>JAHTLZ010000348.1:14318543-14340050 GCA_023846285.1 Phrynocephalus versicolor
TAAATAAATAAATAAATAAATAAATAAATAAATAAATAAATAAATAAATAAATAAAAATCAATGGAGACATTTTGTTGCAAGAAAAACCCACTGCTGCTACTGTAAAAATTCAGGCAGTTTTAAAATAGCTAGCTAATTTTCGCATGTTTCTGTGGTGCTTTGGTGTGTTTTGGGACCACAATTTCAAAATAAATATTGTGGTCGCCCCATTTTGGATCCCCTGCCTGCACCGCATGGCATGGTGAGTTGGCGAGATGACGAGGACGCCCCCCACCAGAGCAGCCCAGGACAGGAGAGGGGGGGAGGCCGCCGCTCCCCCCCAGAAACCACCCCTGTGCACTCCCTCAGGCAGGCATATTTTCGCCTGCTTTTTTGGCCGGGAATTGGGGGGGGTTATTTTATTTTTAAAACTTTTTTTCTGTTGCACTTGATCCCCCCGCACTGCATGGCAAATGGAGACGACGAGGATGCCCCCCCAGCCTAGTACCAGAGCAGCCCAGGACAGGAGGGGGGGAGGCTGTGGAACCCCCCCCCCCCCAGAAACCACCCCTCTGGTAGGTGCCCTCAGGCAGGCATATTTTCGCCTGCTTTTTTAGCTGGGAATTGGGTTTTTTTTATTTTTAAAACTTTTTTTCTGTGCCACCTTGGCATCGCGTGATCACTGCGATGCCAGGAATGACAACGACAAATCAGATCCAATTTTTCTTTAGTCGGTTCGAGTTCGAGTTCTGGTGGAGTAATCGTCGTTACCGTTTCCATTACGTAACAGAAACGAGGAACGGGAACGGAAACGAGAATTTCACCAAGTCGTGCCCATGTCTAGTTTCCACAACTCATAATTACATGGAACTTTACTCCCCTTTAACTGCTCGCATTCTCTTGTAGCTTTAATGTAATATTGTCTATTAATGCTGTAAGATGCCCCTCAATTCCATGTTCTCAATACTTAAACATGTCTTAATTTTACTAGACTGTATATTATTCTGTAAGCCACCTTGGGTCCTTTTTCCAATGAGAAAGGCAGGGTAAAAATACTCTAAAATAAATAAATAAATAAATCTGTCCTAGCCAAATTAAATAGCTACCGTTAATTTCCACATGGCACAGGGCAGTGATGGCGAACCTTTGGCACTCCAGATGTTTTGGACCATGACTCCCACAGTCCTTTGCCATTGGCAATCTAGGCTTGGGATTCTGGGAGTTGTGGTCCAAAACATCTGGAGTGCCAAAGGTTCACCACCACTGGCATAGGAATTCAAGCCTGGATTTCTCAGAGCTGACTAGTCAGAGTAGGTGGGTGAATCCATCAGCTCTAGTTTATTCCCATCTCAAGTTCTTTTCAAGCCAAATAAAAAGAAATGGTAGATGGGTGGGTGGCATATTATTCGAAAAGAACTACAATGGACCCTTGCATAACAAGTGGGTTTTTTTTAACAGAAAATCCACTAAAAGGAAAAAAAAATTCCAGAGATAGGGGGAAATTGCTTAACTGAATTGCCTAAGGGGCAAACATACATCAGAAAAATGGTCAAAATTAAGGATTAATCCATTTTCAATACATTCCTATGGGAAATTGGTACAAAAGAAAATTTGCTTAACAGAATTTCATTTGGAGTGAATTAATTCCTTTATACAAGGTACCACTGTAATTGAAATACAATACATATACATTCTTTGTTCAAAATGGGAGGTGATATTGTGCTAGCTGAGATCCACCTCAATTCTGCATCATCAAAGACTATGAAACATATTTCTTCAGAGAATATGTTTAAAGAGAAGAGGACAGATTTTCCGTATAGATTAAGCAAAATGATGGCAATAACATTTGAGTGGAAATAATGCAAATCGCACAATCTGAAATCTGCAAGTGGGGAGGGGAGGCATTTCTTAGTTTAATACCTTGGCCCTGAGGGCTAGGAAAAATTCATAGAGTTGGTCCAGGGGCAGCTATGCAGCAATGTGGTAGAGCTACCACCAAACCCTCCATCTCTTCATTCTTAAATATGTGAACAAATAATGAAAGTGGCTGATACATTAAATGCCCAAATATAACCAGTCAGCAGAGAGTATCTGCTTTTTTTTTAAAAAAAAATGCATTTTCTTTTTTGGGTGGGCATACTCAACATACAAACCCCTGAAGCAAACTGTCTGAAACTTGGCAGGTTTACTCTTCCTTTTCATGGCTAACATTTTTACAAATGAGTGCAAAACCAAGAAAAAACTGCCAATATTTTGGTTTAAGTGTCCAGGTCCAGGGCACAGATTAAATTGAATGGGATCCAGATCTTTCTGGATAGAGGAGGGGTTCATCCCAAAGCAGTGTATTGGCCTCTGAACTGAATCAGGGGCTCCTTCATAGCCTTGTGCATGCATCATTGCATTCCCTCCAACCTACTACAACACTGAGAGGGAAGAGGTTGTTATAATAGCATTTTCTTCTCCAAGATGTAACATTTAGGAGCCTCTGGGAAAGCTGCTAAATCCTGAGAAATAGAATTTTGCTCACAAATAATGGTAAGCCAAAATTTTTCAGTAGATTTATTTTTCTTCAGAAACATTATGAGGTTTTTCTTTCTTTTTCATATTACCACAGGAATGCATGGCCACTCTGCAGAATGTCATCTAGCATTTTGGAGTCATTTGTTTGGTAGCTACATTCCCCACAGAATCCCCTTTAATTCTATGCCCTAGGATCATGGAAGATATATTGCATTTAGAAGCTGAAAAATGGCAGAAGTGGCAATGGCAGTGCAAAATCTAAAAATCCTCTGGAGAAAAAAGTGGGTTGCAGCCAATTCTTAGGATGGTTTCCACCTTTGAAAAACAGAGGTGTCCAAACTTTTGCCCTCCAGATATTTTGGACCTCAACCCCCAGAATTCCAAGCCTCTGTTGCCAATTCCAAAGGACTATGGGAGTTCTGGTCCAAAACATCTGGAGGGCCAAAGTTTGGACACCACTGAGCTAGAGGATTTCTCCTTCCTCTTGAAAACTATGCCCCCAATTTTTCTGCACCCAAATTTTGTAAATAATTTTGAGAGCATCTGTACCCAACAATAGTAATAGAGTGCTACATTTGTTTTTGTGCCTTTTCTGGAATGCAAGTGCTTCAAAGTATTATTTTATGGTTTACAAGCCAGATGTTAAAACAGAACCGAACAGAGATTATATATGTCTGATAAAGCAGAATGGTTACTCTGTCCTAGCTGACATTTTCCTCAAAGTCTAAGGAACATGTTGGTCACTTGTGAACATTGTGAGCCAAACAGAAAGGTGAAAAACCTGTTCATATTTAATTCATATAATACATGCATAGTATCATGTTCACTATTCAGAACAGTGATATTTAAATGACAGCAGCAACAACAAAGAACTGCTGGCATTTACACCTCAATCCCACACTTAATGATGTTTGTCTCACTTGTTTTTTGAACACACATACATCCCCTGGCTGAGAATGAACAGAGGCACCTGGAAAAATGATGGCATTAGAGTGAAAGGTATGTGATACATAAATGATAGCATTTGGTTTTGAACCAGCTGTAATGGACACACTTGCTGGTAGATCAAGAATACAAAGCATTTCTTTAAATGTTCCATGGACTACTGGGGATTTAATGTCTGAAAACGAAATATGCCATGCTGAATGATAAATAATTTTTTAAACTCTAGGAATTTTCAAAAAACAATTTGACATATATCAGAAAGCTATGACATGCTAAATTCTGGAATTCTGTGGTGCTTACTTCAAAGAAAGAGGATTGTGCATGCATCATCTTCTGGATTTTCAATGGCCTCAGGAGTAAAGAGTGGAGTCATTGCATGGAAAATTCACACAAGTTGGAACTTATGCTTGGCTGTCTCTGACAGTTGGCTAAATAAGTATAGGAAGAGTGCAGAATTTTCACTACTCTGAGCATAGCTCGGTGACAGTGCAAATATTTTGCATGCAGTTGCTGCAGGTACTGGCATCTCCATTTAAAATGTCCTCCATCAACAATGAATTGTCCCATGCAATTACAATGTGTGAAATGTCTAACTTTTTTTCTAGGAACAGAGGAAACTAATTTTTTTCCCAAAGAAATACATAGAGCAGTAGAGATAAAATCTGAAAATGAGATGAGCCATACATTACAGAAGTTACCCAGAAGATACGAACTGTCAGATCTGTGTCAAGGACTCAGATGAAATACAGACAGGCGGTGTCATTCCCTTTAAGCAATCACTGGTGCCATGAGGCATGCCAGAGATAGAAAACCACACGGGTGCTGTGGCAGCAACTTTTCTACTGACCTTGACTAAACTTACAAAGCCATTTGCACTGTTGGCCATACAAATGTCCATTGAAAAAGGATTACTCACTAATGTGAGAAATGGAGGAGCCAGGTTTGATAGAATGCCATGAATGAGGTGGCTTCCTCATGCCGTGTTCCTTCTCATCACCATTGTTGAGAAGCTTGAGATCCTGACAGTTCATCAATGTTCAAGATATTCCTTGTGAAGCAACACTGAAATGGAAAACAAATCTTTAGTCATATCATCCAGTGGCATCTCATCTTAGCGGGAATGGAACTGATTCTGCCAGAAACAGTGAATGTCAAAATTAAATAAAAATCTGAGGAATGAAATTGGATCACTCTGCAGATCATATATCAGTTGTGGTGTCAGTCATTGAGCTGTTCCTCCCCATTCTGTGAAAATTAACATTCCATGGCATTATATATTAAATTGAAGAAGCATTTCCTCTATCCAAACAAAACAACTGTCTACATTTATTTCCACAGACAACAGTGTAACAAAGACAGCTGTGATAGAAAATAAATATGGAAATGCCACAAAATAAGAACAGCATTAATGTGGAATAAATAAGAACAATAAATTTGCCAATGGGTAGTATGAATATTGAATACCCAATAGGCGTGTTTCTCAGGTTTTCACAAAACAGAAACACAAAATCACAAGGAAAGTTTTGGTTTTATGTCCTGAGTAGGGACGGGCACCTTACGAAAAATAACACACTGTCATAAGGTTATGAAACATTTCAAAATGAGATGAAACACTAGCCAGTGTTTTGTTACAAAATAAAATGAAATGCCAGTTCCCCCCTCTAAAATAAAACAATTTGTTTTAGAGGAAATGGCAAGGGAGCTTCCTCAAGCTCTCCCCTGTAACCCCCTTGAAATTTGGAAAGTTTTGGGTTTCAGAGAACAAAGTGCACAGAATACACTCATTCAATTAAGAACCCCTTCACCTCCTTTGGAGTTTAATATCACTGCCCCAAGAAACTCTAACTTTTCTAAATTTCAAAGGTTTCTCTAAAATCACTTGAGGAAGCTAGCCTGTCATTTTGAGGGAAATACATGCCTGGGATCAAAATACTGATCCAAGCCATGTGTCTTTCCCAAACTGACAGGGGTAGCTTCCCCAAGTGATTTTAGGTCACCTCCTGAAAGTGTGCTGAGAGGTTGCCAGCCATTCTGGCAATTTAGGAGTTTACTCTTCAGTATTAACTCCTTAATTGCTGGCAACTTCCCAGCATACTTTGTCAATTAAGTACCCGGACCCCATTTAGAGCTTCAAAGCTCAGTCCTCTGACCCCCAACTATTTCCAGATTTCAGGGGGTTACCTAAAATTGCCTAAGGAAGGCACCCCTGCTACTTTGGAGCCCAAGGTAATTTAGTTTTATTTTTTAAAATAATTTTTGAGTGCATATTTTGAAAATTTACTTACCTTGGGTTCCAAAGTAGCAGGGGCACCTTCCTCAAGTGATTTTAGGTAACTCCCTGAAATATGGAAATATTTGGGCGTCAGGGGACTGAGTAATGAATGTCCAAAGGGGGTGCCCCTAGGAAAAATTCTTTCTAATTTTATTCAATGGGAAGCCACAGCAGTGCTATGGCTCACCCAATCAGCTTCTGATTCCAATTAGAAAAAAAAAAATTCCTAGCGGCACCCCCTTTGAAGCTTTATTACTCAGTCCCCTGACCCCTAAACCTTTGCACATTTGGGGGACTGACCTAAAATTGCTTGCTTCCCTGACCCAGGGGAACATAATGTCTCATTTCATTTACTTTAATTTCATAACAAAATCACTTTAAGATTCATTTTGTAATGAAACAAAACAAAATGCAGGGGGACGAAACGAAATAAAATGAAACACTATTTTTTCATTTTCTGCCCATCCCTAGTCCTTAGATTTCAGAGCATTAAGATCATATTGCACTTTGATCTTTACTGTGGTTTTGTACATATTTGGAATTGACCCTAAAATAATGTATTTCAATCTTTGATCTTGCATTTTTAAGACACCTTCTAAAGTCCCTTCAGATGCTGTAAACCTCTGCCACCTGGAGCTCCAGACAGCATATACAATGCTGAAAGATTCCGGAAAAGGAAGTCTATAACCAGATGGTACCTAACTAGCTCTTGGGAAACTAGAAAAGGGGGCTTCTTCACCCAAGCCAGTCAGGAGGAAGTCCAGAAGCTAGTATCTGCCAAAGGTGACAATATAGGCTGCCATGGCTCAAGATAACTTGAAACCATTCTAGAGTACCGAACAAAGAAAGGTCTGGTTCAATGAAGCATCTCAGATAAAGGTAGCTTCCTCCAGAAGGAGCTGAGATAGAAGATACAAAAGTGAGCAGTGAGAGAAACAACTCAGAACTTTCCATGAGAGAAGAGGCCTCTGTAGCTTGGCAACCAGGGACCGGCAAACAGGTGTGTCACTGTTCTATAGTGTGGAGCCTATATGCTCAGTTACATGGAACAGATCTATCGTAAAACTGCTGAAGCTGAAATCCTAGGTACCACCAGTCTTGGTAGCTTATGTTGCTAGGGACTGAGGAGGTCAACCTCAAATTTCAAAACAGTCTCCTTCAGTTGGTAAGATATATATGCTATTAGGAAGCATCAGTGAACCTGCCATACCCCATTCATAGGTATGGGGTTTGGCAGGAGCTGAGATACCCTTCCATGTTAACAAAGTCTTGAAGGCCAATGGTTAAGGGGCACTGTCCTAAAACATGCTATACATACAACTGGAAATTGAAGCAATCCTTATAGTGGTGAATAAAATACTGTATATCTCAGGAAATTTTTATTCCACCATTATTGGTCTTCTCATTAGCAATCTCCTGAGAAGCTTTTGAAGTAATTTCAGAGTTCTCCATAAACCAGCTTGAGCATTATTGTCTAGCCTCTCTTTGCAAACATTTCTGTTTTTTCCATTGTATTACAGTATTGTGAATTAAGCAGAATGAAGTAGGCCTCAGTAAGTTGGGTATATTATGGAATATGTCTCAGAACTTTGGGACAACATTTATGTTTTCAAGCAAATTTTTCAAATTTCTTTCTCTCAATGACATCAACAGAAGAAGAAGAAAAACATTTGTAAAAGCAGGACAGAGTTTCAACACATGTCACTATATGCCAAACAGCTGTCAACACTCTCTTCTGCAAAGATTGCCAAAATAAAAACTATAATGTTATATGCTTCAGTTTCACAGGGAAATCATTATCAAATTTCAGTGCATCTGACTCAGTGTAATCTCTTTTTTTAACACTCCTATGCTAAATATAGTTATCAGTTCTGACAGAAATATGTTGTAGCCATTGAACAGTTTTTTTTCCTGAATAACATAGACGATTCCTTAGAACCTATTGAGGGATTTACTGGCTACTCATTGTCACTATTTGGAAAAAGTTAGACATATTGATTTGATTTGTTTGTAGTATTCTTCCTACTTATAAAATATTCACACCTTAAAAATAGTGGTAGGCGAGATACTAAATTACATAACACATAGGGTTCTTTTATTGGCTGGGAGGGTTACCTGAGAAAGCAGTTTTTTAAACTAAATCTCAGATGACCCAACCTTCAAATAAAATATTCAACATGGTTCACAACACAACATTAAAATACAATAAAAGACAAACCAGTAATGAAGAATAATCGAATGGTAAGGATACAGACACAGATGGTAAGATTGTTTAATTAAACGTAAGAATTCATGTGTCAGGAGAACGGGGAAAAGCCTTTTTCAATATAACTGTCATCTGTGATGGTAATAATTTTATGACAGGGTTCCATTGTTAATTAAACAACCAATAAAACCCAATAAAATATGACAGAATCTTGCATTTTCTATTTTGTAGGCTTTTATTGTTTATCATTTCAGCAAGAGAATGCGAAGTACTTGTACTGAAATAATGCCACGTTATACAGATGCAGTTATTTTCTGCACCATCATTTTAAGTGGGTCATATTGGCTGCCAGTTGAGTATTGGGAAGGAGAAATTTTGCACCTCCAGGTACAAGATTGTTGCCTAGGTTAAGTGATTTTTCCCATTGATTAGTCTTACTTGAGACTTAGATCCAGCATGTTGCTACTGGATTACTCACCTCCAAGGCACTGGTGGAAACAGAACTCTTTATAGGAAATACATTCTGTAACTCCAAACCCATGTTACCTAAATAATCCATGTGATAAAGATGCAGTCCTTAAAGAAATACATTTTCTTTGGCATTTTGGAGTTTGAGTAAGTATTGAAAGTCTTTAACAAAGCATGAGAAATTGAAAGGGGATTTTCCCTGTTGTTGTTGTTGTGAACAGATCAATCACTTAAAATGAGCAATTGTCATGGGATGTGTTAATTAATTTAAAATTAGTCAATGCTGAGATATTTAATGTGGCTACTTAAGATATTTGTTTACTGGTTTCAGAAGAATGAGGAATAGTTGTTGAGAGAAAATAAATAACCACTGTAAATTAGTACTGAGCCAATACTTGTGAAAGGTATTACCTTATTTTCCTTACCCCTGTAAAGAAAAAGAAAGTTAGTTTGCAAATCATCTCCAAATAGTGAACAGTTGTGGGACTGGAGGCTGGCAGCTAATGCCCGCAATCACAATATACTTCAATGACAGTTGTTGTTTCAAGTTGTAGATGATGAACAATGCCAATGCTATTGTATCTGCTTATTCCAGTACCAGGAGGAGGGAAGGAGAAGGAGAAAAAGGAAGAGAGAGAGAAGAAGGAAGGAAGGAAGGAACGAAGGAAGGAACGAAGGAAGGAACGAACGAACGAACGAACGAACGAACGAATGAAGGAATGAAGGAACGAAGGAAGGGAACAAGCCAGAACCGTGGAAATAAACTACTGAAGAACCTGCTGGTACTTTAATAGTATTCAGGGAAATTAATTATTTGGGTTTTTTTCCTGAGTCAAGTTCTCAGATTTATGTGGTCTGGAAAATAATGACTAAGGAAACTGGAGGTGCACAGTTTCTGATAAGTGCAGCCAGAAATGATCAAGAAACAGAGAACTTTTTAGTCAGGACCTATATTCTCTCTAATTCTTCAGAGTGCTGTTTGGTGGCTCTGCCCCCTGTGCACAAGGATTCCAATCATGACCAGAAGCCAATTGGCTGAAAAACTTGGTTGGCTGCACATTCCTGATGAAGTGCCAAAAATGTGAAGAACTTAGGCCGCTATCACACAACTATTAACTGTGCATCATAATTTGATGCATACTTAAAGTGTGGGTGATCACGTGATGTTTGGTGCGCAGTTACCATCCTGATGGCAGCAGTGTATTATACTTCTTTCTGTGCATCCTCTCTGGCCAAATGTGCATCTTTTTCCTGTTTAGAGAACCTTTTGTCTCCATCACGGACACATATATAATTTTTAAAAGAAATTAATTCTTGGTTACCGGCATGTCGGCTTTCTAGTTTTACCTCATGAGTACATGAGAAAGTTTGAGATATTCAAAAAGAAGGTTTGAAATGCAGAATGAAAAGTAGGACAGTGCCAAAGATGCATAAAGAAAGATGCAGAATAAACAGAAGACTGAAAAAGACTCATGAAAGAAAATGGTAGCTTAAATTGTATACTGTTGGCACAAAGTGAAGAAGAAATAAGAAGATTTCAGTAAGCACTCACTGTGAACGAGGAATAAACAGGGAACTATGGTTGTTAGGTCTAGAGGTCAAAATACTTGCTGCACAAGAGGGTAGCAGTGAACATATTGCTGGCAGAGCAAATTAACATTCTATAAGGCAATCTCAAATATGGATGCAGTCCAAACAAACATTCAGAAGCTCACTTGTTTACATCGTGAAAATACTGCTTTTCCTTTGTGGCTGGGGATGGACTTTCTTGTTATTAGTGGAATGTAGGTGCATATATTCTGGCATTCAAAATTTCTGCACTTCTACCCACCTTGTCACTATACAATTATCTGGTAATTTAGAACACAAAAACAAATAGGTTATGTGTAGAGATGGAAACAAATTGAAATGCAAATCATGTTTTCTGACAAATATGACCAATTCATCTACTCACATTCCTCATAAATATAGTCCCCCCCCCAATGAATATGAACTGATGGATTTGTTTGGCATGAACTACCAAAACCAGTGGTTCATGCCCATATTTACTTAGCAATATTGTATTTTCCAGTAAGATATGCTCAGCCTTGCAAGCTGATAGCTGTAGCTTCATTTCTTGAGACCATATTTTTCATTTGAGCCTTCCTATCATTCTACTGCTCCCTATTCCCCAGAAATATTATTTCTTCTACTCAGTTCAATATTCTTATTATAAGTGCACGGTTAGGATATCCTCCATTTACTCATTTTTGCTCCAGTGAGACTTTAGGCTTGACTTCATTGAACACCCACTTTTTCTGCCTTTCTGGCTGTCTGTGTTGTCTGTTAAATTCTCCTCCAACACCACATTTCAAATAACTTAACTTCCCACCCCATCTTTCTCTGCTGTCTTTTTCTGTACATCATATGTACAGTATAGTGTGGGTGATTTTGACCTTCATTTCCAATGACAATTCTTGCTAACTCCAAGCCTTCCTTTAAAAAAAGTACTGTATTTTCCCATTTATATGATGCCCCCATATATAAGATGGCCTCCACTTTTCCAACCAAAAATTGCAATTTTGCAACCATGTGGTTCTCTCCTTGGCTTACTTCCACATATAAGACAACCCTCAATTTTTAGTCTAACAAATTTAGACAAAAATATAGTCTTATATTTTTATATATGGCAGCCTAGATGCCCTAAGCACATCCGATCTCACTTGATTTCGGAGACTCAGCAGGGTCGGCCCTGGTTAGTACTTGGATGGGCGACCACCAGGGAATACCAGGTGTTGTAGGCGCCTGGAGTAGGAAATGGCAAGCCACTCCAGTACTCTTGCCAAGAAAACTCCATGGACATGGAGTCACGTAGAGTCGGTCACGACTGTAACGATACAACACACACACACACACACACACACACACACACACAGAGAGAGAGAGAGAGAGAGTCTTATACTTGGAAAAATACTGAAAGTCAAAGGGATGCCTTTTGGGGGTTGAACGACCATTTCATAGGGGTTGCCATGAGCCAGTGAACAAAAAGACACAAACAGCTTGGGTCTGGAGGAGGTGGGAGGAAGGAGGGAAAAGAATGAGTTACAGCTTGATAGGATGGGGGGATGTCAGTCAATGCACTGGAGGCTGTGATTGGCTGTGGGTGCCTGTAGACGAGAGCGAAGTTCTCTATGGCACCTGTGGCAGTGGCCTGCCAAAGGGGCTTGTGGCCTCTTCCAAGCACGGCAAGGGGTCACCACAACATGAGGAACTGTATTAAAGGGTCTCAGCATCAGGAAGGTCAAGAACCACTGCTATAGACCATCATGACTGTTGTGTTGTCAGGATTCAGTCTACCCTTTGCTATATAGAGCTTGGCCTCCTTTTTTTCTGCTGAAAATGCAAAGTTGTGTGATGGAAGGACAGGGGCAGGGAGAATAACATTTAATGAGCTATTTTAAATGACCATTGGAATAGCCGGTGGGCAGGGCTAGAATGTATATAAATGTCTGTTGAAATAACTGTGGTCAAGGTTTGGATAGGGTCAAAATAGGGAACTTATAGAAACTGTTAGGGACTTGTTAAGATTTGAGTAAGCAGCTAAGACTGGTAAAGTATAATACTGTAGCAATAAAGAGTCATATGTTTGTATACTGAGATACATTAAAGCCAGTACTAATAAAACTGAACCTACAACTAGTTATTTTATGATTTGCTTTATTCTTATAACTCTAATAAACATATTTTTTAATGTTTGAAACAAGAACAAAGTGTCAGTCTCCATTCACTGATTTATAAAGATATAGTTAAATTTAATGGTGGCAGCAGAAGAAATCCCTGTAATTGCCAACATGGGACACTGTGTCAACTTTATTTAATTGCTCTATTGGGCCCCATTTTGGCAATCCTCCTATTTTCATTCTCTTAATCAATATCTCCATTGTTACCTTCCTTGGGCCATCTAATTCCTTTAATATTATTTTATCTCTATCAAATAATCCTAGTGAACCCATTGCTTTATTCATTATATCTTCTACTCTTTTCCATTTTAGAATGGGGTACTCCTCCACTTTCATTTCCCACTTTAACTGAAAAGCTATATAATATTTTTCTAATGAGGGAATGTTCCAACCTCCTTCTTTTACTACATATATTTTTTTTGTCTAAACCTTGCCCTCTTTTTACCAAAAACCCAATTTCTCAATGAGGCATCCCGTTTCTTTAATATATTTTCTGGCAGCAATATTGGTAATACTTGGAATAAATAGAGTAACTTAGATATCATAAAAAAAATTAACGCTCTTATCTTTGACAATATCCCCATTTTTTCTTTCCAATCTTTTATTTTATTTTGAATCTTTCTCCATGCCTTATTATAATTTTCCACCCCTATTTTCTTCCAGTTTTTGTTATAACCACCCCCAGATATATCATTTTATTTACTCCATTTCTGATATTCATTTTTGACTTTAATTCCTCTTGGTCCTTCCTGGGAACATTTATAAACATAATTTCTGATTTTTGTAAATTTACTTGAAATCCTGAAATTTCCTCAAAATCCTTTAAAATATTAGACAGTGGATCTGCTACTTCGGTGGGATTGGTTATTACTAAAATTAAATCATCTGCAAACATGTTATTTTTTATTTCCTCTCTACCTACTTTATAACCTTTAATTTTACTACATTCTCTCACTCTTTGTGCTATGGTTTCATAGCTAGGGCAAATAGTAATAGTGACAGGGGGCATCCCTACTTTGTTCCTTTATCCACTTGAAATCTCTCAGTTAAAGATCCATTTACCCTCACCTTAACATAACTATATTTATATATTTCTTTTGCTGCAGTCCAAAAGGGCTCTGTGATATTCATCTGTCTCAATAGTTTAAATATCTCTTCCTACCAAATCAAAGGCTTGTTTAATATCCAATTTCATAATTGTAACCTTATTTCCCTTCCTCGTTTGTTAGTTCAGGAACTAGTTCCTTTAATCTTTTTGCCAATAAATTTATTATTACACATAGTACCTTTATTGTTTATGACCAAAGGCCTTTACAAAATACAGATAACATAGTACAAGAAATCGAAGAAATCTTATCCTTTTAAAACAACAATATGAACTACCCAGTAACATTTGAGTTCTTAAGAAGGCCCGACCTCAACTTCTTAGCTGCCAGTGCAAAAAGTGTGACAGAATGAGTAACCAATGGCTGGTTATCGGCGAGCAGCTTTAGTACTATTTCATTGTTGGACCAAGCAGGAAGTATCTTAGTAATAGGCCACAATAGTCTAGCTCGAGGATGCTTATAGAGAGGACAGAATAATAAATAATAGATTATATCTTCTATCTGGTCACATCCGTAAACACATTTACGTTCCGTGACTGGGATTTTTTAATCTCTCCCTTCAAGATAGGCGGAGGGCATCTGTTGGAATCTTAATTCTGTAAAAGCCCAGCACAGTTGTGTGATAGTTAAAGTCTCAATATCTTGGTAAAACAATTTAAAATCTTGATTTGCCAAAGTAAGTGGTCTATAAGAGGCTTCTTGATCGTCTGGTTTACCTTCTTTTTTCAAAGGTAAAATTTCCATTTTTCTCCATGATTCAGGTATATTTCCCCCTAGCATTATATCATTGAAAATTTCTGCATTCTTTCCTCCAGACCCTCTTGAGACTGTTTAAAAAGCAGCTGTAAAGCCAACCAAACCTGGAGTCTTTCCCACTTTTAATTCCTTTATTGCCTCCTTAATTTCCTCTGCATTACTCTTAAGATTTAATATATGTTTCTGTAATTCAGATATTTTACTTCTTACCTGCAGGTTTCCCTCCCCCCTCTTTTTTCTTTTTGAAACCTTCCATAAAATATTATTTCATAATTCTTTTTTCCCCTTCTTCTTGGTATTTACTTTCCCCCTTTTATTCTTTAAATTTCTAATAATTGTTTGACTTTTTGTGTTTTTAAATATGATACAAATATTTTCCCTGCCTGTATTGTGGTCCTTTGAAATTAATTTTTAATCAAGGCCGGTTTCTTCCATAATAATAAGTTATTAATTTCATCTATTTTTTTTCTCTCTTTTGGCTTATTTGCTTTTCTAATTTGTTTTTGAGAATTTTGTAATTTCTTCTGTAGTCCTAACAATTCCCCCATAGCTTTGTCACCCCCAGATATCTCCTTTTTATATCTACTCTCCTCCTCTTGGCAAATTCCTCTTATGACACACTTTGCAGAATCCCATAATAATGAAGATTTTATACCTTCCTGGTCATTTTCCTTATAATTCCTCTTTATCTTGTCTTCCAATTCTTTTTTTCTTGACTTCAGTTGAAATATTTCTTGGATAAAATCTCCATTTCCAATGTTTTTTCAGGTTTGATTCAATCTGCATCATTAAATAGGTGTGGTCTGAAATATATATACACCCCACCTTAAATTTTGAAACAATTTCCTTATTTATTTTATTTTATTTATTTATTTATTTATTTATTTATATACCGCCCATCTTCCTGGTGGGGAACTCCAGGCGGTTCACAAACAATTGGGAAAACAACGGAATTGCACATACTAGTAAAAATTAAACATATAAAACATATAAAACAACAAATGCAAAAATGGCGATGGCAGGAGAAAAGGGGGGGGGAATCATCCAAATGCCTCCCGGAACAGCAAGATTTTCAGAGCTTTCCGGAAGGCAGGCAGGGACTCTGCTAGGCGCACTTCTGCTGGTAGATGGTTCCACAGGATCGGGCCAGCCACAGAGAAGGCTCGGGAGCGGGTGGAAGTCCTCCGAGCCTCTCTGGGCGTGGCCACGCGCAGCATGTGCGCCCGCGACAACCTAGTTGGATGGGCCGAAGTTGACCGCTGGTCGATCCGCTCTGTCAGGTAGCCAGGTCCTAGGCCATGGAGGGTTTTGTAAACCAAAACCATGACTTTGAATCTGATTCGGGCTGCAACGGGTAACCAATGCAGGCGAGCCAGAACTGGGGTGATGTGCTCGAATTGACGCACACCCGCCACCAGTCTGGCCGCTGCATTTTGGACCCGCTGCAGACGCCGAATGAGATTCAAGGGCAACCCCATGTAGAGCGCGTTGCAATAGTCCAGTCTCGAGATCACCAACGCCTGGACCACTGTTCTAAGGGAGTCCCCATCCAGGTACGGACGAATCTGGGCGATTCGACGAAGGTGAAAAAAGGCAGCCCTGGACACGGCGGACACCTGAGCCTCCATGTTGAGCGCCGGGTCCAGGACTACTCCCAGATTCCGGACTGAGTCCGATGGCCTGAGGGAAACGCCCTCCAAGGTGGGAAATGGGCCACCGTAGCTGGATGGGGTAGCCCCGAAGAACATAACCTCGGTCTTATCGGGGTTGAGTTTGAGCCTGTTAATCCTGGTCCATTCCATAACTGCGCCCAAGCACCGATCGAGGGTCCGGACAGCCTCATCTGCAGCACTGGAAAAGGAGACATAGAGCTGCGTGTCATCAGCGTACTGATGACAGCAGACTCCATGTCCCCTAATGACCTCTGCCAGCGGCCTGATGTAAATGTTGAACAGCATGGGAGAGAGAGACGACCCCTGTGGAACCCCACAAGGGAGTATCCAAGGGGCCGACAACTCGCCCCCATGCTGAACCTGCTGGGGACGGTCCCCGAGGAAGGACCGGAACCAACTGTGAACAGTGCCTCCGATCCCAGCCTCGGAGAGCCGATCCAGCAGGATGCCGTGGTCGACGGTATCAAAGGCCGCTGACAAGTCCAAGAGGACCAACAAGGAGGAGCACCCCCTGTCGGCCCCCCGGAGGAGGTCATCTTGCAGAGCGACCAAGACTGTCTCGGTCCCCCGGCCGGGCCTGAACCCAGACTGGAATGGACCCAGGATATGCTCACCCTCCAGATGTGTTTGGAGCTGGATCGCGGCCACCCTCTCGATCACCTTGCCCATGAAGGGAACATTTGCAATCGGGCGATAGTTGGATAGATCGCCCGATGCTAGATTGGGTTTTTTCAGAATGGGCTTTACCACAGTCTCCTTAAGGCGAGAGGGAAAAATCCCTTGCCTAAAGGAGGCTGTGGCGATGATAGATGCCCATTCTGATATGCTCCCTCCAACGGCTTTCATAAGCCAGGATGGGCAAGGGTCGAAGGGGGTGGACGCGGGCCGGCAGTGGGCAATAGCCCTGGAGGTCTCAAGTGAGGTAACAGGCCCAAACTCAACCATGCGAGGAGACCGAGGGGGCACAGCCGTCGGGGGTGCCGAGAGAGGGCTAGAGCAACAGGGTTCAAAACCGGTACGGATGGCCTCAATTTTTGATCGAAAAAAGGCTGCAAATTGCTCACTACTAAAATCAGTAGGAGGAGGCCTAGACAGTCCAGGATTAGTGAGGTCACGAACCACACAGAATAACTCCGCTTGACGGTTCGAGGCCTCACTAATTCTCAGGGTGTTATAAGATCTTCTAGCCACCCTGATCACATGAACATAGCGCCTGGACTGTGCGATGACTGCAGCCTTCTTAATCGCCGACCGGTTCTTCCTCCAGCTGCGTTCCAGCCTCTTCCATTCTTGCTTCATCGCTCGAAGCTCTTCCGTGAACCACGGTGAGGAACGAGCTCGGCAGCGGATGAGGCGCCTAGGGCCGATCTGGTCGACAGCCCGGGATGTTTCATCAAACCATAGGTCTACCATGGAGTCTACCAGATCGTCAGCCAGTCCGCCAGGAGGCCCTCTGAAGACTTCCCGAAACCGATCAGGGTTAAGGAGTCTTCGGGGGCGGGCCCAAAAAGTTGGCCGATGGTCCCCGCGGGGTGGGGTGGCAATTGATACAGAGAAAGACAGCAGGTGATGGTCTGACCATGACACGGGGGTGGGAACAATGTCCCACACCCTCAGACACGAATCCTCAGATGTGGAGGAAAATACCAGATCCAGGGTGTGTCCAGATCTGTGGGTTGGGCATAAAACATGCTGGGACAGGTTCATGGAGGTCATGGACTGCATGAAATCCAGAGCAGCACCAGACAGATCACCGCCAGCATGCATGTTGAGATCACCCACCACCAAAAGGCGGGGGGTTCTCAACAGAGCAGCGGCGATGAACTCGGTGAGCTCTGGTAAGGATTGTGCTGGGTTGCGGGGAGCGCCGTAACCAAGCACAATGCCAAACCTTTCCCGCTGCCCAACCAACAGATGGACACATTCCAACCCTGGAATCACCAGCGTCGAGGCCCTACTGATTTGAATAGTATCCCTGTAAACAATTGCCACCCCACCCCCCTTACGACCCTCTGATCTTCCCACCCCCTGTACCAGAAACCCAGGGGGGCACAGCTGGGCAAGGGACGCTCCCCCCTCTGCACCCACCCAGGTCTCAGTGATACATGCCAGGTCAGCCCTCCCATCGGCGATAGTATCATGAATGATGGGTGTCTTATTATGGACCGACCTGGCATTCAACAGGAGGCATGAAAGATCGGAGGCGCTGGCGGAGTGGCTCCGAGGCACGTGACAGTGAGCTGAGGGGTCAGAATGGGGGACAGGCGCAAGATGCCTGGCCCGAGTTCTTCTTAACCGACTAACCCCCCAGCCCCTAGTGTACTGACCACGGCCCGACACAACAGGTATGGTGGTCCCTGCCTGCATGATGGAGGGGGGGGGGAGAACAACTATAAATAAAAGTACAGGAAATATACCACTATATGACAATCAATTTCAAAATACAACCCAAATATACAACAGCGTAGCACAAAATACAAAACGAATAAAATACAAACTAACCAAGCAAACTAAAAATAAAAGATAAAAAGTACTGGGCTCACGTAGGCTGCTGGTGTAAAGGGGGGGGGAAGAAAGGAGAGGAGGGTGAAGCCAATAGCAATGGCTGCCCGGGGAGTCTAATCCGCAGCCTACGAAGGCTGTCGGAGCCTCCCAGAAAGCCAGAGATAGCGGCTCGGCCCCCTCTCTGCTGGAAGGAGCACGCCAAGGTGGGTGCAGCCTGATGGCATAGATGTAAGCAGAACTCGGTAGGAGCAAGTGATTCCAGAACAGAATAACTGGCTGGATGGCTAGATGACTTGATGGCTTCCCCCCCCCACTAGACAGAAGTCAGAGGCCTGCCAGGCCAGGTAGTGATGGTCTCCAGGATGGAAGCCCGCTGATGGTAATAGTCCGGGGGGGGGGGGAGAACCGCAGATGACATCACAAAAGGCGGCCTCCAAGCCGCAGGAGGGGCAGTGTCCGTTGGGAGTCCGCAGATGACAATGTCTATGGGAAGGCTGCGGCAGCGGCGGATCCTGGGGTGAGTCCCCCATGTGGAGAAGATGGCAGCGTCCGTATGGGGCCGCGAACAGTGGCAGCGGCGGCAACGGCAACTCCCAGGCGGACTCCCCCCCCCGCCAGGAGGATGGCAGTATATAGTAAGGCCTCCGATGCCCCTCCGATGAACGCCCATACCTGTTCCGCTGAGGAGTAATTCCCTGGTGATGGTCTTAGGCGTGCACACCAGTAGCAGCGTCCTCAGGGTCCCCGGGTGAACCCTTTTAATCCCCTCCAAAGCCCTGGCAGGCCCAGAGAAAAATTAAGCATGAAAATAAAAACAGGGCAGCATAATTAAAGGTGCGAAGCGCAGCTAACAAAACAGCCACTGCTGCCGCCCGCCATCTTGATGGGGCTTTGAAGAAATCCAGCAATGGCTAGGCTGGCTGGCTCAGCTGGTCACAGCAGATGGAGTGAAGTGCCAGAGTTGGAGCCAACCCCGGGGTCTCTCAGGCAAGTGTCCTTCTGTGCAGCCCTCCCCTGCACCTTAACATGCTCCATCACTAAGAAAAAATCAATTACACTAAATTGTTATGTCTATATGAATAAAAGGTTGGTTCATTCTACTTATCTTCTAATTTAGCCACATTGCTCCATAAATGGGTCATACACAATTGTTGAAATTCCTTATTTTCCTGTATATTCAAATTAAAATCCCCTGCCACTATAATTATACCTTCTGATTTTTTGTTCTGTTTTATTCAAGGACTTCTTTAAATCTCTTGCTTGGCCTTTGTTTGGGGCGTAGATTGATGCTAACGTATATTTTTGACCCCATATCAAACACTTAACCACTACAAATATCCCTTGAGAATCACAGTTAAACACCGTTCAGATAAGTGAATTCATAATTTTTTCCAGAGAGAGGAGAGATCAATATATGTTACAATTCTTATTTAAGTCTATCACTCAGCATATAAAAAGGAAGGTTTGCCAGGTCATTTCAAAATAAGCACATGCTGTTAGGAGCATCCAAGGCTGGGTTTCTTAAAATCTTGGTTTTTTTTTTTTCATAATCAATTCTTAATTCATATTTTCAAATTTCCTGGAAATTTCTCCCACTCTTCTATTTGATACAGCAGATAAAGTGATAAGATATATAGTTTTCTATACCTATTGCAGATCAAAAGCATATTTTTAAAGAGTAGGATTTAAATACTATTTGCTATGTGCTTATAATTTAGAAAAAGAATATGGGGGGTGTTAAATGTTATTCCGTTTTCATATTTAACCATGTTTATTGAAAAGAATCTATTATTAAATTTAAACTTCCAGGAATCTACAGAAAATTTCTACTACAACAGGATTTGAGCCTTTGTGGCTCCACATGAGAAATTCTCTTTCCTTATAAAGCAATAAGTTGTTGATCCGTTATGAATGACTGCAGCATGGATTTATATTTGTTCTTTTTAAAAGTACAGTGGTACCTTGTATAAAGGAATTAATTCGTTCCAAATGAAATTATGTTAAGCAAATTCCCATAGAAATGCATTGAAATGGAGTAATCCCATTTTTATGTTGTATGGATTTTCCCCATAGGCGATTATGTTAAGCAAATTTCCCCTATCTCCAGAATTTTTTATGTTGTACAATTTTTGTTATACAAGCTGTTTGTTATACAAGGATCCACTGTATATTTCTAAGGCCTGCTTAGAAAAACAGGAGGTGATATAGCCCAGAAGCAACGCTCTGTATGCAGAATATACCATCTTCAGACATTTTAGATTTCAGGGCTGAAAATGGATTCATACAAGTAAATGTCACATTTACTTTGAAACACAGAAATCAATCAGAAATCAGCATATCTAAGTTCAAGATTTGTTTAACTTCTCAAGTTATGGGTGATTGCAGCATGAAGTCCAAATAATACTGATCGGAGTTTTGTGTCAATATGAATGAATGAGGGGGCGGGGATGGAAGAAACTCTTTCTGTCATGTTCCTGTTCTTTTATTTCAAATAAATGGCTCGTTCAAACAAAGAGGCAGAATGTGTGGTGGACACCATGTTGGACAAGGGGTCAGAAGACCTGGATTCAAAACCTTCCAGCACCATGGGAACTCATGGGAAATGGTGACAACAATGAACTGCTCTTTGGATGTCTCCCAGACCTTGAAAACCTCACTAGGACCTGCAGAAGCCAACAGTGACTTGATAGCACCCAACGTTCCTCTCAAATCCTTTCCATCTGCTTTCCTCTCTGTTTTTTAAACCTTTCCCACTCCCATTCGTTTCTTCCAAATCACTCTGCTGGAGAACTGAGCAATGCTCACAGCTCACCTGGCCCTGAATTTCTTCATGTTACTGTCCATGGACTCTTTAATAAGACAATGATGTCCAGTTTGGGATTGACAGGTATCTTCAGTGCAATGATTTCCATGACTGTTGGGCATGTCTGGGAATGCTTAAGAGTAGAAATCCTACACTTAGGAACATTGCATTAGGAATCACACTCTTGTCAACAGTAATTCATGGAGAGCTAGAGAGTGGCCCGTGTCAAGCAGGAATCAGACTATCACAGAATAATAAAGTTGGAAAGGGCCTTTAGGGCAATTGAGTCCAACTGCCTGGTCAATGCAGGAATACAATGCAGGATTACAAATGGAGGGGAGCTACATCTCAACGGGGGGTGGAAAGGGCCCACAGGAAGGTCACCTCAACCATTGGCAACCTGGTGCAGCAATGGGGAGGGGTAGTAACATTTCTTTCAGGGATACACGACTGTTTCGACCGGACGGTGTGCACCTGTCCGACATGGGCACGGAGCGTTGGCTGGAGAGCATCAAGGCAGCACTGGTCAGATGGTTGGAGCTGCAGTAGTGTGG
>JAHTLZ010000348.1:14340794-14361672 GCA_023846285.1 Phrynocephalus versicolor
TGTGTGTGTGTGTGTGTGTGTGTGTGTGTGTGTGTGTGTGTGTGTGTAATGCCTTATACTACTGCTGTGCTTTGTAGAGAATAAAATTGACATCAAACACTAAAATATAGTGGTAGCAGAATAAAATACAATGGTAGCAATAGGATGAGAAGCAGAAAGTTTTGGGAGTGAGCATAAGAGGGTATCACATGCAGCAGAGGAATGATATCCCACATTCATAAACTAGAGGGTTGTGGTTGTGGTAGTGGTGGCTGTTTTTGTTTTGAATAATTGAATATTATAAACATGCCAGAGGGAGACATAAATAAATAAATAACAATAAATAATTCAAGCAGGCTCATTGTATCAGTGAAACTATTGGAGGAACTGACCCATGAAATCTCCAGTGAGTCAATGGATCTGGTCTAGTTGTGACTTACTACTAGATTTCAGTCATGAATTGATACTTCCTCATCAGGCCTATAAAGCAGGAGATGGAAGATTTATTTTCAGTTCTGTGGTCAAGTTTCCTTCTGAGAACCTATGAAAGGCAGAGTGGCCAGGGCCAAAAAAGTGACTTTACTTATCTTGAAATTAGTAACACAACCCTGTATGTGACTACTCAGATGTCCCATACTGTACTGAATAGAGCTCTTTCAAAAAAGTGAACCATCATATATGTATGCCACACTCAGAGGTATGTCTCAGCGAATGATGTTGCAGAGAGCACCAAAATTGCCCCATAGTATCAACTTGGTTCTACCCTAGCTACCTGCTTACCTGCCTACAGAATTGGCTGCAAAAGTTTTTATACACCCAGTATTCCATTTGAACTATTGCTGATAGTTACTTGTGCTGCACTTTTAAAAAGAGAAAATGTTTACATTTTCCACTGCCCATTGAGTTTGTGTTATGCTAGATGAGAAATGAATTACAACCACTTTCAATGATGCAAATCTTCTAAACTAAGTATTTTGTAACCACAAATAGAAAGGCCAGCAATGTTGGTATACTTAATGTTTTCACATTTCTCTGTCTCTAATCTGATTGGAACAAATCCAGGTTTACAATAGCTATTGCTACATATACTGTATTTTGCTTAAGCACATTCCAAGTATAAAAAGGCAGGTGAAATTAACAAATGTCTGAAACTAACAAATGGCCAGGAAATAAATTAGTTTTTTTTTTTTTTTTAGTATATGACATGAGGCCATTAGTTAGGGCTTTACCAAACAATACTGAGGGATGAAATGACACAACACAACACACACAACACACAACACACACACACACACAAACACACTCCACATTTTGGAGTCCCCTTCCAAAATTTCATTGACAAATGTGTATGCCTTTTGTGTTTTATTAATACAAAAAAAAAATTAATTTTCCTCATTAAACCCTTTCTCAACTTGAATATTACACATTAAATTATTAGCTTAACATATTATCATTGTTCAGTTTTAATTGTTCAGTTTTAATTTATTATCAGATGCCCTATGGGGAAAATGCAGGAGATAAGAATTATGATTATTATATTATTTTGGTCACAACCATTCACACCTGTTGAAAAACAACCATGACAACTGCTTTGGTTGATACGTAGCTAACTGAAAAAAAAGAAGTCAATTTCTATGATTTTCCTTTCTTACAAGAGGGTATCCTGTGTAGACCATATTAACTGCAGCCTTTTATGTTACCAACATTCATGCTGCTCTTTGTTATGTAAACCTTGACATCCTTTTTCCTGCTGACAATACGAGCACTATATAGTGTAGCAATATTGGAATATTTCTTGATGTTTTGAACGATGAGTATATAAGCATAACATCCCACATTCATCAATGAGGTTTTCTGAAGCCCTGCATATTCTTACTGCAGCAATGTGGGCTCCACGGCAGTGAGTTTGCCTGAAGAGCCTCTTTGCCCTTCCCCCATGCGGATATCGTGAGGCAGGGGAAAGGGCTGAAGAGGACCCCGATTGGGGGTGGGGCCGCACTATATAGGCAGCTCCCATACGAGCACCAGCCTCTTCATCGTTGGAGCGCATTCCCCACTCACCCACTGCGTTAAAAGTACTAGTGTGAGTCTGACTGGTCACCTTATGGGTCCGGATAGGAATGTTTGACCCGTCCCAGGATTGGCACTGAGGGGCGGGTGTTGTTTCGCCTATCCCATGTTGGTATTTAGGAGTGGTTTCCTGTTGCTGAGTTGTTTGTTTGGTAACACTGGCAGTTCAAAGAGGAAATGGAGCCGGTGAGTACAATTCAAAGATCCCCTACATTGTCGTCCAACTTCATATGCTGCAAATTGTGAGATTACAGTGTAGGGAAGGATGACAAAGGAGGCCCCACCCAGGGAATGAGCCACGAGCAACACAGCTTGGGTCCCGGATGGGGGGGGAGGGAATTGCCTGGCCCTGATGGGATGAAGGTCCATCAGCCTGCCAGGGGGCAGAACTCGCCCCAAAAGCTCCTGAGTCGGTGCGGTCCCGGGAGAACCCCTTGTACCCAGCATGAACCTGCGCAGCGGCAGGCCCCTCTTCAAGTTCAGGTAGTTGGAAACCTGTGTTTTATGTTGATTAATAAAGTGTGGCCCGGTTATATCCCCAACACTGTGTCTTGCGTCGTTATTCGCTGTGGGAGGGCAAAGCTATGCATATCAGTATGGGAACTGTAGCAACAGAAATCACATCAGTTTCCCCTGCCTTGGTCCCCCAGCTGATATTGGACTATTTTCCCCAGAAATCCTGGCCAGCACAACAAGTAGTGAAGATTTTCAGGACTTTTAGCCCAAGAATATCAGGGGACCCAGGGATGGGAACCACTGCTGCACACTATCATGTTAGCCAGTAGGCATGGGCATTTCGTTTTGGAATTGATTTTCATTTTGGAAATTCTGAAAGGAAATGTGGGAGCCCAGCTGGTGTTCAGAACCTGACCAACCCTCCAGAACAAATTCAGCCAATCCCTTACCTTGCTGTGGGCTTGCATGGGGCTAAACTCCATCAAGGAAGAAGCCTCGGACATCATCTTTCCTTCACCCTGATGCTGGCCAATCAGACAGGGAGGCAGGATGATGAATTTCCATGCACAGCTCCTGATTGGCCAATGCCAGGGAGAAGGACAGATGATGTTGGAGGCTTCTTCCTTGGAGTTCAGCCTCGTGTGAGCCCAGAGCAAGGTAAGGGATTGGCTGAATTTGTTCCAGAAGACTGGTCTGGTTCCAAACACCAGTTGGGCTCCCACGTTTCATTTTGGAACCAGACCAGTTCTGAAATGAAACACCCATGTGTGGTAGCCAGCTATAGAGGTGCTCTCAATCTTTCGTTCTCCAGATATTTGGACTTCAACACCCAGGATTCACAGTCAGCATGGATGCTGATGAGTGATTATATTTTAAAAAAGCATTTTATTTGTTTTCTATATGTTGCTTGACTCTGGTCATGTTACAATTTCCCTACAACATTTCAGCCCAATATAGTTCGTATTTCCTTTCCCGACTTAAAAGAACATATTTTCATAATTTCCTTTTATCCCATCCGTATTCTGTATATTTTTACTTACACCTATTTCCATCTAATACAAAAAATAGAGACAGCAAAATACAGTATTGAACTAGCCTGTATGGTTTTAACAGTATACTGAATCCTGATAAATAATTCTTCAATTGGCTAAACCACTTTGGATATATATTTTAGCTTACTTAATATATAATAGATGTCATCAACAAGGTATATTTACCTATTCTTCTGAGAGATCCTTAATTTCAAAGGTCTTCTATAACTCTAGTTAGTACTTTATCGGCTATCTCTTGATCAAGATTAAATTCAGTTCTCTTCATGAGTTCATCCTGCACAGTTCCTGTTCTAGTCACCTTTAGACTAAAATCAGTCCTCTGTTCTGGCTCTGCATCCTGATCAATATCCAAAATCTCTCTATCCTCAGAAGATGGTTCCATCTGTGATGTAATAATGTATATTATTTTCTGTAATCTACATAGAATTGTGTTGCAAACTCTTGAGCTGACATGATTTTCCAGCTCATTGTGTTCTTATAGCTCACATCAAAGGGTTAATATTACTTAGTTGTAGTTTTTGCCACTCAGTTTCCAAGAGGGAGGGGTATAAAAGCAGGATGCTGGATTGAAGGAAAAAAGGGAAAAGAAGCAGACAGAGAGAAACTTCTGATCAGAGATTCTGATGCTGAAAGTCCAAACCATCTTCAGAACTGAAGAATAAGAATTATCCTTGTAAACATTACTATTCTATTTTTTGATTTACTGCAGTCCCATCACTTCCGAGGATATTATGTGAATTAGGTGTTGTGGAGAGATCAAAGAACACAAAGGACCAATGGAATTCCATTTAATTCTGTATAGTGTAATGGAAAGCATATTGTATATAGCTGTCAGTACCTACAATGAGCATATGGACTGAATAATCAGTCAGACTTCAACTACAGGTGCTATAGAAAAAGAAAATGAAAACTGTTATGAAACTGTACAAGAGGGAACTGGTCAGTAAAATAGGATGTACATAGGTTTTAGCACAAATTTTAAAAGGTTTATAAGGTATGAATGCTCAATTTTGTGTTATACTGTATATTGTTTGATTTTAAATTGCCTTAAATATCTTAAGTTTTAAAATTATTTTATGCAGCTTTTTAACCCACCATGATCCTGTGATAAGGGTCAGACTATGAATAATATTGTGCTGAAGAGTGGCAGAAATTTAAATCAAATTATGATTGCTGAAAGAGCAATGATGCAATATACTATTTGTACAATGTAAATAAAAAGATAAGACAAAATAAACTGAAAAATTAGATAGAAGATGGAAGGATGAGAGAGTTTTAAATAATTCTTTAGTAAAGAATTAGCAAATCTAGAAAACAAATAAAAGTTTTCTTTATGTGTTTGAAAGAAATAAATCAGTGGGAATAGATGGAATAATAATAGAGCTGTATCAAGCAACAGAGGATGCAGTTATAAAAATCCTAACAAGAATATGCTAATAGGTAATATAAAATATTGTCCCACAGATTGGAAATGTTTAATGTACATTTGGATCCCCAGGAAAGCAGATACCAAAATATTATAATTTTAGTGTAGGCCCACCCTATTAATTCCCCATATAAATTAAATAACACCCAGAATTTTACAATTTTTTTTACCATTTATGGATTATTAACTGTCATATGTTCAAAATGGATTTAGAAACAAATAAGAGGCACCAGACCTCATACTGCAAATATACCATAATTTTTGCTCTATAAGACACACTTTTCCCCTCAACATTAAGGAGAAATGTCTGTACATCTTATAGAGTGAATACACCCCCCACTAGGAGCCTCCATACCTGGTGCAGGTCCCACCCCAAGCTTCAGCCCGAGCAGAGGCTTCCCGACCCAGCTGTTAAAAAAAATTACCTTGCATGATTGATTTCCCTCCCCATATAATAGAAGAGGGAATGTAACCAGTCCTACCGAAGACTATCGAGATGAGAAATGGGCTAGAGAGTAACCAACCACCATGATGACCATATAGCCACTCTTCAAGACAGGCAGAAGGTGAATCCATGGGACGGAGCTCTCCCATTCAGCCCATCATAAAGAGAGGATCTATGGCCATCAGAGTGGGTGGTTGCTCTCTAGCCCATTTCTCATTTCTATTGTCTCCATAGGGCTGTTTACTCTCCATCTTCTATTCTATGGAACAAAGCAATCATGCAAGATATTTTTTTTAAAAGCCAGGTCAAGAAGCCTCTAGTGGTGCTGCAAGTGGAGCTGGGACCTGCAAGGGCCAGAGGCTTCCCAACATGGAGACCCGATTGGTGGTGCTGGGTCTTATCTTTGCATTTTACTCTCCAACCATGCTGCTTTGGGCCTCCCAAGAGCAGCATAGCTGGAGAATAAACTGGGGCTGGATATGTACCAATACCACAGTATTTATGTGTGAATATTTTTTTCACACATACATGCCTGTAAAACTAGGTGTGCCTTACAGTCTGGTGAGTCTTATGGAGTGAAAAATATGGTAATTTGACTAATGAAGTGTACCAAAGAATTTCAGGAAAAATCAGTTTGTGATTTATACATAACAGTAAAACCTTTTTTTCTATAGATCATTTTTAAAAAGCTACCGATTGCTTTGAATGAAATGAGTACATCAAAACATTTGGTTTGATGCATGACCTATACTCTGAGCAACAGAATATTTTTTATTTGCAAAGGTGTCAGAAAATTTTCAGTTCATATCATGCAGAAAGTTGAATCAACAAAGGTGGGCCAACACGATCAAGATTACTAAATATTTTCTATGCTTTGGTTCTTTCAGTAATCAAATGGGAGACAGCAATCAAAAAATCAGAGCACAGAAATTTGGAAAGGCAGCTACAAAGAAATTAGAAAAGATCCTTAAATGTCAGAATGTGTCATTATAAACTAAAGTGAAAGCCATTCATATTATGGTCTTCCTGGTTATAATCTATGGAGGTATAGAACAAAAAGCTTACAGACAAATGAACAAAGAAAACTAACAGGAAAAGAATTGATTCCTTCAAAATATGATGTTGGGGAAGAGCTTGATAGGTTACATGGGCTATCAAAGAAGGAAAATAAATAAGTTCAAGATCCAGATCAAGCCTGACCTTTTTAATTTATTTATTGCACTTTTATACTGCCCATCTGGGTGACCACTCTGGGCTGTTTAGAAAAAGATACAGATAAACTGAAATAGTAACAAAGTAAAATAGACTACAAAAACCAAGTGAACATAATTAAATCACATATCAAATACAGTTTAAACCTAGTATGATAATATTAAAAATACTCAATATAAGATGAAGTGACTGAGCAAAGAATTGTGTCCTTCAGTTTGCAAGAGATGAATAGACCTATTCATGACAGGACCTTTTGGAGGTCATCAACTTATAGAGTCACCAAATGTGAGAAGTAACTTGATAGCATATAATAAAAAGTTGGAATGATTAGGTGTGCATGACACAATTTAATCATTTGCTGTAATAGATATTTTCAGTAACAATTATTCAGAACAAACACAATAAGGAAATGTTAGTCCTTATTATGTGCCAGGAACAGCTTCCTGTCCCCACCTACTTTTCATCAAATATTGTAATATTGTTGGGTATGAGATTTCTGTAGGAATGATCCTATTAAGTCTAATATTTATAGTTAAAAGTATTACTCCAATGGTTCTATCCAGTGAAGCAATTTATGCTGAGAGATAGTGACCATTCCATTTCAAAAGCCTTTAATGGCATTAAAACAAAGGAAGTACACATATAAAGACCAAACAGTTACACAGGGCATTATAAAGTAATAGTGACCAGATTCCTCTTATGCAGCTATGTACATGGGCAATGTTTGGAGGCAAACGGCTGTAAAAAGGCATTGTAAACATTTTTACTCGCACACCGAGTCACACAAGTCAGTATGCAACAGATAAGGTCTACAACTATTTCTGAACTTACAGAAGTTCACCTCCCCAGGTTATGCTGTTTACATTACAGCAGTATAACTAGGCAAGAGGATTTGGGCCAATTCATTCATACTGTACTTTGTCACTAGGAAAGGAGACATCAAAACTCAGTGTGGCAAAAAAACACATTTTTTCCATCTAGGAAGTCCCAGGTTGAACTTTCAGCACTTGCAGTTAAAAGACAGATTAGCAAGGGGTATTCAAGGACTTGCACATTCAGGACCATGGAAAGTTTCTTCCTCTCAGAACAGAAAAAGGTCTGGGTAGACAGACAAAACATCTAACCTTGGCATAAGAGAATTTACATTAAATCATGTCTTCTTAATCTTACACTCCAATCAGCATGCCACATGTCTCATTTGCCATATGTGCATATACACTAAATTCAGAAGCAAGGCTGAGTCTGATTAGAGATTATACTGGGAAGTCCCTTGTGGTAGCTTTTGTTTTTTTTCAAACTAGAATGTCATCATTAGTTAGTCTCCTTGCAGATGCTTATGATGTTTTTAATTTTCTCAGTGCTTTCATTTTCTGTTTCCTTGCAGTCTTTACATTAAAATTTACTCACCAGGGTAAAAAAAAATCTCTGCTTTTAAATCTTAAAGTTATACCACAGACTTCGTCTTCCACTTATGCTGTACCACTGATATCCAACTGGTAGCTTGAGCACACCAATAGCATCACTATTTTTTTCTTTTTGGTTTAAGTGTTGAAATAAATGTGACTAATGAAATAGGATAGAATAAATGGGAATAGAGAATATGGACAAAAAAAGAGGATAAAATATGGCAGAGGGATTAGAACCAACTTACAGAAAGATAAAAGTGAGCAGTCAAAACAATTCTTTTTCAGCCTAGTGTCCTCCAGCAATTCTGGAACAGAACCCCAAAAAATCTAAACTCTAGGTGATCATTATACAGAATGGTTAGGATCTGAATGGATTCTACAACACAGCCAGTTTTGGCACTACGGGTGAGGCTAAACTATCCCATTTGGTGTACAAAGTTTAAGTCAAAATGTTCCATATTCCACCTAATTTTTTCAACAATATTCTTGGATATGTTTTGACTGGATACCAGAATGTAGAGAAGCTCATACCTGTAATATCTACCTGCAAGCTTGGGGCCAGCATCTCAAAAAGCCCTTGCCGCCAGGGCCAGGATTGTCTCACTGCCGCTACCGCCCAGTAAGTCAACCTGAACCGGTTCGGATCAGTTTGAGTTCATACATTTTTTTAAAAAAAATCATACAAACCCGAACTGAACCTAATCAAGGGTGGGCCCGAAACAGATGAACCTGAACCATTGGTTTTCTGTTTCATGCCCACCTCTAATTTCCACTAATGGAAAAGTGATGAATTACAAAGCTTTCACAGGTTCAATTCAAATTTCCCACAAAGATTTGAAGCATTACACTTTTAGCACGCTCAATCTTAATTATGACAGTATGATTAACAGCAAGATTCCATATATGCTTATTCAGAAAAGTCCTACTGTTTTCCCTGATGGGTGTAGCATTTTAGTGTAAATACTGTTTTGGTTGAAGTTATTGTTTCAGTTGAAAGATACTAGTGTAAACCAGCATGTTAACTTAGGAAAACAAGACTGGGAAAACTAATCAAGTGGATTTTATTACCAATCTCACCCCACCACTGCCTGTAATACCTTTTGGTGCATTAATTATCTCATAATTTGTTCTGTCTGTCTTGTTTCATCACAGAAACTCACAGGTTCTCCTCGGTATATTTCTTCCACTTCTTTCTTTCTTTCTTTCTTTTATTGTAATATAGTGTAACCATTTGTCATTCTTCTAGGCTTCTTGCACTTCTCTTTAGATACTGTCTCCATAGGCTAATAGAGCTGTCACTGAGTACAACTGAATGTTCTGTAACAGAGTACCTCTAAATACATCTCGATTCACAGAGTGGGCAGGAATCACAGTGAAAGAAGTAATACAAAAGCCACCGTGCAGAGAGAAAGTACCTCACTGATATGAAAGAGAACCGAAACAATTTACAGAACATTTGGATAGTTTTATGGCTTTCTGTAATAAAAGCACTGTTCATAAATCAGGTTTAGCAGGCTATTCATACAGCCTTTGGACAGAAATGGCCAGTGGTTTCTAATGTCTTCAAGAAAAGAAAATAATAAAGACGTGCTACATTGACCAGCAAAGCTACTGATGTTTGAAGCTTTTCCCTTGCTCTCACTGTGCTAAATAGCTTAGAAGATTTGTTCCCGTCCTTTTTTAGGAAGGCATGGACATTTTATACATCCTATCAAAAATAGAAATGAGGTTAAGGATTCATCAGGAAGCTGATGAAATAGTCCATGCACTCTCCAACATGGCACCACCACTGCTTCCAGGCAAGGAGAAGTAGTTCTGGGCTTTTAGATTTTATAGCCGCAATGGGCTGATGTCCTCACAGAGGAAGATTCTATGGACTGAAATTTGGAGACAGCAGGGATGAAAAAAACAAAGGTACTTGAATGATTTTACCCAGTTTCTTACCTGAAGATTCTGAAGAAACCAGGCTGTCCACATAAGAAGCTTTCAGAGGAGTTCAGATTTTTTAAAAAAGCAAAATGTGCTGCTTATATACTGCTCTATATCTCTGAAAGCACACTCCAGATGGTTCATAAGTTAATTATACAGGCTACACATTGCTCCAACAGCAAGCTGGGCACCCAACTGACTTACCATGGAAGGATGGAAGACTGACTGAACCTTGAGCCAACTACCTAGGATTGAACCCTGGTTTGTGAGCAGAGTTTGGCTACAGAACAGCAGTTTAACTACTGCATCACAAGGCTCACTTAGGGTATGCACAAAAAATTGAAGGATGGGCAAATTAGCAAGAGAACACAGAAACAAGCAATGGATATTTTTAAAGAGAACTTTAGGTAGGCTAATGTTCAAAATGAGCTCAGACTTGCACAAGTTGTTAAAAACACCAAAACATGGGGGAAGGGGTGTTTCAACTGTACTCGGAGTAAGAAACAGCAAACAGGAAAATGTAAGTCCACTGTATGGGAATGCTGCAGAAATGCTAAGAGATGGTGGAGAGCTGCCTTGCTTCCATTAGGGATGGGCAATTCATTTCAGAACCTACCAAAGGTGGGATGATGCCTGCCCCTGCACAGCTCCTGATTGGCCAGCACTATGGAGCAGCAAAGATGATGTTGCAGCCTGATTCCTGGGTGAAGTTTAACCCCACATGAGCCTAGAGAAAGGAAGGACATTGGCTGTGTGTGTGTGTGTGTGTGTGTCAGAGCCTTCGGAACACCACCTGGTCTCAACCCATCCCTAAGCTTCCATATTTTCCATAAAGGAAAACACCGCTCAGCCTAGCACAAGCAAAATACAGTAGGCAGGCGGGAGGCCATATCGGAATGTCTGGCTTCTTTAAACATGTTTAGGTCCCTGGGAGAAATATACTGAATCCAACAATACTAATGGGATATCAAGATAATGACCAGAAACCTATTGGTGTTTGCATAATATTTGTGTAGCTTGCAACAGCCAATTGTAGCTAATTGAGGTGGAGGTGCACATTTTGGTGGTCTAAAAGAGCAAGGCACACAATGAAACATGCTTCAGCACCAATTAGCCACAATTGGAGCAATTTGCACAAACACAAATAGCATTCTGATAATAATCTCAGAGCCTGTCAAAACGTTTGAAAATTCTAGGAGAACAAGTGAAGCCCCTAGAGACAGAATAATACAATGGTGACTTGGTTTAAGTAAGTAATTAATTCATTATCCTGGCTTCTTTGTATTGTGAAAAACCAAAACATGTTTTTCTCTCGGAATGCATTAAAAACCAATTAATTTGTTCCAGAGGTCTTAGAAAAGGCCAACAGGGGCATTCCATTAAAAAATAAATAAACTGGGGCATCCCCATTCTTTTCATCATACAAACATCACACATCAACTTTTAATGCCTTATGAAAAAAACTTAAACCAGGGCATTCCATTGGGAAAAAGATCTTAAACCTAGGCATCCCCATTTCCAATAATATCTTTTCTTAAACCAAGTTTTTCTTTAACCAAGGCATTCTTAAACTGAGGTACCACTGTATCTCCAATCTCAACCTAGAGATAGAAGAACATACGATCTTGTACTCAAAAGAAAAAGAAAGAAGTCTGACAGCTACTCACTGATCAGACTGGCATCAATATAAAGGAAATATTCTAGACAAAATCATCAGTGAGTTGGTCTGCTGACCTTTTGAAAATAATAAGGTAATTATTTATCTCATCAGCAAGGGTGTCTTGCTGATGAAAAAAATCAATCTTTTTTTTCTTTAAATCCTTTTAAAATAGCTTTGTTTAATTGGTAGATGGATGGAACACTGTGAATGTAGTGCACTGTGAATTGTACAAGGCCTTCAACAAGGTCCCTGTGATAATCGTGTGGCAATGCCAATAAAATGTGGGGTAGATGACTGTTAGGTACATTTGTAACTGTCTGCTATCCTGAACTCGAAAATGGATCTCCAATCATTTTTCATCATCCTGGAGAGACGTAAGAAGTGGAGAATTGTGTGTGTATGTAGCGGGGGGGGGGGGACCGCCGAGAAACTGATGAGCCTGGACCATGGGATCCATCTTGACAAATCAGGCTTCTGTTTGTGCACATATGGGAACTCAGCAGTGAGTTTCAGCAGTCTGTGTCTGCTTACTAACAAGGAGGAGATAAGAAACAAATAAAATTGGTTACAAGATGTTGAGTGAAATCTGTACTCCTACATTCAGGAAAAGCAATGAGATGTACAAATACTGAAGGAACTACACCTGGTTTGATAGTACTGTACGTGAGGTAATCTAGGATTTAGGGATGGGACTTTCATGTGAACATGAAGAGAAAGAGAACATGGTCCTGAAGAGAAGCGGAGAGTTATTTCCTATTTTTGTTATCTCCCCTTCATTCTGGAAAGATAGCCTCTTAAACACAAATACTTCATGTTTAAAAAAGAGAGGGTAACACAACTCTTTTTTTTTCACACTCCCCTCTTTCTCTTAAACATTCTTTCCACTTCTTTTCTGTCAAATGGCCCAGGAAAGATTTTATCCTCTGATTCTTTTTTGCCTTGGCTCTGCTTTTTTGGCAATTGGCATACTTTTCATGCACTAGAATCAGAAGATACAAACAGAGGGAAATGAAATGAAATAACCTGAAATAGGTGATCCTTTTTGTGTTCAGTGAAAGGACCTGTGGACACAAAAATCAAACAAACATGAAGATAAAAGAGGCAACCCTAAAGAAACCTGAAACAAAACAAAAATGAAAGTGTTTTCCATGCACATCCCTAATAAAGGTCCTAGCAGGCGACAAGTAAAAATTGAATTAATTAGGTGATGTGGTGGCTAAAATAAAGTAATTTAATTCTAAGCTGTACCAACAGAAGTTGTGTCTAGTTCAAGGGAAATAACAGCTGTGTTCTGTTCTGCTTTGCTGAGACTTTACCTGAAATCCTGTGTCCAGATCTGAGCGTCACAGTTTACAAAGGATATTGAGAAGCTGAAACATGTCAAGAGGAGTGTTACCAAGGTGGTCAAGACATTTGTATGAGGAACTATGGCTGTATGATTCTATGGTGGGATTCTGAGATGAAAATGGAAGATGAAACAGACAAATTGCATGGTTTCAGTGGTGCAAGTACTATTTACTAATATTTTGTTTTAGCAATGCCCTGTTTTTATACAAAGCAAATGAGAAATGCAATAGCCTTATGTGGAACGTATATTGTATCTGGTGCTATAGCCAGGACAAAGTGACAATGGCATCACAGTGTTCTGAGATTACACAGTGGTCTGTGCTATTTCCAATGGCAGGTGGTGATATCATCTTGCATGATTAACAGAGATATGTTTCTTCACATAAAGAAATTACATTTTTCTCACTACAGTAAGGAAAACAACACTATTTTGATTCTGACACTGTAGCCAACTTCAATCTGTATCATATACTAGTTGATGGGTATTTATATACTGCTTAGATGTAAAAAATTCAGAGTGATATGCAATTACAATAAAACATATATGCCAAAATCCTTCGGAGAATAACCATATGCAGAATTGTAACCATATAAGTGCCTCCCACTCACCCACCTTTGCCAGGGTAGCTGTTTCACAACTGGTCATGAAATAAGTTGTATGAAAGACATGGCAAAGGAGGACAATTCTTATACCAATTATTGTTCTGCATGCTGTTGTCATCTCTCTGTTTTCTATTTAATACACAGACTCTGTACTGACTATGCATGATACACAATGTTCACATTAACAGTGTTTGTAAACCTTAGCACAGATGTTAGGCTGGACTTTAGAGGTAAGGTCTGCATACAGAGCTATGCTCAACATTAGGTAAGAACTAAATATTGTAGATAATTGTAAAGAAAGGACATTCCATGTTATGGATACAAGAAAGACCCAGAACATATCTGAGGATTATGTGGTATCAGGATCACCTTTACAGATAAGATCTCTCTTGTTCACTGTCCCTGTTCAGATGTTCATTTGCACACAAAGAATGGAGGCTCCACTGGGTGCTCTTCTGCCTCCCCGGGGCTTCGTTGTCTCCCGCACAAAGAGGCATGAAGATTTTGCACTCCTTCTGAGGCTGGGGGCAGGGGTGAGAGAGCTGATTTAAGGCTGCCCCCTTAAATTAGGATGACCACCCCTTCTCTCTCTCTCTCTCTCTCTCTCTCTCTCTCTCTCTCTTTCTTTCTCACATTTGCGTGAACTTTTACATTTCCACAGCAGCCAGGAACAAAGTAGCCCTGTATAAATGGAGGAGCAAGAAGGGTCCAAATGGCAGTTGTAAAGCCAAATACCAAAAATAAAATAAAAGCTTCGTAATGACCAAAGGTTTGGATTTTCAGTCATACAAAACACAGAAGATGGCCATGTGTTTTAAACTTTTAAAGTGTGCCTGTCTTTTTATTACTTGTGCCCAAAGGGCACTTCAAAGCACAATGCAATACTAAAGAAGAACACAAACTAGGAACATAATTAGAAAATATATAAAGAATGCCTCTCTTATATTAGGATGTCTAAAGCTTTTATATTTTTAATTTCCTCCCAGAAAAAAATCTTAAACTATTTAATAATTGTGTTGACATTGTTGTAACCCATTTAAGACATGTTTTTGTTGTAGAAAGGCCCTGCTCTTATAATCTTTTATGACTGTTTATTGAATAGCTTTTCCAGATTTTTAAGGTAAGTTTTACTGGAGTGTGCTCAAAAATAAATATAAAAAAAAAAAACCCAGAGGGGAATTCTTTCTTGTCATTATCTCTGTCTCCAGTTTCTAAGAACTTCCTACATTCTGTAAACAGCAATATCGGGCACCAGTTAATGTTGCTGTCTATGGGAAAATATCAAATCTATAGCATGGAATCAAAATCAGAAAGCAGCTGTTAAAACTAGAATCTTACTTGTTCCTAAGCAGGAACAGCATATACTGTACAGTAATATCATAAAGCCCCCTGTATGCCTATAACCTCAGTTCTCATGCAGCACAGGAAACAGTAGCTAGCTGACTGAATACAAACCTCAGCATTTCCAATCACAGCATTTCCTTTGCCAGAAATGTATGTTTTGCCAGCTAACCTAGACTGCTTTCACATGACCACTAAAATCCGCTACAAAGTGCTCTCAGATGTGGAGCATAAAATCATTTTCCCATGAGCAGTGGACTTTAAAAAAAATTAAAGTGTGACCATGCCCACTTAAGCACGACCGAGCACATTTTACATGTACCTGGTCTCGAGGTGGTAAAATCCTTGTTGCTGTTCTGATGCGGATTTTAAACCATTACTTGAGTCTGTGGGAATGTGGAAAATCTGCACCAAACCCTTTTCACCCCTCTTATGGTGTCTTTGCTCCAGTTCTCAGTTATGGGATCAGAATGGTTGTGGATATTTAAAGTGCGACCATGGGAAACACCCGATCTGTGACATCAACCACTTGACCGCTCTGGAGGGTGATCTGAATCAAAGTTTGCTGCGGATTTTAGTGGTCATGTGTAGGCAGCCCTAGTAGTGCTATTGCAGTATTGTAGTCAAGGCTCAGCTCGCAATCTGAATTTAAACCAGCTCATAGTCTAAATCTTGCCTGTCAATTAGTGTCATTGGAAAACCAAATTTCCAAATGATGAGGGGGGGTGGTTGGGTTTCACACAACTAATAGCTTATTTCCACCCTTTTGCAGGGGGTGGGGGCTGTTCTGCAGGCAGACCTTAGCCAAGACAGCATTTGTGCTGGTAGATCCTTCTGCTAGCAGACCAGCCAACATATGGGAGTTCTGCCGGTACAAGGGTTGTGCTAGTGTAAGCATTGCTGTGCTGACATAAGAGACTTCTGTCTACTTCAAACCAAGTACATATTTGGTTTAGGACTGGATGGTTATATAAGTAGCTGTTCTTGTACTTGGGGCACTTATTCTGGCCATTGAGCATTCATCCCACAACAGAATATGTTGAACTGAAGGTTTCATTGAACTTTTGTGATGACCACAAATATAGCTCACTCTGAGGAATCAGATATAATTTTGTTGTGGGATCAATTTTGTTTCAAACCATGTCACACAGAGTGGCAGTTTTGGTGAGATCTTTTGGACCCCTCTAATCTGTCCCCATTAGAGATGGGCACGACTTAGCGGTATTCCCGTTTCCATTTCCATTACTCGGTTCCGTTACTCTACGGAAAAAGTAATGGGAATTACTCCGCCAGAATTCAAGCTCGAACCGACGAACGAACAATTTTGTCTGATTTGTTGTGGTCATTCCTAAAAAGTTTTTAAAAGTTAAAAAAAAAAACCAATTCCCGGCCAAAAAGCAGGCGGAAAATGCCTGCCGTGCCTCAGGGCACCTACCAGAGGGGTTGTTTCTGGAGGTCCCCGGCCTCCCCCCCTCCTCCGTCCTGGCCTGCTCTGGTGGGACTCGCCGAAGGCTCGCAGCAACAAGCTGCACGAGTCTCGCCGCCGGCGCAAGTGGCACGGACGGCACAGGAAAAAACTTTTAAACTCTCCCCCCATCCATTCCCGGGCCAAAAAGCAGGCGGAAAAATGCCTGCCATGCCTCAGGGCACCTACCAGAGGGGTTGTTTCTGGAGGTCCCCAGCCTCCCCCCCTCCTCCGTCCTGGGCTGCTCTGGTGGGACTTGCCGCAGGCTCGCAGCAACAAGCCTCACGAGTCTCGTCGCCGGCGCAAGCGGCACGGACGGCACAGGAAAAAACTTTTAAACTCTCCCCCCACCCATTCCCGGGCCAAAAAGCAGGCGGAAAAATGCCTGCCTGACTAAGCGCTCAGGGCACCTACCAGAGGGGTGGTTTCTGGAGGGGGGGGTCCCGGCTTCGCCCCCTCTCCTGTCCTGGGCAGCCGGACTCGAGTTCCCATGCCATGCAGTGCAGGCGGGGGATCCAAAATGGGGCGGCGACCGCAATATTTTTTTCGATATCGTGGTCCAAAAACACACAAGCACCACAGAAACATGGAAAATTTATAAACTGCCAGATTTTTTACAGTAGCAGTGGGTTTTTTCTTGCAACAAAATGTCTCTCCTCTCCTCCTCTGTCCTCCATTGATTTTATTTTATTTTATTTTATTTACACCTGCACAATGATGAGCTGGCCGAGTGGCCATGTGGGAGTGGACCATGCAAATTTTTGGAGCCATCCCACCAATCGCATGGCCACTTGGCCACTGAGACTTCTGGGATGTGCCAAAAAGACCACTAAACCCTGCCCTAGCCCCCTAACCCTAACCCTAACCCTAATCCCTGACTCCTTACCCATACGTCACAGTAAACTGTCTTCTTAGTGGGTCAGAGAGGCACCCAGAGGTGCAACCCACTAGCCCACCGTAACCTTACCCGTCACTAGCCTAACCCTAGCCCTTGCACTAACCCACCTTAACCCTAAGCCAGACACATGCAAGTACAATTCCCTTCTTTGTGAGACATAGCGGGTGTGAGTGACCCAGTCTTGACTCAGGGTTCTCCTGCTTCCCCTTCCTAGTGGGTGAGGATTGGAGGCACCCACGGGTGCCTCCAGGAGCCTGCTTTCCCTTTATAGTGGGCCAGAGGAGGCACCCACCCCACAGAGGTGCCTCCAGGAGCCCACTACCCCCCAAAAAACCAGTACTAACGACAACAAAAAAACAAAAAAATGAACTGACTAATTTTTGCGAATTTTCATGAAAAACGGAAACGAGCCAAAACGGGCTGCCTCCGACACACGACAACTCGAAAATGTCATTTTCCCTAGTCGTGCCCATCTCTAGTCCCCATTCTAAATATTTGGGTGTGAATGTAGAGGCACTGACATTCACCACTGACACCATAAGATTGATCAGTGAGCATGAGTCATCATCACTATTGCATGCCATGGAACTGTTGACCTTAATGCAAGCAACTCTAGAAAAAGCCAGAAACATTTGAATCATGGATTATCATAAGGTAGGAAGGACTTGTTTGATTGAGAAATTGACCAACAAAGAAATATTAAAGCAAATTACCAAGGACTAAATAAAATGTACGCAATCCAGAATTTTTTGACAAAGTAATGAGGAACAAAATGCTCAGGCCATTGCAATGGATCATTTAAGGTGAAATAAATGCAGAGTAACACATGGGAAGAGAGACTGATTTGGATGCAGCACATCATGGTTGAAAGCTGCCTCATGAAATAGCCACAATGATATCTAATCTCCAGTTGGCAACATCTGGGGAGAACATTCTGACTCCCTCTACAACCCTGAAGTTCACCTACCTCCATTGTTTATTATTAGTTCATTGATCAACATGTCCAGCTTCTAAATTCTTCGTTCAGGCAGTTGCCGATCTATGGCAGAATACAAGCTCTTACTGTGAGACTTCTGACAGTCTTATCAGCCTTCAGTAAAAAATATCTGCAGTGTACCACCCCCTGGTGCTACTTTAAGTAGAAAGGAATTGAGCTTCCATAATACAACATATTGACAAATATTCTAAAGGAAAGCAAAGTGTTCTGCTCATGAAACACCCCATGGCACTTCAAATACTCTCTGGGCAGTTTACAATTTAATTATGCAAGCTACATATTGCCCCCACGATCACCAAGCAAGCTGGATACTCATTTTACTGACCTTGGAAGGGGAAAAGAAGAGTCAACCATGAGCCAGCTACCTGGGATTGAACCCCAGGTCATCATAAGCACAGTTTTAGCTGCAGTACAGGAATTTAACCATTGCACCATGAGGCTCCTTATACTAAGGAAAGAACAGAGGATTTTTAAAAATAAATAAACTAGTTGAAACTGTCCTTAACTATGCAGTGGGAAATTGCTGCCTCCTAAACATAACATACTGCATAGTTTTCATTCTTAGAATTAGAAATGGGCACGAAACAATTTTTCAGTAGAGATGAGCATGAAAAAAAAATTCAGTTTGTTCCATTAGGCTTTTAATTCCCCCCTCCCAATCAGGTACGTTGAAGGGAAGTGCAGCTTTTAATTTTTTTATTATTATTATTATCATTATTTTTTTTAGCCACCAAAGCAAGTGGCAGTGGCCATCACCGCTTTCTTTGGTGGCTAAAAATGTTTCAAAAGCCCACACTTCCTGCCCATAAGCCCAATTGGGAGAAAGCATGAGCTTTTAAATCATGTTTAGCCACCAAAGCAAGCAGCGATGGCCACCACAGCTTACTTCGGAGACTAAAAAAAGTTTTAAAAGCCCATGCTTTCCCCCAATGTGCCTGAATTGGGTGTGTGTGTGCAGACATTAATTTTTTTTGGGGGGGGGGCACCAAAGCAAGTGGCTATGGCCACCTTGCTGCTCGGGGCTAAACAAAAGTTTTAAAAGCCAGTGCTTTCTCTCCCAATGCACCTGATTGGGGGGAAAGTGTGGGCTTTTAAAACTTTTTTAGCCACCACCAAAACAAACAGTGATGGCCACCATCGCCACTTGCTTCAGGGGCTAATTTGTTTTTAAAAGCCCGCACTTCCCCCAATGCACTCAATGGGTGAGGGAGCACAGGCTTTTAAAACATTTTTTTAGCCACCAAAGCAATTGGCGATGGCCACCGCCACTGGCATCGGGGGGCTAAAAACAAACAAACCCCAAAACACAAAGTTAAAACCATAAAAAACACAATAAACCCACAGTTAGTTACATAAACATGACATAGCACATAAAACACATAAAAAACAAAAAAATGAAACACATTTTAAAAAACTTCATTTCATATGAAAGGAAAAACAAAAGAAGGAAAAATGAAATGAGGAACTAAACAAAACGCCATTTTAGCATTTCATGCCAAACTCTACTTAGAAGCATTGCAGAATGGTGGTTTCTAAAGAGTTAACAAACCGCTGTTCATTTATGGATAGCCTGAATATGTGAGTAAGAGAGTTTGTTATAAAACTAACTAACTTTCCAAGCTACTTCCAAGAGCATCCTGCCTTCTTCAGAAAAGAGTGCCCATTGCCCAGTACCAGCCCAAGCCATTATTTTGTCTAAGGCAAAGGACAAGGTGTTGTCTCATCAAATTAGATATGCAAAGGTTGACTATCAAAGAATCTTATTTTGACAGTGGGAATGAATCAGTGTCATTCTCTGCATCCATAGCTTATGAGCACTCCAAAGTGGTTTGGAAGGCAAAAGAAATGTTGCATGGTAACATGGAGGTCTATCCCCCAGCATCTCTCTGCTACCGCACAAGACCTAGTGCCTGCTTTCAGAGGTGGCCACTGTGCGTATAAGTATAGCTTGTCCTGAGTAGGTCTGCTTTGCTTTGGAAACCTAACCGCCTGACATTCTTCACTGTCCCCCTGGTGAACATCACAGGATATTGGCTGTGCATGAAAATAACAAGATACATAGCTGTAAATTGGTGTCAAGCAAACATTTCCAAATGGAGTAGAGAAGGGATATTGATGCATTTTCAGGTCTGCAAAGGGGAAGTTTAAAAAGCCCGCAATGGCCCTCAGGTCAGTTCATGCTTCCCAAGAAATCACATGTTTTCTCTGGTGTCAGGGTGAAAGTAATATATTGTGAAACTTGGGAGGATGATCCTTGATGCCAGTTGCTACAGCAAAAACAAAACAAAACAAGCAGCACCAAAATAGAAGATATTTGACAGCTCAAGGAGCCTGCATAAAAACAAAACCACCACCTGCAGTTGTTGATACCCCTGGGAGGCCTCAGACTGACTTCACTAGATTCTATATACCTTTATATTCCTTTCCATTCAACCAGGCAAGCATTTGGCATCCAGGTAAAGCAAAGTAGTAGTAGTAGTAGTAGTAGTAGTAGTAGTAGTAGTAGTAGTAGTAGTAGTAGTAGTAGTAGTAGTAGTAGTAGTAGTAATAATAATAATAATAATAATAATAATAATAATAATAATAATAATA
>JAHTLZ010000348.1:14361682-14402374 GCA_023846285.1 Phrynocephalus versicolor
TAATAATAATAATAATAATAATAATAATAATAATAATAATAATAATAATAATAATAATAATAATAATAATAATAATAATAATAATAATAATAATAATAATAATAATAATAATAAATTTTTTGGACACAGGCAAGATAACCCTTTCACAGCCCCTCAATCACTCACACTGATCTATTTTCAGAAACTTTATTGGACATAAGAGTTATAAGTGGATGATAAAAGGCCACGGCTTGGACTGTTTATAGCAGAATTGGATTAGTGCAGCAGTAGGAGCAGATACTGGCATTGGCTGACCTGTCCCCTGTTCCCTCTGCCAGCCAGATGATCGGCTTGCTACTATCTCGTGACCAGCTGAGTCACTGGTGCAGAGCAAAGATACAGGAGCGGAGGGGACAGTGAGAGGCAGGGTTGTGAATGGGCCCATCTCCTTTACACAGTGACATCTCCACTCTTCTCCCCAAGGAGAACTGCCACTTGCCTGGGATGCTCAAAAGCATGCACATACCTCCCTTGCACCCGCTTGAGCCGGGTGCAAGGGAGGCATGTGTATGCTCGTGTGGGTTGCCCCTTGGAAGGGGTGATCTGTGCAAGCACACATGCACCTCCGTTCCACCCCCACACACCAGCCCAAGCGGGTGCAAGGGAAGCATGTGCATAGTCAGCATTCCCATAGGAATGCAGTGAAATCTGTTCCAGAACAGATTAATTGATTTTCAATGCATTCCTATGGGAAACTGCTGTTCTGCTTACATTTTTTTTACTTATTAGCATGTGATCAGAATTGATAAAATTTGTAAGTAGAGGTTTTAGTGTAGTAGCCCTCAGGCATTTTGGGCCAGAAAAAGTAGACCTCATCCTGTTCAAAGTTGGGCAGCCTTGTCCTAGACATTTTTAGTCACATATTCCAGTGAAATAAAAGAGAGAAAGGAGAGAGGGTTCAGTTCATAAATTCATTTTTAAAGCACTTCTATCATAATTAATTAGCAGGATCTTGAAAAAAGAGGCAGACTCAATTTATTGGAGTCTTGTCATTTTTCCACAAAAATGCCCTTTCCATTAGTTTTCATATTACCTATATTTGCAAAACAAAACAAAATTAACGCATAAAAAACCCATATTTGCTTTGGGCAAGAAATATTTGGTGTAAGGCAAGCAAAAATGTAATTAGAGAAGTTTTTCCATGAGGCCATACATCACCATGGGAATGGGTAAGAAAATTGATTTTATGCCTGTATTGATAAATTTTCACAGTGGTTTTACAAGGCTGAATCTAACTAAAACTGTCAAGGTTCTTATCTTTGCTTCAAAGGACTTATATAATGCTCCCATCTTCTGAGAGTGGGATCTGAGATGAAAATAGGATAACCGAGTCACAATGGGGAAATGACTCTTTATCTGGAACATTCTCTCTCTCTCTCACTCTCTCTCTCTCTCTCTCTCTCTCTCACACACACACACACACACACACACACACACACACACACACACACACAAATGCTTGGACTCAGCGGTTTCGGACCATTGCAGCAAAGACGAACACCTACATCAGTGATGGCGAGCCTTTTAGAGACCGAGTGCCCAAATTGCGATTCAAAACCCACTAATTTTTCGCAAAGTGCCAATGTCGGGTGCCCACAGAAAAGGCTCTGAGTGCCACCTTTGGCACCCGTGCCATAGTTTCGCCAGCACTGACCTACATGGACTAACTCATCTGTGAGCAGCTGGAAATCCTTCTTCTGCATATGAGTTTCAATTCAAATGCAGCCTGGCTACACATTGCTTTAAAATGTGACATGCATATTTTCCAGATACTACAAGCATTCATGGCTGGTGAAAGTCAAGCCTGAATCTCGCATTTTTTTTCAGAAGGCAGGGGTGAGGAGGACATTACACTCTTGGACTTTAATTCACAGAATGCTAGAAATTAGAGATGGGCACGACCAGAAAAAATGACGTTTCAAGTTGTCGTTTGTTGGCACGGGCCCATTTCGTGTCGTTTCCGTTTGTCGCAGAAATTTTCAAAAATTTGTCGTTTCTGTTTCCGTTTGTCATTTGGGTTGGGGTTGGGGTAAGTGGGCTCTGGGAGGCACCTCTCTGGGTGCCTCTGAGTTGACCCACTAAGAAGGGAAGGGAAGTGTAACGCATAGCCGCCGCGTACCATACATTACATTATGTAAGGGTTGGGGGGTAAGTGGCAGAGGCACCTCTCTGGGTGTGGGTGCCTCTGATTAACTAAGAAGGAAAGCATACTGGTGTACTGGCGTACAGGTTAGGCTTAGGGAGGGATAGTGGGCTCTGGAGTTGGAGGCACCCCTCTGGGTGCCTCTACTCTGACCCACTAAGAAGGGAAGTGTACTTGCGTAAGAATCTGGGTTAGGGTTGGGCTAGGCTTAGGTTTACGGTTAAGGTTAGGGTGGGTTAGTGGGCTGCACCTCTGGGTGCCTCTGGCCCACTAAGAAGGACAGTGTACTGGCATATGGGTTAGGGTTAGGGTTAGGGTTGGTGGGCTTTTTATGCCCTCTGGCACATCCAGAAGTCTCAGTCAAAACCTGGCCTTGCGATTGGTGGAATGGCTCCAAAAATTTGCATGGTCCCATCCCATGGACAGCCCATCATTGCGCAGGTGTAAAAAAATAAAATAAAAATAAAAATAAAAATAAAATCAATGGAGATGTTTTATTGCAAGAAAAATTCACTGCTGCTACTATAAAAAAATCAGGCATTTAAAATACCTAATTTTCTCATGTTTCTGTTGTGCTTTAGTGGGTTTTTGGACCACGATTTAAAAATAAATATTGTGGTCGCCATTTTGGATCCCCCCCACCGCATGGCATAGACTGAGACAATGAGGATGACCCCCCCCCCAGCCTGGAGCAAGCAGCCCAGGAAAGGAGAGGGGGGAGGCCAGGGACCCCCCCCCAGAAACCACCCCTCTCTGGTAGGTGCCCTCACTGAGGCAGGCATATTTCCACCTGCTTTTTTGGCCGGGAATCGGTTTTTTTTTTTTGTTATTTTTAAAACTTTTTTTCTGTGCTGCTTGGCATCATGTGATCGCCGCGATGCCATGAATGACAACAAAAAATCAGACCCAATTTATCTTTATCGGGTCGGGTTCAAGCTGGAGCGGAGTAATTCTCATTACCATTACCCATTACGTAACGGAAACAACAAACGGTAACGGAAACGAGAATTTCGCCGCTCCATGCCCATGTCTACTAGAAATGGTATTAAAAAGCAATTTAAATGTCAGGCAAAGATTCAGTTCAAAGAAGCCTCCAAGCACTGGGGGCTTGCATTGGGATACCATCATAGGAAGTGGGAGGCAAAACTTCAAACTAGAGATGGGCATGACCAGGAAAATTTTTTTTTCGAGTTGTCATTTTTCGGGACGGGTCCATTTCGGCTCGTTTCCGTTTTTTGCGAATTTTTTCAAAACTTTGTCGTTTTGTTTGTTGTTTTTTCATCTGTCGTTAGTACTGGTTTGGGGGGGTAGCGGGCTCCTGGAGGCACCTCTCTGGGGTGGGTGCCTCCTCTGGCCCGCTATGAAGGGAAGGTGGGCTCCTAGAGGCACCTCTCTGGGGTGGGTGGGTGACTCCTCTCGTCACCCGCTAGGAAGGAAGGGAAAGCAGGCTCCTGGAGGCACCTCGTGGGTGCCTCCTGTCCTCGCCCGCTACAAAAGGGTATGCATAGCCATGTGTATATGCATACCAAGTTGCAGACTTGCTTGCAGCAGTGGACTGGCAGAGGCACCCCAAAGAGGTGCAGCAGTCAGTCAGAATGGCGGGCTCTCTGCACCCTGTGTCTCACTAAGAAGGGAAGCATACTTGCGTGTAGTGCAATGCAAGTACACAGATCTGGCATAGGGTTAGGGTTAGCGCAAGGGCTAGGGTTAGGCTAGTTACGGGTGAGGTTAGGGTGAGTAGTGGGGTGCACCTCTGGGTGCCTCTCTGACCCACTAAGAAGGACAGTGTACTGTGGCGTATGGGTAAGGGTTAGGGTTAGGGTTAGGGTTAGGGTTAGGGCAGGGTTAGTGGGCTTTTTGGCACATCCCAGAAGTCTCAGTGGCCAAGTAGCCATGTGATTGGTGGAATGGCTCCAAAAATTTGCATGGTCCACTCCCATGGCCAGCCCATCATTGCGCAGGTGTAAAAAAAATAAAAATAAAATAAAATAAAATCAATGGAGAGGAGGACATTTTGTTGCAAGAAAAACCCACTGCTGCTAGTGCAACTGTAAAAATTCTGGCAGTTTTAAAATAGTAGCAGGCAGCAGCAATTTTCGCATGTTTCTGGGTGCTTTGGTGTGTTTTTGGACCACGATTGCGGTCGCTGCATTTTGGATTCCGCATGGCATGGCGAGTTGGCGAGACGACGAGGATGCCCCCCACCAGAGCAGCCCAGGACAGGAGAGGGGGGGAGGCCGGGGACCCCCCCAAGAAACCACCCCTCTGGTAGATGCACTCTCAGAGGCAGGCATATTTTTGCCTGCTTTTTTGGCCGGGAATCGGGTTTATTTTTTTACTTTTAAAAACTTTTTTTCTGTGCCGCTTGAATGGCGGCGAGGCGGCGACTTTGGCGGGACGACGAGGATGCCATTGCCCACCGCCAGCCGCCATCAGAGCAGCCCAGGAAGGACAGGAGGAGAGGGGGGAGGCTGGGGACCGCCCCCCCTCAGAAACCACCCCTCTGGTACGTGCACTCTCAGAGGCAGCATATTTTCGCCTGCTTTTTTGGCTGGGAATCGGGTTTTTTTTTTTTAACTTTTAAAAACTTTTTTCTGTGCCGCTTAGCATCACGCGATCGCCGCGATGCCAGGAACGACAACGACAAATCAGACCCAATTATTCATTCGTCGGTTCGAGTTCGAGTTCTGGCTGAGTAATTGTCGTTTCCTTTTCCGTTACGTAACGGAAACAAGGAACGGAAACGGAAACGGAAACAGGAATTCTGCTAAGTCATGCCCATGTCTACTTCAAACAGTGATTGACAAGCATATGGTTTTACTCCTTGACCCCTATAAAAACTTACAGATCAGGATTATCCACTTGACCATGCAATAAGCAATGCCTGCCAAAGAAAGACCATCTCTCATAACCACAATATCTCAAAACTAAACAATATTTCCTGTCACCATGTTCAGCTGCTTTAAGAAACTTGTTCTGTTAGCTGTTGTGAGTTTTTCAGGCTGTTTGGCTGTGTTCTGGAAGTGCGCTGTGTAAGCCTTCAAGAATACACAGATCTGTTCTGTGTTGATATTTTCATTAACTCGTCTGAAAATTCTCCATGGCTTGTGAATTTATTCTCTTCATTCTTAACTCTTTGTATCTAATTCTTTCTTCTCAAGTGTAGGGCAACTAATTGATAGCTTTCCATCATCACAAAGTTAATTAAGTTTTTATTTGTAACCTAGGCATTATGCATTTGCCCTCTACATCATATAACACAGTGATGTGCCCTTTTCTTCTTCCAGTGTTTTGGATTTTAGCTCTCAGTAGCCATGGCAAATTATGAGAACTATAATCCATATGGTCAATCAGATGTTGGCATCTCCTGATATCAGTTACTTTTTTTGTAGATTATGACAGTCAAAGACACTGTGTATTCTCCAAGACCAAAATAAATAAATAACTAATAGTGAATCCAAATATAGCCACAACCTCATGGTATCTTTCCCCAGGGAGAATGCTTTCTCAAGTTTTCCCATTTTCTATGCAAGAACAAATCTAATTTATATAGTTTTTCATAACTCAGTATTTATAAGTTCTGTATTTTGATGCTCACATTTTTGGCAACCTCACAAAGCATCAGAACAATTCTATGACTGAACTTTGCATTTACAAAGGTGTACAAAATGGACAGGGACACCTCCCACTGGCCAGCATAATCAGCACATTTATGTCTCCCCACTTGGCCTAAAATATAAAAACATATAAAATATACACAATTTTATCGTGGAAAGTAGATGGCACACAAGGAACACCCATCTTGGTGATCAGTGATACAAGATAACATGAATTACTTTTGTCCACTTGGGACACACAAGCTGTTGACTTGTTGATGAGGGACACACAAGCTGACCACAAATTTGCCAAATACTTCTAGATAATGATGAGTCCAAATGATTTTTGAAGATTGTGGGTCCTCTGGAAACATTCTGTGAAAATACTTTGCTTTTTTTTGTTGCTTCTTCTGAAGAAAAACCAAGAAAGGTGCAAAACTGGCTACACAATAATCTAGCATTTGCCAGCTGAGTTCTGAGGTGGGGTAAAGCCCATTTGTTCCAGCTGAGAGTCCTTTGCAGTTCCTTCATCTTCCCTTCATTTTAGTATTCACTTGAAATACTAACTAGAATGACTCCTGACATCTCCCCACAAAAGAGGGTTAAAATACTTACTCCCAAATCTACATCAACCCTAATGTATATAAATAGTCATATTGCCCTCATTACCCTCTCTTCCTTGTGATCAAATAGACCCCTTAAAGTGGGATAGCTCAGAGATGAGTTTTAATGTTTCCTTCCTCCACTCAACCATCTTGGCTTGCTCATCAATCTGCCAAGGGTTTCTCCCATTCCTTCCTAAACTGAACGTTCCTCCTTCCAAAAACAATAATAAACATACTATTATGGATATTTGCATAGGGGTGGAATAACCATTGCTTCAAACAGTAGAAAATATCTTCATAGTAGGGGTTTTGCCTCTTTCATTCTTGCAGGTGAAATTAAGCAATGGTTTACATTATTTTTAGAATAATGTAAAATATTTTCCAATTTGTTTTACACTCATGTCTCATTGTCACAGGGCATCCCTTTTCTCAAGGAAGAGAAATTGAATAAGTGTCTGTTACTTCAAAGTGACTGTGAAATATGTTGTGCTTTTGAGAAGGAGGATGAGAATGAGCCATTTTATGTCTGGGCACCAGGAATTCTCATTTCAACCAATATAATCTGCAGCTCAAATGGTAAAGAGGTACATTCTGTACATATATATCTGGCATAACATTTTTTACTTCTTTTGAAAGGAAAGGAAATCTGTCTCAAAAATTTGCAGTCAGTGTGAGTGGACTTTATCCTAGTCTGAGAAAGCACAGTTGGATACGAATGTGTCTTTGTCACGGGCATTCTTTTAGACACAGCATTAGTAAGAAGTGGTGCATTCTGGTGACTCTGAAAACCTCCAGCTTAAGATGGAAGAAAGGAAGGAATATACTTGCTTCAGATTCTGAGTGAAAGTGCTAGCGTTACTTCCCACTCTTTCAAGCACCAGGCTTTAGCTCCTATAAGCTGACAAAGGATCACAATACACAATAGTGTCAGCAATTTAAAGTAGTTAAAGGATATATCCTAGTCCAGCAAACTAAGGAGATTTATGTGTGTAAGCAGATTTATGCTTTCACTTCACTGGCTGGATTTGGGATCACCAGTGAAAATTAGATGTGCATCAACATGTTGCTAGTAAGATAACATGCCTGTATGCTTTTAGAATACACTTTGCTGTCCATATTGTCACAGATCTTGTGACATATGATACTAGAGCTGGACACGGAAACAGGTGGACTTAACTGTTGCTGGATTTATTTTTCATTCTAAAGAGGAAGTAATCCCACCTCTTGCTTTGACTTTACTGTATTTAATTTAAGGTGAATCAAGCAATATGGAATTTAGTTGCACAGGAACAAAATTGTCAAATATTACTCTAATATATACAAACCATGAATGTGGTACAATACAGACAGAGAGAAATATGCTAATTAGAACACTCATTGCAGGTGAATTAATAGATACATATTGAATGACTGAACAAATTTATATTGGAATTCTCAAATATTGATTCTCACAAATCCTGTTCATGAATTGGTGCAAGTTAAAAAGCTCACTGAGTCGTGTGACTCTGTAGGCCACAGCAAATGCCTACCACAATTATTTAACCTGAAATAATTTGTCTTCAGGATTATCCTGGTGGTCATAAGTAAAAGGATTTTTGCCATTAATTTATTTCCTCATGTATTTGCGACTATGTTTTCTGCTTATGGACTCCCCCAAAACACTGTACAATACAATCATAATATAGAAAAAAAAAAATAAACCCCCCCCCCCAGATGAAACAACCTATGGATGAAAATAAATGGAATAACCTTAAAGGTCAAGGGCCTGGTGAAATGACACACAGAAGATCATTTGCCTTTTAGGTTTTAACCACCTTATGTGCCACACATTTGGTGACCATTTTGGTACGGATGTAGCTAGCCTGACCTCAGGAATGGAAGCTTCTCTGCACCATAGTGTCTGGGTGGGGCATCTTTGCCCGCCCGCCTGGAATGACATTAAGCCTTTTCACACGACCCTTAAACTCTGTGGCAGATGGCTCCCAGATCCGGAGCTTAAAAATGTTTCCCCACCAGCTCCAGAGTTTACAAACAATTAAGTGCGACCACGCCCACCTAAGCGCGTCCCAGCGCACTTTTCAAGTACCTGCTCTCCAGGGGTGAAAATTCCTGATGCGGATGTAATGTAGTGAGTGCCGGGCTCTCCTCATTTCTGTTTGTTGTTGTTTTGCCCCCCACCCCTTTAAGAGATCTGAATGCAGTGCCAACGGCAGAATGGAGGTGGGTGGCATTCTTTTCTTTCTTTTTTTCTCCCTCCCCTCACACAGACAGCAGCCAGGAGTGCGGAGGGGGTGGGAACACAGGAACAGCGACAAATCCCTAAAGTCTCTGGTCCGAATTTAAGTGGCCAGCAGATCTTAGGGGTCGTGTGAAACGGCTCATTAAGAGGTTGCCAGCACAGGGCTGGTTGCAGATGCGAAAGGCCTTAAAAGACCTCACCACATGGTGACACTTTTCCCTTCCTCCAACCCAATAAAAAGAGAATGAGATTACTTGGTCTCATAAGGGCCAGCTGGGAATTTTTGGCTGCTATTCGGATTGGCCAAGAGTGGCATTGTGTTTTCACATCCATCCCATTCCCTTTGTGGTTTTTCAAGGAAGTTTTCATGTTAATCCTAGTCACAATTGGTGGATAGTGCAAGAGGCAAAGTAAATTCAGGCTAAAAAATAGAATAAGACAGCCAGAGGTTGGTAGCCCTCCAGCTGAAGGTTAAGAAAGATTGTTAGGATAATAGGAATAATAAGGCAATAGGCATGAAAGGCTTACATTATGAATTGTAGGGCTGTCTGGATTTAATTGACCCCTAATCTTTGGGAGGGTGCTGAACAGGTGGGCAGCACCCTCCTGAATTAATAAGGGATTATGCCATACCTACCTAACACATTTCTCCCCACCCACATATCTGGCCAACAGGGACTTGTATGTCTCATAGAGCCAAATGGAGATGAGGGGTGAGTGAGTGTGGGGGAGGGGTGTATTTACCCATGTTCCTTTGTTTTACAGTTGGGGTGGTGAAATCCAATGCTTAAGCAGCTTTTACAACTGCCAACCAACTTCCTGCCTCTAAGAAGACTCCTTGCCTGGCATACATTATCTAGCCAAGACGTTTAGAAATAAGCTCCTGGCAAAGCACATATTTTGCCATGTTTGAACTTTTGGGGCTTGTTTTGAAGAAGAGTGTATTGCACTCAAGAGCTTGCAATGTATTTTCTTATTAGTGGCCTATAAAGTTATCACCTGTAGCCCAGTTTTGCATTTGTGTTTTGTGATGGCCCCGTGGTTCAACTAGAATGAATTTTGTATCAATAAATTATTACCCAATTTGAATCCCACAACTTTGTCTCGTCTCTTTATTCTGGGCTGGGTGGGCAAAGAAACCCCACAATTTGTGCTTTTGCACTTTTTAAAAAACCTTATGATAACTTAGAAAACCTGGCATATTTATGGTTATATTAACACTGAGTAGTAGAACTGAATTGTTTTTTCAATCATTTCACACCATTCCTTCTTTCAGTCATTTAGTGGCTAAATTAAAGAGACCATGCATTTGCTATGGGTTTGCACAGCCAATAGTTGTATCTTGTTGGGTCACTTGGTAAAATAGTGTAGCAAGTGTTCAAATGCCCAACACACCTACACACAAAATGAACCTATGTCTAGAGCCTTTCCACATCTAAATACAAGTAATATATCTCAGTAAAGAAGCTCCTGTTTGGCATGTTGTTATGACACTAATGTGACATGTGACAAGCACAAAGTGATCTTTGATGGAGCAGAAAATACCTTTGATTAATGAGGAATGAATGTCATTCATCTTAATGTAACTTCTATTGTGAAGGTTCAGTGGACAATGCAAATCTTTCTTGCTTTGGTGAGCAAAAAGCTAGTCTTGATAGCAAAATCAGTGAGGGGGGATGTTATAAACTTAGCTTGCTTGCTTGCTTGCTTCCTTCCTTCCTTCCTTCCTTCCTTCCTTCCTATGTAGGATTTTCATGAAGCTGGTGTCAATACTGCCACGAATTATTGACCAACATTGTTTTTCTTTGGAGGTGCTATACAGAGTCCCAAAGACCTACGTTTCTCAGAAGTACAGCACTTTCTTTTGTACAGGAAGTATGTCTGGAACAGCTTGGAAAACAGGCCCTGCTCCAGGAGAGTGAAAATTAAGCATATGTCATTCTGTGTCTGTGGGCAGAAAATTCCAGAATTCTGCCTGCGAAATTCTAGGTGAATTCTGAATTTGGAGTCCTAAAAACTAACAAATAAAGATGGGCACGACTTAGCGAAATTTTCGTTTCTGTTTTTGTTTTTCGTTTTCGTTACGTAACGAAACGAAAAACGAAAAACGGATCAAAAATGGAACGAAAACGGAAACGAAATGATTAATTTTGAGCTGTTTTTCATTTTTCATTAATGGAAAAGCACTTAATGGAGCTAAATGGGAAGAAACGAAAAAAAAGTTTTCGTTTTCATTTTCCGTTTTCGTTACGTAACGAAACGAAAAATGAAAAATTTTGAAAATTAGCTCACGAAAACGAAACGGACCCCTAGACGAAAACGAAAACAAAAACAAAAAATTTTTCTGAGTCGTGCCCATCTCTACTAACAAACCACGTAAAAAATGAGATTTTCAGCCCTTATTTTTGGCTAGGGGGAAAAAAAAACACCCCCAGCTTATACTCAAGTTGTCAATATGTTTCCCAGTTTTTTGGAGTAAAATTAGGTGCTCAGATGGCTTGGGGAGGTCTGCGGAGGGCAAGTCCTGATCCAGCAAGCAACAGCAGTGCCTCTACTTCCCATATGATTCCAATGATGACGTTTATGGGCACCCTGTTTGGAGCTTCATAACTCAGCCCCTTTACCACCAAATGTTTCCAAATTTCAGGGGATTCCCTAAAATCGCTTTCTGAAGTTACCCCTGCTACTTTGGTGCCCCTAAGGAAAGTAATTTTCGAGTGCACACTTTTAAAAAAAATATGCAGTCAAAATTTACTTACCTTGGGACTCCAAAGTAGCAGGTGTATCTTCAGAAAGCAATTTTAGGGAGCCCCTTAAAATTTGGAAATATTTGGGGGTAAGGGGGCTGAGTTATGAAACTTGCTAGAAAAAAATCTTCTACTCCAAAGCTGATCAGGCAGGAGATAAGGCTTCCAATATGATTCCAATTAGAAAGTTTTTTTCCTAGGGGAACCCCCTTTGGACCTTTATAACTCAGCCTTCTTACCCCCCAAATGTTTCCAAATTTCAGGAGGTTCCCTGAAATTGCTTTCTGAAGGTACCCTTGCTACTTTGGTGCCCCCAAGGTAAGTAATTTTGCCCAAATGAATAAAAAAAACTAGATCTCTCAATGATTTTCCGAACAGCTGAGATTCCCAAGAAAATGGAGCCAAGTTTTGGTAAACAAGTTAAAGAATGTAAGCCTAAATCCTATGTGATGGTGGGTTATCCACTTGAAGTCATAGGCAATTCCTGTTAATATAATGGACTGCTACATACATTGTTTGCTTTTATTTTTGTTTGACAACCAAACAAAAATAACATCCACAAATCATTAATAAAATATTAATAACAATAAAACAAAAAAACCTCTGCTCATCTATTATTTCAGTTGGAAACAAAACAAAACAAACAAAATGTTAATGTTTTGTTTTTGTTCTGTCTTACGGGACCATATTGTTCGAACATTGCTTCAAAATTTCCCAGCAGCAAAGGTATTCATCTGGGATTAACTGTCAACTCCCTCAAAGTAGTAATTTAATTCACCCACTTTTGACAAAACTTTGATAACTTTGGAGGAATGAAAGAAACAAAGGAGGAGTCAGAGGAGGAACATATAGCCTTATCTTTTTTCAATCAAAGTTTTTGATAGTAGAACAGTGACAGTTACTTGGTTTGCCTGTGCATGTATATTACTCCATTTTAAAAAGTTGTATATAGAATGCACCATGAAAATATGGTGTGCCATTGTAGAGCACTCAGGATTTAATTTAAAACATTTTAGACTGAAGGTATCAAATTTAGAAAAGCAAAATGGAATAGGCAACCATATGATATTACAGGTATATTTCTCTAATTGTGGGAAGGAACCTGTTGTTATGCAGTCAAGGTGACACCAGCCATGTACAAGAAGAATACCAATATATTGGCCCATTTGGAGCAACTGGGTGGTTTACAGGAGTACAGTTTGCATGTGTGCCTCTCTCAAAAAAGTCCAGTGATGCTTTAGCTTGCTGAAAGACACGAATGCTGACTACTACAAAGGGGAAAACAGAAGAGCAGATTGGAGAAGAAATAGCATGGACTGACCAGAAAAGAGGGACAAAAGTGAGGATTATATATAAGGACATGGTGTTGGGTATGGGTATATTAGGAGGGCAAATTTAACTCTATGCAATTAAATCTGCAGCAAGGCCAGTCATCTTTGTGGGTTTGTAGTAAGGCAAAAGGAAATTGTCCCAGTACTTCCTGGGAGACTTGGGTGTTTATGTGTCTTCTTGCTGCCCTTTGTGCTTTATAGAGGGCACCCCCAACGAACAATATCTCCCTACCACAAGACACTGGGGAAATTTATGTTTAATAAAGTACGCTTAAGACAGCATGGTAGACAGATCAAGTTCCAAATGGTTGAAATAAACCTATATAGGTTTGGTAAGAACTTCTGGGGAATCTTGAATAATTCTATCAGTTTGAAACTCAGAAGAAAAACAATGGTACACACCTAAACAGCAATGCAAGCAGGTGAGAAAAGGCTAGTTTGCCTTAGCAGATACAGTTAACGTTGTTGGGGAGACTTTTAATATCGCATTATAAACACCCCCCAAATGATGTCTGTTATAGTGATAATAGCTGAAATCTCTGGTCCATGTTCTTGCCAATGAATCGTTTCAGATATTCTGCTCGATCCTTTGAAACTGAAACGATCTTAGGTGCAACTCATTCCATTTGGTTGGCCAGAATATTGGCAAAAGTTAATAAACAAAATGGGTCAATAATTGCTGCTAGACTAGGAATTCATGTTAGCTATTCAGTCACTGATCATTAGCTCAGAGAATGATTCATGGACTCAGCTTGTACAATGCAGCTTGTCAAGTGCAAGTTTTAGCTTGGGAGAGAGAGGAGGTCACTGAACTGTTTAAATAAAACGGTGCTGAAATCTTTGGAGCCCAAAGAGTTTTTAAAGTTTTGTTATGTCCTTTGGTGTTGTAATTCTCAGCAGTTCTTAAATAGACTCAACATCTATTTTTCTATTTTTCTAAATTTCTTCTGTTATTGTTTTACAATTAAAGGCGTTCAGTTATAGAACTTATTTTCTACATTTGAGCCCAACACTCATATTAAGGCATATATGGCCCCTTGGGTGCTGTCAGACTCCAAATTTTATTAGTGCCACCAACATAGGATGGAAGTTGGTCCCCAAAAACATCTGAAATGCCAGATATAGTCATTCTTGGAAATCCTTGCAGTTTGGAGCAATACCTATGTAGTTAATCAATATTTTCCCTCTTCAGAGCAACACTGTCATCATGGCACTTGGTTCCATATTCTAGTATCCACCTACATAGAGCTCTAACCCTGGAGCCCCAGATGTGCTTGAAGTAAAACTCCTAGAAGCCTTCATGATTAGCTATGCTGATCAGGATATCTAGACGTTGGAATCCAAGAACATGTGGGAACTTAAGGTTGAGAAGCTCTGACCTAGAGCAACCTTTGGATTCAAGAGGACCATACCATGCCCCAGTTCATTTGACTGAGTAAGCTGTGAGCCATCCATGATCCTGATTGCTGCTGAGCTGGATTAACTCAGACGAAGCCAAGAGTGAACTGCCTTGCTTGCATCTCCGTTGAGTTACTATAACTTTCTTTAACGTTGATTGTACCTGATTTGTAGTGACATGAGCACTCATCCTGACCTGCTTGACTCAATCTGATTTCCTACCCCCACCCCCACCCCAGCTCTGCATGATGTTGTCTGCCATTCACCCTTTAACTCTAAAATCCTATGGTGCAAATGAAGCAAGATTAAGTTGTGAAACAGTGGCACATTGGTAAGTACTGTACTTGTTATTCTAACCTTCATAATTGTGGCCTGCCAAGCATTTGATGGCAGCATACAGACACTGTAATATATGTGAGTATGTCTTTAAGAAGCTAAGTTTCTGTCCTATTTCTGAAGATCCAGGCAGACAGAATCCAGGGAAAATGTACTGAGTCCCTTGTTGGTTATCCTTCATGACTGATGAACCATGTTTGGCTCAAATACACCATGTGTTCTGATGTACTTTATATTATGGACTGAGAAGGAAAGGCATGAAAGAGGCACTCCACAGAAGTCTTGGTTGGACACAGTGGTTCTTGCAAATGATTGATCACATTTTGGTAGCTGAGCAATTATTTATGGGATTAGGAGACATATCAGAAGTGCACTAGCAAAATGCCCAAACATACAGGTGTGGGAATTGTCCTGTGAACCTTAAGAAACTGTTTCATAATTCTGCCTGTTTATTTGAAAACCCTACTGATGTAGGGTACATCAATCATATTTGGTAATAATGTTATGGGCAGCATTACACACGTTAGATAGACTAACTAACTAACTAACTAACTAACTAACTAACTAACTAACTAACTAACTCTCTCTCTCTCCTTCTGCCTCTCTCTCTCTTCCCCCTCTATTTCTCCCTCACCCCGTGTATTTAGGAGCCAGTTCTAATAGATTAAAGTGATATATTTGTAAAAGAGGCTCAGCTTGGCAGAAACAAGAACCTCTTCATTTGTCAGTGGTGCATCTGTCACCCGAATGCTAATGTGCCTAATGGGCTTCAGCGATATATCACTGTAACCTGCAGACCCCCAGAAAGAACAGTGCTTTGCTGGCATGTTTTACTTGCTTGCATGCTGTGCGCAAATTATTGCTATCTATATATCTGTGTGATGCTGTGAGACAAAATGTAGCTACCCTCGTGCATCTGTTGTTTAGGATCTGAGAATGTATAGGCTACCACTACTAAGCATGAAGGGTACGGGATGTGAAAAATGGATGCCGTTCAATTTATTTTAGTTCTTTTGGTTATTGGGAAATTATAATAGAAAAAAAATACACTGAAAATGTAAATATGTATCAGAAGCATTGAACGATAAAAATGACGTTTCAGTGCTTGTATGAAGAAAAGGATATGAGAACATATAAATACCAGACTTACCCGGAAGTTGAGTCATGACAAATTGAATTCTTTTCTTGTTAGATTGAAAGATTTCACTACCCATCTAAGTAACTTCTTCAGTCTGATGAAGGTTGGTAGGAGACTTCCCATTTATATTCCATGTTGCAATGGGGGGTGGGAGTTAAACAGTGGGTACTGATCATTGTGTGTGGACATACTTGGTTGGTTGGACACACAGACCATTACATTCACAATTCAGAGGAATTCGCTTTCAAGGGAGGAAGCTGAAACTGGATATGGATGCAAACATAGTATCATTTGATATCACATCCTCTTCAGCAGTATTCCTATCACCAATGCCCAAACAATGGTTCCCCAGCTCACCCATTGTTGTCAACTTTATACATGGAAGAGGTGGAGAAGAAAATACTGAACTCCTTCCCAGGGATGGCACTGGCCCATTGGAACAGGTATGTGGACAACACCTGGGTAAAGATCCAGGAAGTGGCCTTCACAGACTACATAAATGAAATGGAGGCAAATATCAAGTTCACCAGGGAAGACACCAGGGAAGACTGAGGAGTTATCATAGGACCCAGTAGTAGCATAGGAATAGACATTTACAGGAAATCCCCATACACTGATTTGCAGTTTGACTCCCACCTACCTCATTGCAACACAAACTAAGAGTCATCAGGAATCTCACTACTGTATAGAGCAGAAAACATCCCCACCTCCTCAGAAGCCAAAAAGAAGGAAGACTGGCATGTGAAGACAGCTCTTAAGATCTGTGGATATCCAAAGTGTGGTTTTAACAAGGCAGTGTCCCAATTCAGCAGGACAATATAATAGTCAGAAACCTAGAACCAAAGAAAGAACCTGATCATTCCTTACATGACTGGAGTATCTGAGAAGCTTAAAAGGATTTTTGGGTAAACACCACAACCCCATTTACTTCAAACTCACAAACACATTAAGGCAGAGACTCGGCCACTGAAAAGATCTGACATCAAAACACAAGAGTAATATAGTATATACAGAAATATTTCTGGAAAATATTTTGAAATATTGAATATTGATTCACCTTTAGGGCATGTTGTCAAAGTTCTCACAAAGAGTAGTTCTTCATTGATTTCAATATGTCTTTGAACTGTGCTGTTGCTCAAAGGAATTCTTTTGAGTATATCATATGTAGGCTTGTGTAGAACAGTTTATAAAACCTCTTCAATGGCTGGTAAAATCAGCTCTTCCCTGATAGTGTGAGGTTTTCCTGATTTTCCTGGGTTGTAAGATATTGTAAGACACCGCAAACCATCATTGTCTCTTTTTGATGTTGAAGTGAACCTAATGTCCACTGTGGTTCTCTTCTGAAGTTTTTCTTTCAGTGTTTTAAAGTATGTCAAAGGTTTATCTGTTTTATCAAGGTGACAACTTCTCAGATGATCCTCCAGCTTGGATGGTTTCATAGCATCATTGTGTAAAACGCTTTTGCACAAAAAAGCACATGGGCAGACATTTGCCCGACAGGGATGGAATGAAGCCAAACTTCATTCCATCACCTACATTTCTTTTTAGCCTCAGCCATGTTGAGTAGAAGTTATCTGTTGACAAATATAAACCTATTTAAATATAAGACAGAGCAATTCAAAATTGCTTCCTGCATAGACCGCATGCAAATATTTTGAAAACATTTTAAAATCATCTTTGGTAACACTGGAAATATTTTGAAATATTTTTAAAAGTGTAGAAATGTCTGCAAAAACAGTTTACAGAAATATATCTGAAAAATATTTTGAAATATTGTGTGCTGTTTTTAAAATGGGATGATGGGAGGAATCCCAACTTGAGCAGAGGAGGGGAGAAAAATTACCATGGAGGGTGCTGTTTTAAAAATGGAGCAATGTGGGGAATCCTAGCTAGAGCAGAGGAAGGGGGGAAGCCTCCATGGAGGGGTCTGTTTTAAATATGGGGCAATGGGGTGGGTGTGTCCTAGTTGCAGTGATGGTGGCAGGGACAGTGTGGAGAGGCCTCATGGAGGTGGCCTATTTTTAGGACAGGCATTGATGGGGGTGGCAACTGATCGTGCCTTTACTGAGCCTTTCACTCTTCCTTCAACTCTGCTGCTGCTGTTGCCTGAAACAGAAACTGAAACAGACAGTCACCAACTTCCAGCAGGAGGAGGGAGAAAGGGAGAGAGGCCATTGGTTTAGAACACTTTTGATTATGTGACACACATGAGAGTGCTGGCATATCAAGACACTGCTCATTAATAAGGCAAAAATGTTCAGAGATTTTTGTTTGCTAATCAGAATGCTTATAAGCCAAGTTACTTGTAACCAAGGTATGACTGTAATTATAGTTGATTTGAATTTCAAACAATCATTATTTGGGTACAAATATCTGTCATTTGGCTGCAAAACACAAGTCCACAACCTTTGCAAAATGGGCTTTAAAAACATGTGCATGGTGAGGATCAAGTTCTGAAAAATGATGCAATACCCCCGCCCTGCACACACAATGCAAATTGGACTTTAAAGGTATGCACAACTGCTGCAGAAGTCTAAAACAGATGAAAAGGGCAAAGGAAATGTGATTCACCTGTGTAGGTGTTAGCACAACCAAATTTGCCCCATTAAAGCTCTACATTGCTACATTTCAGCCTCTGGGAGCATCCTGGGTTATCTCTTTCAACATAACGATGGGTTACCACTCACCCAATTCCAGTGTTGGCACTTGGTTTAATGTGCCTGGACACCGCTGGCATTTTCGGCTGGCATTTTGGAACCCATTCATTCCACATTGGCGCTGCCTCCACAGCGGTGGCAATGGGAATGGACCCAGCAGATATTCAGCAGAGTGCTGGCGACCACCCACATTTCGTACTTATGTATGGTCATTGATGGACCAATAAGCCAGGGCCAGTTTCTGCTTTTCCCGTTTCAGGTCCACTGCTGGTAGTGCATGCCAGAATTTGGATGTGCAGACACAGCTTCATCCACTGGGTGGCCAAGTATGAAGAATGCACTGGACGTGGCTGAGATCTAGGCCTTGGCTTGGGGGCCAAGTTGGTGTGGAATGGGTGACAGAGAATATGAACTACGTTCCCTTGACCATCCACCAGCCATTATGTTAATCCACCTCAGTAGAAATGATATGACCTGAATGTTGGGCAAGGCACTTATCCTCCAGATCATTGATGGCCTGAGTGACTGCCATTGTCGATGCCGTTCAACTCGCACTGTATGGTCGGAAATAATTTCGCGTCTGGTCGGGGGGGGGCAGCATGACCCTAAAAAGATGCATAAGGCACGGAAGGGTGAACCACAAGGTAGCCTGCTTTGTAAATAGCAGCCTCAGATGGGTCATAAAACACCCTACTCTCATGACCCACAATAATGGTTTCGCCCATATGGCATCCATTTATCCAATATGGGTCAGGAGATAATTCTTCATGACCTACAAGAGGGCCTACAGGTCAAGCTGCTCAGCCTTATGGGGTAAAGAGACATAGAGTCTAGCCTCTTTAGTGTGGCAGGTAGCACAAGTGGTACCTTCGTTATTGAAAGGCCATCCTTAAATGGCACTGTAAGGTGCCTGGCAGCCCTCATATAAAATCATAACAACTTGAATAGGAATAAGTGACCCTATAACAACAGGTCAGGTAAAGGAGGGCTGCACTTCCCAGTAAGAGATGCAGGAGGGGAGGCACACCTAATTACCTTAACACCATCCTTCCCTATTTAGTGCAATCTCACCTAACTGCTGAGGAGTAGTCCTGAAGAACATCTATAGATGGGCGCTTTTACACGACCCCTAAGATCCGCTGGCCACTTAAATTTGGACCAGAGATCTTAGGGTCTTGTCGCTCTTCATGTGTTCCCACCCCCTCCGCACTTCCTGGCTGCTGGCTGCATGAGGGGAGGGAGAAAACAAAGGAAGAAAGACCGTGGCTCACCTCCGTTCTGTCTCTCCCTCTTGCCGGCTTTGCCGCGGCAACATTCCGATCTCTTAAGTAGCTCTTAAAAGGGCGGGAGCCAAAAAACAGCAAACAGAAGCGAGGAGAGCCCCGCACTCACTATCGTTGCACCGCATCAAAGAATTTTCACCTCCAGAGAGCAGGTACTTGAAAGGTGCGCTGGGACGCGCTAAAGTGGGCGTGGTCACACTTAATTTCCTGTAAACTCCGGAGCTGGTGGGGAAACATTTTTAAGCTCTGGAGCTGGGAATCATTTACCCCGGAGTTTAGGGGTCATGTATAAACACCCGATGTTAACCACTTGTGCTATGGCACGGTCCTCTTTTAAGTTTCAGTTAACAGTTTATCGTTAAATATCATTAACCTTGTTATCAATAAATTGTGGCCCATACTAATCCAAACACTTTGGTGTTGCCTCATTATTTCTGTCTGGGTCGGCAACATGCTTTACATAGCAAAGAGCAGCCTGAATGTTGATAATACCAATGACAACAGTCAAGGTGCTCTACAGAATGCCCTCTTCTGCTCACTGTGGTTCACAAAGTGGTACCAAGGAAGGGAAAATCTCAGGAGCTGACTCATTTTTTTAACCAATCAACCACTTTTTACCCAAACACAAACCAATTGTCAGGGCTATTTTTCCACAACTTACAGGGACAAAAGTTCAGACCTCCCTTCCTGGTTCACAAACTCCAAGAGTGTTTTTAATTTTGGAATGTGTGAGCTGGTAAAGCAGTTTATAAGCATGTCCCATTGTTTTGACACTTTTGAAAGGCCTTTGAAAGGCTTTTGAAAGGCAGCAGTACTTCACCCCCTGCAGCTTGAATTCCTTCTAATTTTTTTTTAAAGGGGGTGGAGGGATCAGAGCCTACCATTCTCTTTTCAGATAAGGAAGACTGGCCTTTGTTTGATCTGTTTTAAATCTGCAGACAAAAAAGGTTACTTCTTTCTGAGTGTGTGTGTGGGGGGTGTTTATTAACCTTTAGAGAATCGTAATTTGAGATCCCTTTGCCCAAACATCCCGAATTTAGGAACAACTCAAGAGCAGACTGTCTGCTATAGCTGTGCCAAATCTGGTGCTGATCCGAAGTTCAGTCAGTTTCAAAATACTGTTGTTTGTTGTTTTGGGTGTGCCCATTTTTAGAATTGCTTTGTAGAGTGCCGATTTTTCTCTGCCACAGAATATAATCATTTGCCCTGTGCAGTAATATTTGTATAGAACAACAGAACATTTGTAAACCTTTTGTCCTCTATAATATACTCACGGGGACTGATGCAGAGTATGAAGACATACAATGAAGCTCAGATACATTCTCCCACATATCTTTTCTTTTACAAATTAGTGTTGGGAGGATTGAAATAAGAATAAAAATGAATGAATGTCCTAGAAAGGGAGGATTAACCTACTTTTTTTATTATAATACCATACCACCCAAAGTGTTTTGTCCCCTAAGTTTTTCAAGTTCCAAAGAAATCTCAAATGTCTTGAAGCATTTCTGCCACTTGGAATCTGGAAACAGTAATTTTCTATAATAATCCCCAGCTCATTATAATCAAAATAACCACACATGAAAATCTAGTGCTACCTGTACCCCTTGTGGGACTGTTCACTGTGATCGTGCCTGGGTGATCACATGATACAGGTGGAAATTTGCTCTATCCCCACCCCAGTCTCTTCCCAAGCCAGATGTTGGGCTTTTTGGGAATTGGAGTGCAAGACCTCTTTCAAGGGAGAAGGCTCCCATTAAAGTGCCCCTTTCTGATGTGATCAGGTACATACCTTTGCAGCCATCTGACTCTGACTGTACCTTAATATTTGAAAACAAGCAAGACACCTTGGAAACATTAAGTTTTTTTTCCTCCATCACTCATGTTGCAGAACATAGAATGCAAACTCTGAGATAATTTCATTCCACTTTGCACCAAACAAAAGCAAAATAATTATGTTGAAGCATTGTTAGAAGAGGACCTGAGCTCCCCCTCAAAAGCAGTCTAGCAGCTAGTGACATAAGTGACAAACCGAGATGGATTAATCTACTGCAGATTCCTACACCAGTACAGTATGGTTTAAATACTTCATAAGTCAATATAAGACCAGCACTAGATGGAGCATCTTTGCAGATTCCAGGTACTCCATGCAGACTGTAGTTTGATTAATTAAGGGTAAATATGGCCACAGTGAAGTTAGGCTGTAAGAAAGTTTGTGTGAGGGTGCCTCATTTCTAACCACAGCACAATTTCTTAAAGCCTCAGGCTTGGGCCTTTTCACACGACCCCTAAGATCCGCTGGCCACTTAAATTCGGGCCAGAGATCTTGGGGGTTCGTTGCTCTTCCTGCATCCCCACACCTCCACACTTCCTTGCTCCTATATGCGTGAGGGGAGGGAGAAAAAAAAGGAAGAAAAGAATGTGACCGTTCCGCCATCTTGCTCTTGCCCCAGCAGCATTCCATTCTCTTAAGTAGCTCTTAAAGGTGCGGGAGGCAAAAAAAAAAAACACCAAAAAACAAACAAACAGAAACGAGGAGAGCCGGGCACTCACCAGATTACATTCGGATCTGAGGATTTTCACCCTCCAAGAGCAGGTACATGAAAAGTGCACTGGGACACGCTTAGGTGGGCATGGTCGCACTTAATTTCATGCAAACTCCGGAGCTGGTGGGGAAACAATTGTAAGCTCCGGAGCTGGCAGCCATTTGCGGCGGAGTTTAGGGGTCATGTACAAATACCCCTAGTTTCCATTATCTTGGCTTCTGAACCTTTTGATTAATCAAGGGAGCAGTGGATTGTAAGAAGTATTGGGATTCAAGAGGATCTGGGGTGGATAAGTAACTTATAACTGACCTAAAGTTTTGCAAAGTTCTTGAAAATAGGTCACAATTCTTCAGATGGATCACTTGGCCAGAATTTTGACCTCAAAAACTTGCTTTAGGTAAGAAACATTATTTTCATATGATCTGGGAAATTATCATCAACAAAAAGTCCATCACCCGCATGGGAATCTCTGGGTCATGAACTAGGTACGCCAAGTACCCCTGACCCACTCTTGTCATTTTTCTCACTTGCATCCTTTTTTCCATTTTGGCCTTTTAAGATTTTGCTTTGGTCATCTCTTATCGTTTGGCTCCAAAATTTTGTTTGTGGTGAGAGAATGGAATCCATTAAAGGCTAAAGAAAAATCTTCATGATTTTTCACTGTGCTTCTGAAGCCCCTCAGAAATGCAGTCCTTTATTGGACTATGGAGCGCCTCTTCACTATTTCCACGGCTATCCAGATGTCTCTGCTTTTCCACAGATCTTTGGTTTTCTGCTGCTTTGAAACATAGGATCCACTCTATTAAGGTGGTGTTGCCCACAGTTATACTGATAAGTATGAATGGGAAGTTAAACACTGCAAGGCTTTGTGAACTGTGTTTGAGGTTTATGAAAGCTTCAAGTGAGGTAAAAGCAGCCTATGGGCTGATGTCAGGATTTCTTCAGATTTTAAATTGAATTTGTCTCTCTCTCTGATGCTAACTTGGGTGAATAATATAAATCCCTCTGTCCACAGTCAGTGGCTCCACCCCCCCCCCCCAAGTAATTTGATACAGATACTCAATGCGTACATTATGAGTTCCTGTGGATCTTGGATATCTTAAACATTAAAACAGAGTCCAGTAATTAATATAGTCAATGGAAACATTTCAGTGCATTCATAGATCTTCTTGAAACCCAGTCCTTGATGCTGGCAGACTGCACATGGAACAGAATTTTCCTGTTTCCTCCTATATTTGATAACTAGGTAACATGCCTCCTTTTTGAGCCATTCTTCAAGACAAAACTGGTATGGATTAAAACACAAATGTGTGATCATTCTATAGAGAACAGTTCAAAACATAAAAAGAGAAAGGACTCTGAGTCAGCAAGGCATGGAGTTTGATTTCAGTATATAAGGAGCTCTGTGGGAAGTCTGGGAGACTATTCACTTTGTGCATGTATATAAGTGTTTGATAAAGTGAGGCTTGAAAGAGAATTTCAAGGAAAAGGGTCATTTTCTCATTTTGCACAAAAGCCACTTTATACTGCTCAGGAAGTCGCTTACATTGACAAAGAGGTTTAAACTCTGATGATGGAGAGATTGGAGATTACTTTTACAGCTGAACTAGGGGAAGTGCATTATGTACAATGTGCTCTGGGCTTAAAGCTTATTCTTTTCTGCCTGTGATATGTCAGAATTTCAGGCCTCTAGGTCCTACAAGATCTTTTGCCCATAAGATTTAGGACCTGTAAGGAACTCATCTTTCAAGATCCTTTGAAAACATTCAGTCTTCAGGCTCCTTCTACAAACTCCTGGTTTGGGAATCTCTAAACCACACACAAGTCCTCACAAAATTTTCTGTGACTGTGGCTTCCACTTATATAATGGATTACAAATTGCATGATTTTTAAAAATTGGATGCTTTTTCAATGTGGTATCTTCATCCATTGAAACATTTGTTTGTGTGAAAGCTGAGACGATCTGCAGGTATTCCTTAAATCACATTTCTTTCTTTGCAGTTGTGTTTTACCACTTCATCTGTTCCCATTGCCAGAAAAGATAGGAGTAAATTTAAGTTACTGAACTATGAGCCTATGTATTGTTATATGTGAAAACTGGAAATCAAAGAGGATCAAAGGCACTCTCATTTTATTAGGTCTGCCACAGAAACAAGACCAGATAAATCAGAATTTGAAAGTCAAGAAGGGGTTTGGATGAGGAAAATTTTGGAAACCTCCCTCTCTACTTAGCAACACAAGTGTAATCTCATGGCTTCTTGTTATACATAAATAGTGCCAGCCATGATGAAAATCTTCATTTGACTTGTTTTTACATAAGAACAACTGCAGAGTTTCCATCTTTGTCTGCATTTTGAATTTAAAAGAAGTTTTACTTTGCCCCAAACTACAACAGCTGCTGCCTTGTTCCATAGGCTTTTAAATACTAGAAGCAGTGAAGAGAATGTCTGAAAGTTTTTTATTAGCTCTCAGCTGCTACTTTGGTGCTTGCTCCATCTCTGTGCTTTCTTTCTCACTTCTACCATGAGACTAAGGAAAGGATTTTTTTTTTTGAGGTTTCCAGAATGTTTCTGAGCAGAACTAGAGACATATCTTTCCCATAAGGAAAACCAGGGTCAAGTTTTCCCATGTCTGTAATGCTGCTCAGAAACATTTTGTGGTAATTTTGTGGCACTCCACTTGTGGCAGTGAGGCTGTGGCCCTCTCTGGACTGGCCTCCGCAGTGGGGAGGTGACAGCCGAGCCGGCTGTCATCCCCTCGCTGTGGAGATCGGTTGTGAGAGAGCCACAGCCTTGCCTCTGCTTGCGGCAGTGAGACCATGGCCCTCTCTGGACCGATCTGTCACCTCCCCATGGCAGAAATCCATTTAGAGAGAGCCTCAGTCCACCTCTGTGTCCGGAGGTGAGAACGGAGCTCTCTCTAGTCCTTCCCCGCTGGCAATGACAGCCGGGCTGTCATTGCCAGTGGGGAAGAATGAAACAAAATGAACTAATTCGTTCCGGTTCAGTTTGGTTCGTTCCTAAATTACTCTGGGCATTGTTATTCATCTTGTTACCTAATGAAACAAATAATGAATAACGGAACGAGAAAATTTTTCATTTCGTGCCCATCTCTACTTCAGTATATCCCATTTGGATTACTGCAATGCACTCTTCATGGGTCTGCCTTTGAACAGTGTCTGGGGATTCCAGCAGGTTCAAAATGCTGTAGCCAGACTGCTGACTGGCACTGACTGTAGAGGGCATGTGACTCCATTAATACAGCAGCTTCACTGTCTGTCAGTTTGCTTCTAGGCCCAATTCAATGTGATGACAATTACCCCAAAAGCCCTATACAATATTGGTCGAGGGTATTTGAAGGATCATATCACCCCTTTTGAGACTTCTCAACCTTTAAGATGTTCTGGGTTGGTTCTTCTCTTAGTTCCACCACTTTCCCAATCTCGCTTGGTGAGGACACAAGAGAAGACATTCTCAGTGGCTGCTTCCAAGCTTTTTGACATTCACTTGAAAGTCAGGTTGGTCCCCTGCCTTTTGTCTTTGGTCGGCAAGCAAAATCCATCCCTTTTAGGCAGACTTTTAATCAGTAAGTTGTCCCAGGAATGCAAGTTTCAAACTTGCAGATTTTCAAATGTTTCGAAATTGTTTTTTTAAAAAAATTCAAATCTTGATGTGTGTTTAATTGTTTTTATGCACCCCGTTCACTTGACAAATGAATTAAAATAATCTCAGGTTGATATTTCATAGCAGAAGGATGTAAAAGTGCTCAGCTTTCCAGGAATCTAGGACTTTCTTCCTGCAAGTTTAGAATGATAATTTAAAACATTCCCAATTTGTGCTATCACAATTGTTCACCAAGGAGGCAAATTTGTCCCAGTATAGAAAAAGAAATAAAATTTCAAGACTTTCACATGATCACCATCCTTTCCACTAAAAATGCTGCTACTTGTGACTAGCAGAAATGTAAAGTACCTTCCAAAGTTGCAGTGATTAGAATTAATGGAATTATATGTAAAAATGCTGCAGATAATTTGCTTTACTGCTTTCCACAAACTGTACTAAATTACTTGGCTTCAAGTTCAGTAAAACAGAATGGTTGAGGCGTAAAATGGATTCTGGAAATTATCCTGAGCATTTTTGCATGCTTTGACCTCACACACTGAGCAACCATTTTTAAACTTTTGTTTTAGCATTTACTGTGCCAGTGTGGTACTCAGAATTGTCAAGCAATTGCTGGTGAAAAACACACATTTTACGATTTTCATTAACTCATTTATATAACAGGAAATGTATTTAATCAAGCAGATCTACTTTTATAATCTTGGATCTATAGTATTGTTTTGATAAAATTCTTTTGCTCACTCCTTTCCCTTTCCCCTCCAATGAACTGCATTCAGTTTAGTTTGGTCTTTCCTAAATCAGGCCATGCAGAAGACGATTCTCTTATTAAATATGAGCATGAGAGTATGAGTATTAGAGATGGGCATGACACAAAACATGAACCAAAAAAACAGACGAAATGAGCTGGTCCATGGCCCATTTCATGACTCGGGGATCCAATTTTGCTAAAGCAAAGCAAAATGCTGACCTCTGTGATGCTGACCTATGTGATGAATTATGTGATGCACATGCAGACCAGTCATCTCCAGGTCATTCTCTAGGGAGCTGAACACATATAAAGAAATAGTGCTTGCTACAGGATGGACATCCTAATATGTTCTACTGTATAGTCATGTCTATGGTGGGTATTCAATTTATTCTGCTCTTCAAGAACCCAGAGAAGCTTTAAAAGGCTAAATTATTTTTCATGCTGTGTGGAGTCTTCTACACATATATGAGAAATAATGAAACATTTGTGTTGGGGATAGATAACCCTCATCATCTGCCTCAATGCTACTTTTTCTTTTCTCATACCAGAAAATATCTAAGAGATGATTGTAGTATGCCTTATCCTAAGAGTGGGGTTACAGACAAGAGAATTTGAAGACCCTATGAATGATCAAGGAAGGTGGCTTTTTTGGTGACTCTTTCTTCCATCTAGCTGAATTTGAACCACCATCTAGCACTGAAGGCACACAACTCATAAAAAGAGCTTATTGCCAAAAGCTAAATAGAGGATAAAACACAAATTGACAAGAAACATTCTAACAATGAGTAAGAAACAAATAACCAAGATTACATTTCCCGGGGGGAAATGGAAGGAGCCTCTCTAAAGGATGGAAGGGCTGTAGTGTAAACACATCCAGGCATCCCCTGGGGAATGACAGCAACCTGTCAGATGATCCTTCCACTCTGGAAGCACCATTGGATTGCTTCTGATGCAAAAAGAGAAGAGAGTTTTCAAAATCCCTAATGACCAGCCATCAAAAATGAGAGTGGAGAATGAGAAAAAGGAAGATGTAAAAGAAAAAAATACTTTGGCGTGCTTAAAAAAAGAAATAATTTATCCCTAAAACCAATGCTAGTTCAATTTATTTTTTATTTTATTTTAAGACTTGTATACAGCCCATCTTCCCGGAGGAACTCTGGTCGGTTCACAACAGAATAAATCAGACAATAACCAACTAAAGAAATAACAACAATTGAACAGACGGTATAAAATACAACCCTAACATAAGAATGGGAAGCAGATGGCGGGAAAAAAATTAAATTAAGTCACCAAACGCTTCATGGAAGAGCTTCGTTTTTAAAGCCTTCCGAAAGGCTGGCAGGGACTGTACAAGGCACATTTCGCTGGGTAGATGTTTCCATAAGGAAGGGCCTGCCACAGAGAAGGCCCGGCTCCGGGTAGAGGTTTTCTGGGCCTCTCTGGGCATGGCCACATGTAGCGAGTGCGCCCACGACATCCTCGTTGGACGGGCCGAAGTTGACCGCTGGGTGATCCACTCTGCCAGGTAGTCAGGTCCTAGGCCATGGAGGTTTTTATAAATTAAAACCAGGACCTTGAATCTGATTCAGGACGCAATGTAGAATAGACCTAGGGCATTTATACACGACCCCTAAACTCCGGGGCAAATGGCTCCCAGCTCCAGAGCTTAAAAATGTTTCCCCACCAGCTCTGGAGTTTAGAGGAAATTAAGTGTGACCCCGCCCACCTAAGCCCAACCCAGCGCACTTTTCTTGTACCTGCTCTTGTGAGGTGAAAATTCCTTGATGCGGATGTGCCGGGCTCCCCTCGCTTCTTTTTGTTGTTGTTTTTTTGCCTCCTGCCCCTTTAAGAGAAGGAATCAGGAAGTGACGGGGCTCCGAGCAGCTTCCACCGGCACCAGGAGGTAAGCCTTTATTCTTTTGTCCCTTTATTCCCTCCCTCCCCTGACACAGACAGGATCAAGGAAGTGCAGAGGGGTGGGGACGGAGGAACAGCAACTAACCCCCAAGATCTCTGGTCCGAATTTAAGGGGCCAGCGGATCTTAGGGGTCATGTGAAAAGGCCCCCAATGAAGCCAATAGGAGATAAGTGTGCATATAGATGGCCCAATTATCCCAGTGTAGATTCAGCTAAATTATCCTGAACAGGGTTGCTTTGAGCTGTGATAGTGCATATGGATGAAGGCCTTGGTTGTTTGGGGGCAAGAAGCCACATTTTACCTCAAAGTTGCCCCGTTTTGTCTTCTTTCCTTTACAGGGAAAGAAATAAAATAACTTTGTTATTTTGTTATGCTATTCTGTTGTAAACTTCCCAGAGTATACCTAGGTCTAGATGGGTGGTATAAAATTCAAATAAATAAATAAATAAATAAATAAATAAATAAATACCCCACCCCTGCCCCTCCTATCTCATCCTCCATGGGACAGTGGAAGGAAGCTTTTAATTTAAAAAAAACTTAAGTAGTATAGTTTGTCTGTACCTCCTAAGAATGACTTTAAAAACACTTTATTTCCTCTTCTCCTTCCCTCCATTTCCCAATATTATCAGGTAGCTTCAAAAAGTGACAGCTTGTCATCTGTTTTGATTCAATCCCATTGATGACATGTACTCAGCTGAACCAAAAAAGATAAAACCTACATGTAGCAAAAACAAAAACAAAAACAAAACCATGAAAGAAAAATAGCCCCTGGCTGGCACCCAAAAAGGTCTAGGAAGGCAACAATAGGGACTGGACTGGTTAGTTTGTGATGTTGTTTACATCATTTGGTTCCATTTGAAAGGAACAAATCAGCCTGTCCGCAAATCACACTAACCCACCAGACAAAACCCCATGTGATTGTTAGTTATCATTAAGAAAACCCACTCATTTCATCACCACCTGTCTTCATTTACATGCTGCCTTTTCAGAGCCACCCTAGCTCAAATTCTTTGTATATGACATGTTGCCAGTTTAAACAACTTCCACAACATCTTTTAATTTAAACCATTTTAAGATTTGGTCTAAGTTTGCTAGTGTTGGTGTTGAGATGCTGATGCTGATGGTGGTGGTGGTGGTGGTGGTGATGATGATGATGATGATAGTGATCCATTGAAACTGTAAAATAAATCACATTTTCTGATGAATTTTGATGGTTTGTTAAAATTCATTGATTCATATGCATCATAAATGGAGTTGCCCATGAATATGACTTAACAAATGTAAGTGATTTTTAATTTCTTAATTCATTGGGCGATAAAATGGCCATAAGGAACCTGGAAACATCTGAACTGGAAAGAAGAATCCCCTCACTCTCCTCTACAATCCCTCCAAGTTTGGCAGAGATTAGAGATTTGATATCTGAGTTATGCACCCGCAATAGGACCTCCATGAAAGTTCTCCTCAGGCACATAGAGACTCCAAACTTCCAAAAGCCTCCTCGGACTCTCTGCAATCCGTACAAGATTGGTAAAGACTGGATTTCCCAACACAGTTTTTAAAGAACATATTTCCATGGGTATCCTTTTTGTGGATGTGCAACTCAGATGTCTAAAACCAAATCTTCACCAAACCTGGAGGGATTGTAATGTACAGTTGGGAAAACCCTTTCTGCAAGTTTGTTGTCTCTAGATTCTAGGGTAGGGGATTTCCTCAGGTGGGTCTCTTTGGGGGTAAACAACCTGGACCTCTGAACCCCAATTGCCACCAATCTTGCAGGGCAAGTAGAAGAAAGGCATAGAAAGCATTCCTGAAAAAGTGGGGTCTCTAGATACTGGTGTGGGGGGTGCTTTCTAGAGCATTTTGAAGGGGAAATTAAACAATTTGTTGATTTATCCATTCATCACTGGAAATGCATTGTTTCATCAATGCATCAGTTTGTCAGCCCGGATGAATCACAAATTATGATGAATCACCTATTTTTATTTGTCCCCTCTATGGAAGGGACCCATCTTGAACTTCAGACCTTTTACTACAAAGGAATAATAATAATAACAATAAAATGTCTACATAAGTTTGGCAAAATATATCCCCCTTTTAAAAAGCAATATTTATTTATTTATTTATTTATTTATTTATTTATTTGTTTGTTTGTTTATTTATTTGCTTGCTTGCTTGCTTGTTTACTTGATTTCTTCCTGAAAAGTTCACATATTTTGAGGTGAACCCAGTACCTCGAATCCTTAGGAAGTGTGAACAGACATTTCAAAGGGGTTTTGTTTTGTTTCATTTGGTAATAATTAAATAAATCAGAGCAGGACCCATAGAAGAGATATAGCCCTCCAAGATTGAAGGCTGACCATGTGAAAATTCCAGGTATGGGAACTGCCTAGTCCTGTTTTAATTTATACTTATAGTGTAATCCTATACTTGTCTGATTCAGAGACCTAATGTGTTTCAACAGAATGTAGGCTCCTGCCGGGCTTGTCCCGGATTGGGGCCGCTTTTTCACCCCGGGAGCCGTTAGTTCGGCGCGAAAGAGGGAGGCCACGTGACTCCCAGGGTGTGCGGGGATCTAAGCCCTTAAAAGGGCAGCACACACACACCAACCCTCCTCTTTCGCGCCAAGCAGCACCCCTCCCTCCCTCCCTTAGAGGTTGTGAGAATGAGATAATCTGGTCGCTTCGGGGCCGAATGGGAATTTTTGACTGGTACCAATATTGGCTGCCTGGTACCAGCGTGTTTTTGCCCATTCCATTCTCATTGACCATTAGGCAGGGCCACCTGAGTGTCCTGTCGGGTAGTGCAACTAAAAAGGGGCCAGGACTGTGACATCAGAATTGTAAATGCACCTTGAATAGGGCTCTGGGCAGCTGTACAATAGATAAGAACATAAGAGCAACTGATAGGTAAAATGACCCAGTAGGAAAGTAAATTAAACATCTTAAAGTCAAGGAGCTCGTACGGCTGCCCCAAGTAATATTCTGACCTAGTTTTTTGCTGGGAGGGCTGCTTTCATTGAACAGCACCCCCATACTGGGTCCCATCATGGTGTCACAATAAATGAAATAACATCTGTGAGCTAAATATAAGTTGCACTACGGCAGGCCCATCCTTTTGGCTACAACTCTAGTGACAGTTACAGCAGTTAATAAAGTTATCCGTAAAGTTATTAATAAAGTTATTAATAAAGTTGTGGCCCGATTTAAAACCCAATAATTCTGCGTGGACTCTTTACTTCGGGACTGGGGGGACAATGCCAACACACAAGCAGACATAATGAGTAAGAATAATGGCAATAATAGACTCGGGGCCTTTTTTTCCACTTCTTGTTCTGCACAAATAAAGTCAACATACCACAGGTGTTATTCTGAGTTACAGTACTTTAGCACTGTGGTAGTGAATTATACTTTTGGAAGAATTCTGTGACTGTGAGATAAAGTGTATTTGACGTGCCTTTTATTTCTTTGGCGAAGCTGTTACCTGCCATGAAAACCTCCAAACATGGCTGCAGAATGGGGAGGGGGGTGATTATCTGTTGTGGACATAATGTTACAGCTCTAAATAAAAGGAAGCTAAAATTAGGTTTGAAGCTTATATTTAGGCTTCGGCGTGATATCTTTCTGAAGCGGTGCAGATGACTGAAGAGTTTCCAGTGACCTCATTAACCTTTTTTGCTGCTTAATATAATTTCACTCAGAGGAACCATTAAATACAACATTCACCATTTAGTCATATCCTCCAATGAATGTAGATAGACATTTGAAAAAAATAAATAAAGAGCAAATAAAATTTATATCTTCTAGTATAATTGCCATGGATATTTTATTGGTTAGCAAGCATCTATGATGATTTTGAAAGAAAGCTCATTCCCTAGTTTGCCAAATTAGAGATGGGCATGAAACGGAAATATAGTGTTTCATTTTGTATTGTTTCAGTTTTCTTTTCATTTCATTTCATTAATAACAGATATTTTTAAAGAATTTGTGTCACAAAATGAAATCAAATGAAATGCTTCATGAGGCTATAAATAATGGAGAGCTTTCCTTCTTTTATTTAACAGGGAGCCCACTGCCCTGAATCAATGGCCCTCCATAAACCTTCCAATCAATTTGCTTTCAAGCAAAGAACCCTCTGCAAACAAGCAAGAACCCTAATGGCTAGCTGCTGCACCTCATCAAGAAGATCAGAGAGATAAGCTTAACAGCTGATTGGCAGCAGGGCAAGGGAAGGAAGGAAAATACTAAAAAGAACCCCTCCACAGTCCTACTTAATCAGGAAAGGAAAACAATCAGTCTAAATCAACTTGCAGACACAGCGAGTGAAGGGAAGAGCTCAGCTCCTGGCTAGCCGCAGGCAGATCAAGATCAGACATAGGCTAGCTTAACAGCTGAGGTGTGGGAGAAAAAGAAGCAAAACAAATCGATTGGTTTAAAAATAAACCTCCTGTTCTCAAGAGGGCTGGATCACAAGGCCTCTTGCTATTGGGACAAATTGTTTCATTTAAAAAAATCATGTTTTGTTTCATTTCTTGACAACATGCTGTTTGCTTTTTCATTTCATCTCATAGTTGATAATACCTTCAATTTAATTTTAATGAATTATAAACTGTAATGAATTGGATAAACCCAATAAAGGAACCTTTCTAAATTTGGTATTTCCCAGATGCTTTAGATTTCACCTCCAAGGCTTCCTAGCCATTAGTTATGCCAGGTGGAACAATGGAAGCAGGTTCCCAAACATTCAGAGAGTACCATCTTGGGAACAACTAGCATAACATCTAGCTAAAGGAAAGAAATTAAAATTACAAGACAAAATGAGTGGAAACACTTAAATGATCTTTGGTGCCCAAACATAACATTTGATTACCATCTTGCCCCATTGTCCCTGGAAGTGCATATATGATAGAGAGCCCGTGAACATGTCTGGAGGAATGTCACAGATGTCTGGAAAATATATGGAACTGGAAGAAGATACATGGAAGGTACATATCACAAGTTCTAATCTGTGCATGGAGGAAATCCAGGTTTGATTCTTGGCCCCTCCAACTGACTTAATTCAATAGATTTGGGCTGTAGAGATGAAACCTGTGAGAATTTGATAAGCTCCTGATAATAAGTAGCCAATACTCTGCCGGATGGGCCATTTTAAGTCACCTTAATATAACCCACATTCATTAAACACTCTGTGCATATATGGTTTACTTCTTGTTCATTTGGTTTGCTATAACTATTAAGTGTCATCTTAACAGCTACCAATTCTGATCCACCAGGGATACTGGAAAACTTGAGCAGTCCTTGCTCCCGCCGCCCACAAGGTGCATGCCCTGCATGCTGCAAGGTCTTGGTTCAGTTCTTTCCATCTCCAGTTACAAGACAGAGCAGGCATCTGTGTAGGCTAAGACCTCTGCCTGACATCTCAGAGAGCTGTTGTGTGTTACAATAGACAATGATGCAGTTGCCGATTGTCTCTCACCATGGCTCCCCCATCACTTGTCAGGAGAAGGAAATTGAGGTTGTGGCTAGCAGAGCAGGATAAAATTAACTCCTTGTCAAGCTTATTGGGGTTTAATTTGAAGTAAACATGACTATGATGGGGTTGTGAGTATATGACAGACTGACATGTAATTCATTCTTGTTTGAAGATCTGATTTAAATTTGCTGTTGTTCAAGTTTCATGGCTTTCCATCTACAGGCAAAGCATATGCATAGCCTTTCAGATCCTGGTGGATAAATCAGCTTAGAGGGAAGAAAAGAGTGCTTCAGGCACACTGTGGTTCCAGTTCGGACAATCTCTATCTCTCAGTACCCAACATTACCATTCATCAGTAGAAGTACTGTAGTGGTCCAAAAATAGAGAGAAATTGCCTAGTTTTCAGCCCATATAGCTTTACCTCTGGGTGAGTCTGGCAGCATACGAGGATTAGAGATGCAAGTAAATTTCACTTTGGGTCATTTTTATAAAAACAATTTACCAACATTCCAAAATCTCTTCTTATTCCATCTGGAAAGGAGAAATAATGAGGGGGGAAAACTTACAGATGTGAGAAGCCAGCACTAACAGGCTCATCTGTCAAGGCCAAGACATTTTACTAGTTAACACTTACTGTATATACTCAAATATAAGCCTAGTTTTCCAGCCCTTTGGGCTGAAAAAAAGGGGTCATCGGCTTATATTCTGGTCAATACTTTTAGCCACTGAAGCAAGTTTGGGTCGGTGGCTAAAAGTCATTTTAAACATTGTGTGCCACTTCTCCTGACTCCCCCCCCCCATGTTTAAAATGACTTTTTAAAAAGTCATTTTAAAACAATGTTTAAAATGACTTTTAGCCACCAACTCAAGCACTTGCCTCAGTGGCTAAAAGTCATTTTATACATCACACACACACACAGCTCACAAAGGAGGAGTTGCCAGGCCCTGCTGCATTTTCCATCCTAGGCTTATACTTGAGTCAATAAATTTTCCCAGTTTTTTGGGTTTAAATTAGGGGTCCCGACTTATACTTGGGTCGACTTATACGCAAGTATATACGGTAAATATCTGGGTTTTGGATCTCTGTGAATTGAGACCTGGTGATACTGAATGCTGACTCTTTTTTTCTCAGTAACTCTTTATGTTCAATACCCAAGCCAATACCCAAGCCACCCATATAAGGGTGACTCATGACTGGGTCAGGGAAATGTATCTCTGGGATTCTGAGCTGAGGCACCCATGCTTCTACTCCTTGACCCACCCTGCCTATATGAAAGCAGATAAAAAAGCCCGCACAAGTTTACAAATTTTGCTGGCATAATTTGGAAGCAATTTCACTACTGTTAATTTTTGAAACATCTAAAATGTGTTATATTTATGACAGAAATAACTGGAAGGGGTTTCCCCATGGGCATTTAAATGTGGGATAAAATAAAACTGATATTAAATTGGGTATTTAACACCAAATATTAATCCCAGGTACCATATTTTCCCATCTATAAGATGCTCCCATGTATAAGATGAACTTCACTTTTTCAACCCATGATTACAGTTTTGCCACCTTGTAGTTCTCTCCTGACCTTACTTCTGTGTGTAAGACAACCCTCAATTTTTAGTCTAACAATTTTAGACAAAAACATAGTCTTATACACAGAAAAGTACTGTACTTAATATATATTATGTTGTCACCACTACCACAGCTTTGTTGGGGGCAGGGTAGTGTTGCTGGGTGCTAAGGGAAATAAATGCCCTAATCTTCAATGTTCTGATACAGAGTGTGAAGGTTTGGTTTATACAGCAAGAGACCTATACCTCACTTTGAGGCCCCCATGATTTTTAATCCAAATCTCCTGCCAATTTACCTGTCAGACTGCTCAGCTGAAATATAATATTGTGTGGATAATAAAATGTACACAGGGCACATCATGTAATAGTAAAACTTCATTGATTTTTGTTTTTGTTTTAATTCTAAGAAGGACCACAGTGGAAATCAATACATATATATGACTTTATAGCATTTTCATGTACAACAGTTGACAGAACACATCTGATCAGTTTTGTGTCAGCGATTTAGTAAGTACTTGCAAAGATTTTTTAGCAACTCAACAAACAGCAAAGCATTAAGTGTCCTTACACTATTTTATCAAAAACAGCAAACATGCCAGGAAGGAAACTATGGATTTTTCATTAAACAAACTGTAGGTTTACTCACCTTTGTTTAGGGCAACTGGCAAAAAGTTAGAGGCCAAGGGTTTTGAATATTTACATATAAAGATTTTGTCACAATCTGGAGTTTTAGGTGATTATGAAACTCCATCTAAATAACAAAATGCTTTTCCTGTTAGTGAGGAAGACATAGATGATTCTTTGCACACGTACTTTCACCTCGTTCCGATATTTTGCTAAACCATATAGCATTGCTATAGAAGGTCACATGCCTTCCTTTCTCCCACCGTCTTTGGCTGTGGGGAGATGATAAGTATTTTATTCCTCTTTTGTCAGAGTAAATTCTGGGTTATTTTCTAAGCACACTTGCGCGTATTTGAACGTAGGGAACATGAACAGTCTGATTAGTGGCAGAATTGAGGTCAGCTTTGCCCTGGCCGTTTGTCCCCATTCTCCACCCTGTCCATGCTGCTGCCCCCCTCAACACCCTGGTCAGTCACTGCAGGGGCTTTTCCTTATTCTTAGATGGTTACTTCATGTCCCTCACATCGCAGTTCACTGTCCCGCTTGGGGTTACTCCATGTCCATTGAGTGACAGCGGAATCACGTCCCGACCATGCCCACTGAACTGGGAACAGAGTGTGATGAGCCATACCTCTCCCTGGCCTTGGGAATTCTCTTGTCTTGTTTCTTGTTTCGAGACAAGTGGCCATGAAGTAAGACTTGTCATGCAACATACACATTCTCCATCTATTGGCAGGAGTGTGAAGTTGCATTCTCCAGTACAATCCTAATGGCGTAAACAATGCATCACAGAGAGGGAAGAAGGCATGGAACTGGCAGTTTTGCCGCTTAACACATGAAAGGCAAAGTTACTGAGAAGCAAAATATCAAAAAATGAAAGGTCGGACCAAAAACAATAAAGGGAAAACAAAGGCAGGGAATTACAGAAATTGTCATGAAACAAGGATGTGAAGTAACAGTTGTCACAATACCATCAATCACGCCCGTAGGTAAATGAAAACAGGAACAGAACCGGGACAAGACCATGTGACCACGAACAACGTTATCACAAAATGTAATCTCGGAATGAGGAAGGACGTGAAGTAACTGCCTATTGCCAATCATGTAGGTGAGTTCAATGACAGCTGGGTGTTCTGCTGAGGCTCCAGTGATGGCCACAAGCTGGGAAATGGACATGATGCTCCCCGCTATTTCCCAACAATCAAAAATATTATTCTAAAACAAACAAAAAAGCACAAATTGCATAGACAAGAGAAAGCCTCTGTTTTGTTGCATTGACTTTTTGAATATTAGAAGCATGAGATGGGTTATTTGGACCTGAAATTAAGACTTGTGTCACTGCAACTATTCCCGGCCTCCTCAGAAATAACTGCACCTGATGTACAGCTTCATGCAGCAACAGATTTGCAACCCCTCCACTGGACACAGCTAGTCTCCACCCATCCAAAAAACAAGGCCATATTTTTTTTTTACTTTCCCAATAGTTGTTGCTGAACATGGCAGCCTCTCCAAAGGATGCCTCTCTAGCTATAGGTCCTGAGAAGGTGTTTTAATTTTGGTCTGTTCATCAAACCCCCAAACTAATGTCAATCCCATGATTGCAATGGGTGAAACAAAAGGCCATCCCTTTGCTCTAGATATTAAAAGAAGTGGGATAGAATAACATACACTAGAGACTTGTCTGCTCACTGGAATATACGAGTACATGGCCTCTGGACTGGGTCACTCATGTTTACCTAAGTGAGATTGTCATGTTGAAATAACTATCATGCCCCAGGAGATGTGACAGCATGATCTGGCTATTGTGTACTGACACATTTACACTTTGGCATGTTGCTTCCCCCTGGGTGATGAGCAGCTCTGAGAAATGACATTAAGAAAGGCTCTTAGATGGCTTGCAGAAAACATCCAAATGTAAGCAGTGATCAGGGAAGAGCTACAGAGAATTAATACCAAGAAATCCCCTCTGTTAAGCCAGCTATTTTCAAACTGCCATTTAATAAATGTTTACATTCCTGAGATTGAGGCCAATGATGTCTGAAATTTAATTTAAGTCTGCTGAAAATACTCTGTCTCTCTGGGTGCCAGTACTGCACTTTAATCACTGCAGAACAAAATGCCCAGAATCTCCATTTAAGTATTGCTTGTTTCCATTTATTCACCTTGTCCTTTCGGTCAAATGACATTCATATAAAGTATCTGGAGAAGTTTTGGGGTATCTCTGAGATCTGTGTACAACAATAACAGTATCCAATTTAAATGATAAACTGCTTTTTTAAAAAATACACACTTTCCCTTGATAAAAAGTTCATCAACTTTTTTTGTACTATGCCTGTTTTTGTTTTTGGTTTGTTTGTTTTTTAAGTCGATAGCATGTTCCCCACGGACCTCTCATGCTAAAGGAGAAGCATGCATGGATGGATTTTCCCAAAATATCCATGTCACTGCTAAACCCTAAGGTCAACTATTGTAGTGTGGCCCACTACAGACTGAAATGTTCAGAAGCTTCAGATATGTTCCAGCTTGCAATGTACCATAATTAAAATTTGACTGCACTACCTTTGTGTATGTTTCATTGCCCAAAAGTTCCATTTCCATTATCAAAAATTAACTTTTACAGCTTGAGCCCAATAGGCCTCCTTTACTGTGCAAACTGTACTTCCTCTGAGTGGTCAGAAGTATGTGAAGCACAACAGAATATAGTTTTCTCAAAATGAGAGAGAGAGAGAGAGAGAGAGAGAGAAAGAGAGAGAGAATACAAGAGCCTGTTGTGACTTTATATTAAACAGTAAGCACTTTATTTATTTTAAACTGGTGGGGTGTGGGATGATTCCCACATTCCAATGAATTTTCATTTTCAGAAACACAAAAACAAAATGGCCGGTGATTTAGAACAAAGACAGGAAACATGGCCCTTCAGAGCCTGTTGAGTAGGCTGGCTTAAAAACTCCAGCTATGCAGCAGAGAAAAATCTTGTCAGGGAGCTATACAGCAGATTATTTTAATGACACCTCTTCCTCAAATATGCCACCCTTTACAGCAGATTATTTTAATGACACCTCTTCCTCAAATATGCCACCCTTAATGTATGGTTAGTTTTAGTTAAATTTAATGGCATACAATCTCAGTAAATTCAGTCAGAGAATCTGGTTTTGTGAAAAAATAAAAAAGTATTTATTTTAATTACAAAATCTTCAGATATGCCAGAAAACAAACAAAACATGTTCATTTGCTACATAGGTTTAAATGATTTAAAGCTGGTTAGCTCAGTGGACTAAGCATGGTGGCTCAGTGGACTAAGGCACCGAAACTGTAGACTGCAAAGTCGGCAGCTCGACGGTTCGAATCCTGGGTGCCACGCAGCGGAGCGAGCTCCCGCTGATAACCCCAGCTCCTGCCAACCTAGCAGTTCGAAAGCATGTAAATGCAAGAAAATAAATAGGTACCGCCGTAAAAAGCGGGAAGGTAAAACAGTGTTTCCTTGCAGCCATGCCGGCCACATGGCCATGGACTTGCACAGCACTGGCTCTTCCAGCTTGAATACGGAGATGAGCACCGCCCCTAGAGTCGGACACGACTAGCATGCATATGTGGGGGGAACCTTTACCTTTACCTTTTAGCTTGATTATTTGCTTGTTACATAAATACTTTACTCATGACTATCTCATAGTATACACAGAGAACACTGCCATTACTAATGTCTCTCTAACTGACACAGAATGCTGAGTTAAAAAGGCAGGAGAAGAATCTGAGATAGAAAGGGAAATAACTGGCTACTCTAAGTGATTGACATTCACCCAAAATACCTCCTGTGCAAACATCTTAAAGGCATAACATGCAGGCTGCTATCCCAACAGACTCATCATTCCTCAACTTTGACTATACTGACCAGAGCTTGTGGGAATTGCAAGCCAAGAACTTCTGGATAGCCTCATGTTCTTTGTCCCTTATTAAAAGTTGATAGACACAAAAGATGCAGCTCCGTATTTGCAAATTCCACTAGCACACCTTTGATCACTGTCAGAGGACCTCCCATGGTACAACAAACATTTAGAAAGATGGGTGCAAGTATTTAGTCATTCATCTGAGGACCCTGGCATGTAGTCTCCTGTCTTAGAACAGGTATGGAAAGGAAAGACAGAAAGAGGGAAGAGTACTCCTAGAGGCCCTAAGAACTCAAACCTGTGGTGTGTCAATGCATACACAAGACAATATTACTATCATATATTTCTATGACACCAGAGGACCGCCTCCTCATTTTGTCTGAGAATTGTATCAGACATTGATATTTGGCTTCAATTGACCATTCCTTATAGTGTCTCAGTAGCACTTCATTCCTCGGATCACAGCATTATCACTCTGCAGATTTTCAAGTCATGACAGAGATACATGGGATGGCTATTGATCACTGGGCCAGCAAGTTTTGTCCATGTGACCTTTTTTCTGTTTTAATGTATTTTTAAACATATCAGGGTGTACAGTAGTCCCCGCCACATTGCGGGTCATACACTATGGTCCCAGTATATCACTGATTTTTTAATTGAGAGAAGCACACTTCCAAAGACAGGATTTTAAGCCCTTCCTGACACCTCAGCAAACTGACCTTGGGCTCCTCCTTGCAGTGCATGTCAGCATCAGTGGCAGCCCCAGGCCTGTTTGCTGAGGGGTCAGGAGGAAGTTAAAATCCTCTCT
>JAHTLZ010000348.1:14417301-14452573 GCA_023846285.1 Phrynocephalus versicolor
CTAAATTATGTTTGTCACCTGAAATCAAAGCAGCCAGAGAATTATATGGTTATTTAAAGCCAGTGGCCAAGCTTCTATTTCAGGAACCATGTCAATAAGCACAAACACACAATGTCAACTGCATATCCAGTAGCTTGTCTGGTCAACTCACACTGACTGGCCAACCAAAAGATGAGAGGGCATGCAACAGCTAGGCAGTAAATTGTCTCCATTGGTATTCAATGTAGGGACACAGGGAGGGTGTATGAAATACTTCTCCCCTGATTATCAGGATGGAATCTCATGTGGAACACCAAAAGCAAAGAGGATCAGTGAAAGTGAACCCTAACCTGGAGAGGAACAAGTGAAGGTTTCTGTGCCTCCCATCCTATGCATAATGAAAATCAGGAATCACTTTTGACAAACCCTAAACATAAAGTGTAATGATGGAAAAAAATATAAAGGAAACTAGGTGTTTCATATAATATGAAAGAAACCAGGTCCTGCCCCAAAGCAGTTTTACTATGTAAACAATCAATGAAATTATAAAGTAAGAGAGAAAAAAGAGGAAAATACACATTTAATACAATTCGTGGTTTGTTTTTATTTTTCAAACATGTATAGTTGCTGAGATGAAAAGAATTAAAATGGGCTGGACATTTCTTAAGATTCTGAGCATGTGAAGGAGCACTGAATGATTCAGAAGAAGATTTCTGCATGGAACTTCTTCCATCGGTTCAGTTGTATACAACTCTTGCTCATTTTGTGGATCAACGCTCTCCATGCCTTTCCATCTCTTACAAGTGCTTTTAGTTCCATCAAAGGTATCCCTTCAATGGTGTCAAACCAGTGAGTGTTTGGGTGGTCCATTAAGATATATTTCCACTGTCCTGAGCTGATAGTGAAAATATAAAATATTAAACTAGAGCTGGGTGACATTTCAATTTCACTTCCATTTGGAATTTACTAAGGTAAGAGAAGCTGCCTAGATGCTCTAAGCACATCCTATCTCACCTGATTTCGAAAGCTAAGCAGGGTCAGCCCTGGTTAGTACTTGGATGGGAGACCACTAAGGGAATACCAGGTGCTGTAGGCACCTGGAGTAGGAACTGGCAAACCACTCCAGTATTCCTGCCAAGAAAAACTCCATGGACATGGGGTCACAAAGAGTTGCTCACGACTGTAAGGATGCAACACACAATGTAAGAGAAAGCAAAGATGTCAAACTTGCCCATCTTCTAGAGACGAGTTAGATTTCTCCCTGCCTTGTTTTGGATCAAAATTTACCCACATAAATAGAATGAATATATAGTGAAAGCAAAACCAATAGATATACCATCTCAATTTTAAACTTCTGGGGTCAAATTCCTCCCTCCCTCCCTTCTTTCCTCCCTCCCTCCCTCCCTCCCTCCCTTCCTTCCAATAGTTTGTATATCACTGAGAAATCTGCACAAATGACAGTTTCAAGTGTTGAGAACCAAGTGCTGAAAATACAAGTGACATTCCTGTGTCACATTGCAAACATGGCCAAGGGAGGAGGTCCTTGCATGTCTTGTTGGATGGATGCCATCTGGTCCTGGTGATTTGTTAAACTAACTAAATGCTAACAAATCACCAGGACCAGATGGCATCCATCCATGAGTTCTAGCTAATGATTGGAAGGTAGCAAATGTAACACCAATCTTCAAAAAAGGATCCAGAGGTGATCCAGGAAATTACCAGCCGGTCAGTTTGACATGTGTTCCAGGTAAAGTGATGGAAACCATCCAAAAAGATAAAATTGATAGGCACATAGAAGAGAAGGTGCTGCAGAAGGAGAGCGAACATGGCTTTTGCAAGGGCAATTCATGCCTCATTAATTTGTTGGAATTCTTTGAGAATGTCAACAACCATGTGGATAAGGGAGATCCAGTTGACATTGTTTATCTGGACTTTCAGAAGTTTTTTGACAAAGTACTATACCAAAGGCTCTTGAATAGACTTGACAGTCATGGAATAAAGGAACAGGTCTTGTCCTGAATCAGCTACTGGCTAGGGGCAGGAAACAGAGGGCAGCACAAAATGGATACTTCTCCAAGTGGCAGGAGGTAAAGAGTGGGGTCCCCTAAGGTTCTATTCTGGGTGTCATGACCCACAGACTCACATACACAGGTAAAGTCAGGCTTTTACTGGAAACTCAGAGCCAAACTCCAATACAGTAAATCAGAAGCAAACCAGAGTCCAGGAAAACTATAGCAAGGTCACGCCTATTCAGAGAGCAAAGCAGAGTCCAAGATAAACAGTCCAAAGATCAAAGCCAGAATGCCAATGGTAGCTTACACCAGGTCCACTGAGAAAGTCCAGAGCCAAGGGAGACGAGGTCCAGGGTCATGCCGAACAGGGACAAGGATCAAGCAGGAAGGCCGTAGCAAGTTGTCATATCAACGCATTGCTCACACAATCTTCCTCAGTCCTGAATGCTTAATTTATGTCTCCAGAGAGCAACATAACTTCCCCAGAAACTAACCCTGTCAAAACTCAGGATTCTCTAAATGTAGATGGTGGTGGCTCAGATAAAGCTTGTCTCTGCTTCTCCTAGTTGTAAGTCTTTGCTGCCTTCGACAAGCAGCCCTCTGTGGAGGTGGAGACTCCCCTGAAGATGCTGAGTCACTATCCTGTGCAGCTGCTGGAGGAACTGACTGCTCACGAACTCCATCTGGAGCTTCTTCAGGCATTAACTCTTCAGCCTCTGGAATAGGTTCTGGCAGGGGCCTGACACTGGGACCCCTGCTTTTCAACCTCTTCATAAATAATCTAGAAGTAGGAGTAAATAGCAAGGTAGCCAAATTTGCTGACAACGCTAAATTATAGAGGGTAGTAAAAACTGAGAGAGATTGTGAGGAGCTCTTGACACTGGAGGAGTGGGCAAACCAGTGGCAAATGAGTTTCAATATAAGTGCAATGTGATGCATGTTGGGGTAGAAAACGCCAATTACATTTCTAAACTGATGGGGTCAGAACTCTGCAACAAACCAGGAAATGGACCTTGGTGTCCTGGTGGACAGCTCAGTGAAGGTGTCAACCCAGTGTGCTGCAGAAGTAAAAAAAGCAAACTCAGTGTTAGGGATCATTAGGAAGGGTACAGAAAAGAAGCCAGCAAGTGTCATTTTGCCTCTTTATAAATCTATGGTGAGGCCCCATTTGGAGTATTGTGTACAATTCTGGTCACCATACCTCCAGGAGGATATTATGGAAATGGAAAAAGTGCAGAGGAAGGCAAACAGAATGATTAGGGGACTGGAACACCTTCCTTACCATCTGAGGCTGCAATGGCTGGGCCTCTTCACCCTTGAATGACAGAGTCCAAGAGGTGACCTGATTGAAGTTAATAAAATCATACACAGTGTGGACAAAGTAGATAAGGAAAAACTGTTTTCCCTATCACACAACACTAGAACTAGGGGGCACTCCTAAGAGGAAATACTTTTTCACTCACATGCAGATGGATGGGGGACTAAAGGGAGGGAGGGAGGGTGGACGGCCGGGAGATGGGTGGCAAGGGCGGGGAGAAGAAGCAGCGGCGGGAGAGGAGAGGCCCGGGCACCTAACCAGCCAGCCCAGAGTGAGGCAAACGCTGGGGGCCTTTCATCCGGCCACCTCCCTGGGTCAGCTGACGAGGGGCCTGCGGGCAGCTGGCAGAAGACACAGCCCCTCTGGAGAGGTGTGATGGAATCCAGGAGGTAGCCAAGGCTCAGTGTCTTGAGGGGCACCCCTCCTACCACTGCCGCAGATGACCCTGACCCTGCCGCCACTGCCCTCACCCCCCCCGCCAACCCCTGGCACCACCGCCGTCCCCATCACCAAGTCTGGGCACTCAGTGCCAAAAAGATTCGCCACCCCTGGTATAGAAAATAAGTCAGCAAGTGCCATTTTGCCTCTAAGGTGAGGCTGCATCTGGAGTACTGTGTACAGTTCTGGTCACCATACCTCCAGAAGGATATTATGGAAATGGAAATGTGCAGAGGAGGGTAAACAGAATGATTAGGGGACTGGAACACCTTCCTTACCATCTGAGGCTGCAATGGCTGGGCCTCTTCACCCTTGAATGACAGAGTCCAGGAGGTGACCTTATTTAAGTTTATAAAAGCATACACAGTGTGGACAAAGTAGATGAGGAAAAGCTGTTTTTCCTATCATACTAGAACTAGGGGGGCACTCCATGAAACCTTTGGATGCTAGATTTCAAACAAATAAGAGAAAGTACTTTTTCACCCAGAGGATCACTGGTCTGTGGAACTCCCTGCCAAAAGAAGTGGTGACAGCTGTCAGCCTTGTCAGCTTTAAGAAAAGATTAGACAAGTTCATGGAGAACCAGGGTATCAATGGCTATCATTATGGATGCCTAAGGGCAACCTCCGGGTTGGAGAGATAGGCAGGATATCTCTCAATTCCATTTACAGGGAATACCCTGAAGCAAATAGTGAGCCGCTGTGTGAGACAGAATGCTGGATTGGATGGGCTGTGACCTGTTCCAGCAAGGCTGTTCTTATGTTCTTATCTTCTTATGACATCTGAATTAAGCCACCATGAGTCTGACTATCCTGCTTTGCATATTATTAATAAAAAGTGTCATTACATGTCAAGACATGTGCTGTATGTGCAAATACTGCCAATATTTGAAATTAATTATATCATTAGTAGCAGAAGAATGATGATGTTGTTGTTACAGTAGCTATTCCTTCTGTTCTTTCGTAGTGCAGGTTTGCTTCACTGATATTTAATATATTGCCCAAACTGGCAGTTGACTTTCCTTGGTGAATCAGGTGAGAGGGGCATGTTCCCAGGCAGACAGCTGTCATCTTGCCTCAAGAGATGGCTTATGTCACCTGAGCAAATTATTCATCATCCACCAGCTTCAAACCAGAGAACTGCGCAGTCTGCTTCTCACAATTAGAAGCACATCATATCCTTTACAGCACACTTTTTTAATCATCACATGAGCTGAACCAGAGCTCAAATACTTCAGATACCATTAGGTTTTTCACAAACTGGGGTCAAAAACATTCTCAGTGCCTTTGGGGCAGTTCTGTCCCCTTGTGGTGACTGTTAAATTTTGTGTGCTGTTGAAATTTGAAGCAGAACTTGCTTCTTATTCTGAATCTGGATTTTTTTTTTTGAAGGGGGGTATTGTGTCATGTTTCGTTGGGATTGTAGAATCATGTGGGGAGAGAAATAGTTGAAACTGTAGCTTAAAAGTGTTGGCTTTTTGTTCTTTTCGTAGATTATCTTCAAAGATTGGCCTCCTACAAGGAAATCTGCTGTATTTCTGATGATGAAAATCTCCTTCTGGAGTCCAGTTCACAGGAGAATTCTGAATACTTGGTCCTATTCCTGCTTCCTGTCCTGAGCCCCAAAGCTGGTTAAGGGTATTATCCATGCTGGTGAGAAGATTTGAGTCGGCTAGCAATTTTCTTTCAAGTAAATATTTCAATACTAGGGATTATACTCTTCAATAAACTTCTTTTCTACGGTAAACAACAGCACCTTGGGCCAGTGTCTCACACAGTTATTACAGTTGACCTTTCTTCTTACTACAAAAATCATGAAAGGACCTTCACAAAAGCTTCACATTTCTACATTTAATGGTACATTTTGAGCATAAAGGAAATGTGCATGTTGGAGAATGGGACAGAAAGGAAAGTAGAATGCAGAGAAAGTGAAAGGCAGGCAGGGGGAAGGCAAGTACATATGAAGATTAAGAACCTGGTCCATTGGAAGGAATGCTCTAGTAACAAGGTCTAACAATACCAAGGTCTCGCTACTAGATCTCAAGTCAACACTGTAAGAGGAACACGAACAACAACAGACAGAGCAGTCTAGCTGTGGGTCAGTAGTCACATTCAAGTAAATACCCTATGTCTTACTCTAAATCCATACAAACAACAGTAGATAACAAAGAAAATGTCAAGAGGTCTGAATTCAAAGCATAAGGGCAGAGATGACAATAAGCAAGGTTTCCACAACAGAAATAAAACACAATTCAACGCAGGCTCACAAGAAATGGCTGATGAAGTCCCAATACTAATGTTACTTCTGTCTGTTACTCCCAATCCCACCCTCCTATCCCACCTACAAGGTTTGCTTTAGATAGATTTATTGGGGGACCACTTGCATGGGAGCTGACTTTGTGTATTGGAAATATTTTGCCTTCCAAGATTAATACAGCAAAATCAACCAGGTAGTACATACGCTTTATGATTTATGTTTCTAATAAAAAGTTGATATTGAGAATTAAGTGTTGTGAAATTTGTGGTACTTGGGCATGGCGAAAAGCACGGTAATAGGCACTGACAATTTGAAATGGATTCCACAAATCACAAAGAATTCATACTACTTAGATTTATTTCTGAGCCCACTTTTAATTTCACGTGGGATATCTTATAACCTGAAAATGTCTTCCAGTGCCATTTGACTGTAATCATGATGAATGCCTTTTCCAATCTTCCTCCAACTCTTGAATTTACAAATACTTGAATTAAAAAATAATTAAAGGACTGAGAAATGTATTGATCTTCCATTAACTTTTCAACTTTTGTGACACTTCTAGATTCCAGTCCTTGCCATGTTGTGTATATTTAGAAGCCAGCATATAGTCTGTGTCTGAAAGTTGTTCATGTTTTTGGATAGTCATAGTCATAGAGACTATCAATTTGTCTAGTGTAATAAGAAATAAAATAGTTCATCAATAAACAAAATAAAGTATATTTCCAGGGAGAAGTTATGATATAGTGTAAATTGTTTCTGGATTTCTGGACAGTTGAAGAGATTGATGTATGAACTAAAAGCAAATGCATTACTTGACCAAACTGCCTGGAAACTCAGTGTTTAAAATCTCCCAGAAGTAATCAATCAGTGGTATTTCAAGGCATAAACACTATCCTCTTAAGAGGAAATATGTTATGATGGACAGTGCAGGATAACTAAACTCCTTCTCAAAATGTGTTTGGTTGTCTGCTGAAGGGATAATTTAAACATTTGTGCACAAACACATGTATTAATCATAAAGTGTGAGATTTAAAAAACTGTAATATTCACATTAATCATTGATATTTCATCCCATTGGTACTGGAACTGAAGCTAAAGTCAAAGGTAACTTTCAGCTTGCATAGAGAAAAATGTTCTATGTAGTCTCTGAAGAAGATGAGCACAAATTCTAAAGGAAGGCAAAGTAATATAGGTAAGGAAACATTGATTCCCTCAATGTTTATTTAATGCTAATAATCAATATTGCTGGAGAAAATATGAGTGGAAAGACAAGGAAATTGATAGTAAAATCCAGAACATGTGTGACTCCATATAGTAATTTGTACTAGACATGGGCACAGAGCAGCGAAATTCTCGTCTCCGTTACTGTTTGTCGTTTCCGTTACGTAACGGGTAACAGTAACGAGAATTACTCCACTCCAGCTCGAACCCAAACCGATAAAGATAAATTGGGTCTGATTTTTCGTTGTTGTTCATGGCATCGCGGTTTGCAGCGATCGCGCGATGCCAAGCAAGCAGCACAGAAAAAAAGTTTTAAAAATTAAAAAAAAACCCGATTCCTGGCCAAAAAAGCAGGCAAAAATATTCCTGCCTGAGTGAGGGCACCTACCAGAGAGGGGTGGTTTCTGGGGGGGGGTCCCCGGCCTTCCCCCTCTCCTGTCCTGGGCTGCTGGTACCAGGCGGGGGGGGCATCCTCGTCGTCTCCATTTGCCATGCGGTGGGGGGGATCCAAAATGGCGACCGCAATATTTATTTTTAAATCGTGGTCCAAAAACCCACCAAAGCACCACAGAAACATTTGAAAATTAGGTATTTTAAATGCCTGATTTTTTATAGTAGCAGCAGTGGGTTTTTCTTGCAATAAAACATATCCATTGATTTTATTTTATTTTATTTTTATTTTTATTTTTTTACACCTGCACATGCGCAATGATGGGCTCTCCATGGGATGGGACCATGCAAATTTTTGGAGCCATTCCACCAATCACATGGCCAGGTTTTGACTGAGACTTCTGGATGTGCCAGAGGGCATAAAAAGCCCAATAACCCTAACCCTAACCCTAACCCTAACCCTAACCCATACGCCAGTACACTGTCCTTCTTAGTGGGTCAGAGGCACCCAGAGGTGCAGCCCACTATCCCACCCTAACCTTAACCTTAACCATAACCCTAAGCCTAGCCCTTACCCTAACCCCAACCCTAACCCAGATCCGTACGCAAGTACACTTCCCTTCTTAGTGAGTCAGAGGCACCAAGAGAGAGATGTGTCTCTGCCACTTACCCCCCACCCTAACATAATATAATGTATCGTACGCGGCGGCTTCGCGTTACACTTCCCTTCCCTTCTTAGTGGGTCAGACGTCAGAGGCACCCAGAGAGGTGCCTTCCAGAGCCCACTTACCCCAACCCCAACCCCAGCCCCCAACCCAAATGACAAACGACAAACGGAAACGAGAAATTTTTGAAAATTTCCGCGACAAACGGAAACGACCCAAAACGGACCGGCCCCGACAAATGACATCTCGAAACGTCATTTTTTCTGGTCGTGCCCATCTCTAATTTGTACATTTCAGTCTTCATGCCCTCCAGGTGTCCTTTTGCACCAGTACGTGCCATACACAACCAACTTCTAGTTCATATGAAGAATATGGTGAATGGGATAGATATACAGTAGGACCCCCATATCCACTGATTCATTATCCACTGATTCAGTTATCCATGGTTGGCAGAGGAAAAATAAATAAACAATTCAGCAGCCACAAAGCAAGCTACGGTCACAAACAGCAGCCGTAAAGCAAGCTACAGTTGCAAAACAGCAGCGGTAAAGCAAGTTACTATCACAAAACAGCAGTTTTGAGGAACATTTTGGCATTCTCTCTTATCCATGGTTTTCATTATCCAAGGGAAGGCTTGGAACCAATCCCCAGCGGATACTGGGGTCCTACTGTACAAAGGCAAAAACTAGTGTCAGGGTTTCAAAGATACAGGCTATATCATATTGTATGTACATGTGTGAGAGTGGATGACAGAGTAAGTGAATGCTGGAAGATAATTTGGCTGCCACATCAAAATGTCTTATGCAGACAATGGCTTAACTGTTTTAGGACTGGTAAACCTTTTGGAACTCTGCTATTAGATTTCTTCAGGCTGTAGAAGAGGTCCATAGGATCTAAATAGCAACAATGCGGCCCTCTGCATGTCTACTGAGAAGTTCACCCCATAGACCAGTGTTTCCCTGAGCTTCCACTGAAAGATAAATCCTTACCAATCCTACCAGGATTATGCCACTTGTACTCATGCTGCCATTGTTCAAAATGCTGTCTCAATGAAGAAAATCCAGATTCCACAGTGTAATGGTAATAGTGCCATAATTCCCCATTACTACTGTATGGTGCCAGGACTTTCCACTTAGCAGAATCTCGTTTGGATGCTGAGTTGTCCATGGAATGTAAAGGGACATGGAAATATATATATAGGCATGCAGAGTCTGTCTGACCAATGATGAATTCGAATTAAATGGGATTAAAAATAACCCTCCACCGCATCAAAGGAAAAGTTGGCATACCTGATGCACGCTTCAGACAAGAGACAAAGAGGAAGGCACACTATAAGAGTTGCTGAAGCAGTGTAAAAACAATCACTGTATTCCTCCTCAGCATCTTCAATGTATATTGGCAAGCATGCCCCCCAATGCACACAGGCTTATTACAAATGTACACCTATAGACACAAAATGGCAGCAGCTCTCCTATATAAACTGGATAATAAATTTTACTGCTGAATATATCTTGAGTTGAAAATTTTCTATGAGGAATATATAGCTAGAACTATTGCAAAGTTATTCATTCTATTAAACACTGTTAAGACTTTTTCAAAATGTCAACAGTGATGGATGTATTAACTCATCCTACTTCAAAAGTGTGTGTTGTCTAGTATTATCTTCTTGAGGGTTAGGGCCCGATGAAGCCTCCTGTCACCAAATAAAGAAGCTTCATGGTGCTTATCACATTTTTTTTCTCCTCTGCATTTGCACATTAATCCAGATTCTGTCTCTGTGTACCCCATCATAAATTATAATCAGCTTGTCTGCTTGCAAATCCAGTATTATGAATTTTTGCACATGGGCAGCACTAAACTATATAATTGAAACATGCAGCATGAGTGTCAGGATGCATCATTGTCAGAGTGGTTGTAATTACATGTGGTCTTTTTTTATTCAGTACAATGCTAGAAGAACAATGTAGCACTGCAGTCAATGATGAAGGTAGTAGTTGTGAACAAAAATACCTGCCAGGGTCTCTGTAGAAACAGTGCAATATAGCAGGACAGGGGTTTACAGGGTCAAAATCCCAGGACCATTTTAAGAGCAGGAATGATGATGCCGTCCACCTCTAAGATCTCCTTGTTCCTTCTGAGCTTAGGTCAGATCTTCATAGTAGCTAGGAAAGGAATACTTTCCCCAGGAATGGTATATAGTTGAACACTCTGCCTGTTGCAGTACTTCTAACATATCTGAGGGTGGTTTGGCCTTTAGTGGGAAATTAAAAGCCATTAGGTTTACAAAAGGCACCTCATCATTTGTTAATATGCAATAATCCAGTTGCCATCATTTTCAGAACCTCCTTACTGGTGGAGTGGCTATAGGGATTACCGTGAAAAGCAATTAGGATTCTAAATGTATCAATGTACAGCATCTGGCATGTTGCTTATCTTATTAATGCTGATGCTATCAAGGTGAAAGAAGCACTTATATGTTGCAGAAAGGACCTTTTTATTTCCACTGGTAGGTAAAGAGTTAACAGCAATTAACATTGCTCAGGCATGTGCACAGATGTCAACATCTGGAGACATACTCATGTTGGATGTCAATGTGTAGAATATAATTTGCCAGTAATTGCAGTTTGAACTATGAAAAATGTTTATGTGCTTAAAGACATGTGTTTCATATATAGGATTTAACTTACGCATCAAAATATTTTGAATGTTGGTGCATGCTACAGTCATCCCCCCACCATTTCGTGGTTCAGGTACTGCGGTCCCGCTATATCCCGCTATATTGTTGGAGGTGCTATACCAGTGGTGGCGAACCTTTGGCACTCCATATGTTTGGACCACAACTCCCATAGTCCGTTGCCATTGGCAAGCTAGGCTTGGAATTCTGGGAGTTGTGGTCCAAAACATCTGGACTGCCAAAGCTTCGCCACCACTGTCCTATACCAATAACTTAACCATAAATTGTATGCTGTTTTCCAAACCGTAGAAATACTTAATCTTGTAGCTGCTATCATTATCGGAAATTAATTATTTAGTCATCCAGTTACCATCTTTTTTGAATATTGATGAATGCACAATTTTAAGACACACAGCTAAGTTATTTCATGCATTTCCTTGAAAACCAATTGCCAAAATTTCAATGTATTATCACATTCCCATCAAATATAAATAAAAGTACCTGCTTTCTGGCACCCTTTCCAGCACATCTTAGAATTAATACCATCTATTTGATTTAATTTTAAGTACCATCTCCAAACTAACATATAAAAGTGTGATTTTATCTTTACTGACATAGCTTTTAGCATTCAAAGTTCCAAATATTTTTTCCCAAACAGGAATACTTTTTCCCTCCTATATCAAATTCCTATAATGATTTGCATGAGTCCCCTGATCTTCTGCTTCCAATAATTTAATATAAATTTTACTTGCTATTGCTTTCACTGCTTTGTTTTCAACTTCTGATTATTTTTGTAATATATTTCTTCATAGTTCATATATCCCTTACATTTACCATTTCTTTTACCCAGTTCTTTGTTCACAGCTATAGTTGAGTAATATTATACCACAAAACTACCAATCCTGAAACTTACAGACTTATTTCTCTAATAAATCAAGATGCTACAATATTTACTGTGATATTAGCAAAGAGAATTGATAATTTTTATTCCTAAATATATGAAAGAATATTGAAGTGCTATTTATGTCAGGAATGCAAAGAACAAATCTAACCAGGAGAGTGTTGCATGTAATAAATGGAATATCTAAACAAAAGACTAAGGCAGGAATAATTTAAATAGATATTTTCAAGGCATTTGATTGTCTGGAATGCTCAATATTAAAAATGATAATTAAGGCATTAGTTTTCTGTATTTTTAAAAAGACTAATAGATGAATTATCTCTGAAAATATTGCAACAGTACTAAAATCATGGGATAAGAGAACAACTATCTCTAGACCAAGATACTAGGCAAGAATGCTCTCTTAAGTGGTACCTCAATTTACAAAATTAATCCATTCCAAATGCATTTTCAGTTTTTCATAAGTCGAATATCAGTTTCCCATAGGAATGCACTGAAAATCAATCAGTCCATTTCAGAGGTAAGAAAAAAGGCAAAAAAGGGAACAGTTTAACTGGTTTTCAGTGCATTCCCATGGGAAGGATCCCCCTCATTCAATGGGAGCCAACAGGGCATGAATGAGAAAAACAGAAGGAAATTATAGAACTTTTTTGTTGTTGCTTGACTTAGGGAGAATGTAGGCCACACAGAATACTTTATAGCTTTGAAGCTCTTTACAGCAATGAGTTAAGCATGTTCTGCAAACAGAAGGCATTCTTCATGCTAGCAAAAATATCTCCATCTTGACATAAAATGAGCTATGTTATCATTGCTGTCCATAAAATTCTCTGTCTGGTTCAGAAAAAAAGGTTGCTCAAATTCCAAGAGAACTAGAGTAAATCAGAACAGATGTTATTGTGGCATCTCTGAATTGTCAGAGTAATCAATGTGAACATGCAAATCCTCAGCATTTCTGGTTGTCAGCCGTTCACAGAAATGGGCAGAAATAAATATTCAACAGGAACAGTTGACTGTCCAACTTATGTGACTCTCAAGGGTATAACTTCTGCTATTTTATAGCTCCCATCAGACCTCTATAAACCATGCCATAAAGAGATCAGTTCACATAAATAACCTCTCCCAAAGGCCTGCCCAAATGGAAGGATAACAGCAGCCTGAACAGCAGTTTGATTTGAGTGAGCTTCAAGGGAATGGAGCAATTTCTTGTGCACTTAAATAAACTGGCCACTTAGAGAACCCTTTTGATATTAGATTAAAGGATGCTGAGGTCTGAATACTGTATACATTGAATGGTCAAATAATGGAGGGAGGTGGAGAAAATTGCAAATATACATTGTGCTTTAAAAAAAAATGTCTGATAGCTTTCAAAGGCCATCACAGGGAAACCAAGTTCAGTGTAAAGCAAAGGCATTTGAAACAGTACTTGATCACTTTCCTAGGAAGCTCTAACATGTAAACACTGATAAAATAATCAAAGCACTGATAAAATTCCTAAAACATTAAACAACTAGAGTGCTATGATAAAGACGATGATGGGTTCGTGCTCTTCCAGATCCCTCTACAAACATGTTTGCTTAGGAAAGTTATACCAGATAGATGGTTACTTCATGTCCCTCTCATCGCGGTTCGCAGTCCCACTTGGGACCAGGACGAAAAGATGTTACTATACATCCATTGCGTGACGGCGGGAGTTCATCCTGACCATGCCCCCTGAACTGGGACCAAAGCATGATGAGCCATACCTCTCCCTGGCCTCGAGAATCCTCTTGTCTCGGTTCTTGTTTTGAGATGAGAGCCCATGAAGTAAGGCTCTTTAATAATAATAAGGCTCGTCATGCAACATGTGCATTCTCCATCTAGTGGCAGGAGTGCAAAGTTGCATTCTCCAGTACAATCCCAATGTGACTGTAAACAATGCATCGCAGAGAGGGAAGAAGGCATAAAACCTCAAACTTTGCTGCTTAACACATGAAAGGCAAAGTTACGGAGAATTGAAATATCGAAAAACAGAAGGTTGGACCAAAAAAGGGGGAGGGGATGAAGGCAGGGAAGTACAATTGTTGTCATGAAACAAGGACGTGAAGTAACAGTCATCACGATACCATCAATCACGCCCATGGGTAAACGGAAACAGGGACAAAACCAGGACAAGACCATGTGACCGCGAATGACGTTATCATGAAATGAACGTAACCTCAGAATGAGGAAGGATGTGAAGTAACTGTCATAGATCACTTGGATAGCAATTAGCTAAAAAGGAGTCTGCTAGGTTACCAGGTTTTCAAGGAAACACAACTCAAAATACTCACATGAACCCTAGCAATCTTCAGATCACCCTGAAGAAGAACATCTCACTCTCCAAAGCGCTTGCTGGGAGACATGTATTTGCCTCCAGACAGCACCCCACCCAAACTCAAATAAATGCTAATACAGAGGATTACAAAACAGAAACACAGACAGGGGGGCTAAGCCTTGCCACAGAGCCAGATACCAACTCTGCCCACAAATCTACTCTAGACTAGAGATGGGCACGACTTAGCGGAATTCCCGTTTCCGTTTCTGTTACTCGTTTCCATTACTCAACGGAAATGGTAACGGGAATTACTCCGCCAGAACTCGAACTCGAACCGACGAACGAATAATTGGGTCTGATTTGTCGTGGTCGTTCCTGGCATTGCGCGATCGCGCGATGCCAAGAGGCACAGAAAAAAGTTTTTAAAAGTTAAAAAAAAACCCGATTCCCGGCCCTAAAAGCAGGCGAAAACTGTCTGAGGGCACCTACCAGGCCAGAAGGGTGTTTTATTTGGGGGGGGTTCCCCGCCCCCCCTTGGCTATTGCTTCTACTGCTGCGCTGCTGGTACCAGGCTGGGAGGGCGCATCCATTTGCCATGCAGTGCGGGGGGATCCAAAATGGCGACCACAATATTTTTTTTGAAATCGTTGCCCAAAACCCCACCAAAGCACCACAGAAACATGCGAAAATTAGCTATGTTAAATGCTTGAATTTTTACAGTAGCAGCAGTGGGTTTTTCTTGCAAAAAAAAAAGTCTCCGTTGATTTTATTTTATTTTATTTTATTTTATTTTATTTTTTTACACCTGTGCATTCGCAATGATGGGCTCGCCCATGGGAGTGGACCATGCAAACTTTTGGAGCCATTCCACCAATCGCATGGCCAGGTTTTGCTGACTGTACCAGGCTGGGAGGGCGCATCCATTTGCCATGCAGTGCGGGGGAATCCAAAATGGTGACCACAATTTTTTTTTTAAATCGTTGCCCAAAACCCCACCAAAGCACCACAGAAACATGCAAAAATTAGCTATTTTAAATGCCTGAATTTTTACAGTAGCAGCAGTGGGTTTTTCTTGCAAAAAAACCGTCTCCGTTGATTTTATTTTATTTTATTTTATTTTATTACACCTGCACATTCGCAATGATGGGCTCGCCCATGGGAGTGGACCATGCAAATTTTCCACCAATCGCATGGCCACTTGGCCAGGTTGACCACAGAGACTTCTGGGATGTGCCAATCGGGCATAAACAGCTCACTAATCGTAGCCCAAACCCGAACCCTAAGCCTAAGCCTAAACCATACGCCAGTACACTGTCCTTCTAAGTGGGTCAGAGAGGCACCCAGAGGTGCACCCCAATACTCACCCTAACCTCACCCGTAACTAGCCTAACCCTAGCCCTTGCGCTACCCATCTTAACCCTAAGCCAGATCTACTTGCATTGCACTACATGCAAGTACGTGAGATGCAGCGGGTGCACAGAGTCTGCCAGTCCGTCACTTGTGGCTCTGGCTGACTCTTGCAGCTGCCTCCAGGAGCCCGCTACCCCCCCAAACCAGTACTAACGACAACGAAAAAACAAAAAAATGAACCGACTAATTTTTGCGAATTTTCGCAAAAAACGGAAACGAGCCGAAACGGGCTGCCTCCGACACACGACAACTCGAAAACGTCATTTTCCCTAGTGGTGCCCATCTCTACTCTAGACACATACAATATAGTATCAAATGCAGCTTCAATTGCTCCTCAACCAATGTGATCAATGATATATTTTGCCAACAGTGCCCCTCTGCACTCTACATAAACAAACAAAACCATCTCTTTGGAAACAGGTCATCAATCACAAATCTGGTATCAGAAACCACAATGCAAATCATTTTGGTCCATCAGGAAACACTGTGGAAGATTTGATGGTCACAATTTTACTACAGAAGTACCTCAAATTAAGAATACAGAGGAAAACAGCTGAGATAAAATTCATCTGCATGATGGAGAGCCATTAAAATGGATTGAATATAATCAAGGTTTCTTAAGTTATTGCAAAATGGAATACTTCTGTACTGCCACTGTTATTTTCTTCACTATTGCATTACCAAGCCCATCTTCAACACAAGGCTCAAAGGTAAAAACTGTCAATATTCCCTTACATTCCCTTTTATCACCTCGGTATTTAATATTCTCTTTTTCTTTCAAACTTTAAGTGATATCCCAGTGATTATCTCCCCCATACCCTCTCCCCACTCATCTTCACCCATATCTGTTTTCTGTTTCATAAGGAATTTTTTACAACAGAGCCCTAAAACAATATAAGCTAAATCACTGCATGTAAAATGTACCATTCACTCAAGAGTAAATGAATATTGTATTTTGTATAAAACTAACATTGTATCCAACAATTCATTCTGTTGCTATAGTACGTCTGAAGAAGTGCATTTGACCCACAAAAGCATACATTAAAATATAATCATCAGTCTTTAAGGTGCCACATGTTTTTGTATTTTGTTTTGTTCTATTTCTTTGGGTTTTGTCTGGTATTCTTTATATTTACAAAGGCAGCAAAAGCCATAGATATTCCTTTTTAAAAATATCTTTAAAAATTTTAAAAAACAAGTTTTCCAGTGAAGAAAACTGCTCTGATAGCAAATTGCTGGCATATGGCAAGTTTGAAAATTGAGAATCAAGAAATGAAACAATAAATGAAATATAAATATAGGGAGGAGAGACACACAGAACACAAATACCAGATACCTGGTATCAAACACCAGATATTTAGATGGAAATGTTGAGAAGAGAGCATAAGTAAACAGGAAGAAATCATGCTGGGGTGGAAAGTGGGGAGGTAATTTTTAAATAGGAATTTATTTTATTTTATTTTATTTTATTTTATTTTATTTTATTTTATTTTATTTTTATACCACTCACTCTGGGCAATTCACAATAAACAATAATTGACACCAATGTAGAAGTGTGTTTGATGTGCTTATCTAACTGCTTATTCTTTATCTGTTAAGATACTTGAATGAGAGACTTTTAAAGTTTAGTTAATATTCTGTTGCAAGACTTTAAGTGCTTTTTTGCTTCATTTTGAAATGCTTTATTAAGATTTAATAGCTACCTTTTTGAAAAAGATTAAGCTTTTATAATTAAATTTTTGGGATACTCAATAGAAACACTATTACACACATATATCTGCTTGCATATGTTTGTTAAATAAAAGAAGGGAAAATATAAACATTCCATTTGTCTACTTTAAATGAAGTAAGAAACTTAAAGGCTGTTCAAAAGAAGCAAGTTAATTGTACAAGATAGAGTCAGGGCCGGCACTTCCATTAAGGAGAACTAGGTAGTTGCCTAGGGGACCAGGATGGAGAGAGGGTGCTGGACAGCCTGCGCCCCCGCCACCCCACCACCACTGCCAACCACCATCCTTCCCCCCACCCGCCAGCCGCCCATCGCCGTCTGCTCATCGCTGCCCGCTGCTGCCTTCCCACCACCCCGTGCCCATCGCCGCCCACCCCCATGCCTGTCGCCATCCCCCGCCATCCAACCCCCGCCTGCCCTCTGCCCTGCTGCCCCCCCACCCCACCCCTTGCCTAGGGTGCAAAAAACCTAGCACCGGCTCTGGATACAGTTATTGCATTTGGTTCACTCTGAAAGAAACTCTAATATGAATAACATCTGGGGCAATGAACATCTGCTTCTGATTTTTCCTAGAGGTCTTCAAAAGAGTATACAGTGCTCTTAGGAAAGGTGATTAGGCATCAGACTTTCTGACCACACAAGAGATCAGGTGCAATGATCATTCAATGATCATCAACACTTCAAAACCTACTGGATTGCAGGGCACCCGATTAAAAAAAACAACAAGTGTCAACTTCTTTGTTAATGTGTGACCTGCTCCACTAGCTTCATCTTCTCACAGGAGTGTCACTTTATCTAAACATTCCATCAATATTCTTACATGATATTTTCCAAACAGTGTACTGTAGCATCTGATGTGGTAGCGTGAAGAATACTAATCACTAGGTTCACCACAAGCAATTGGATCAGGGAGAAATGTCAGCAAATAAGGGCAGCTATGGGAAAGAAGATTGAGAACAGTAGTGTTAAGCAGATGAAACAGCCTAGAAGACAAGAATTAGCACCAATGTTCAGAGAGGCAAGTGTTTGAAGGGGTGAAGGTGTTTGAATGTGTCCAAAAATGACAGTCAGCTGTATGGACCTGGATAAAATGTCCCCATAACTTCTGAGTCCACCTTCTGTTGACTGTTAGAAAACAAATTTGAATCAAGTTGTGATTACTTGAGGTGATGCTGACACTTGGTCTGAATATTTTAGATTTATTGTATCTATTCTGGAAAAATATTACAAGCACAAATAATAAACATGTCCATTCAATTTAAATAATGGTCTTTCAGAAACATATGCATCAGCAATCACCATCTCATACACAAATATAAATACATGCACATAGATAAACACACACATTCACACAGACAAATATACCTTCCTCTCGTATGATATTGTTGCTTGATACCAGCCTGACTTTATGAACCCCATTCTCACCCTCACCCCCCAAATAAGATCAAACTTCTCTTCTTTTGTGTTTCCTTGGAATTTCTTCTTTTTTGGAATCTGCTCCGACTTTTATCTATCTGTTTCAAGAAGCTCAGTGTCCAGGTGAGGCAGGAGTTGTTTTGGTAGCTGCTGCTAGGTAAAGAAATATTTTCACCATTAAAAGAGCTGAGAAGTAGATGGGGATATTTATCTTCTGAAGACTTAGTCCGATGATGTAGAGGAGAAGAAAGGAATTCAAATGTGTAGAACAATGCTTTATGGAAAAGACAGGAACAGCCTTCGTTCCCCATGAATTGCTCTATTATTTATACAAAAGCATACTTGTTTGGGGATTTGACGTCTCCGTAATTTATACCCTAAATTTTTTTAGCTGTTCCTGGCAATAAAACAATGGCTTGGGAACCAAGTGCTGAACACTGTAAACCAAAATGAGCTGTGTGGATGTTCAATGTGGGCAGAAATATTATTCTCCATATTTATGGAAAGGGGGGGGAAATCTTTAAAATTTCCAAAGAAGGTATTATTTTTCCAATGAAGGGCTGATGCTGGAGTGCATTGTCAGATTTCACCGACGCATCCCACTAATTCTTTCCCCCTGTGAAAAACAAGGAAAGGAACTCTTCAGAGGTTGTTGTAGCGTGTTTCTGTTCAGTTGCTTGCAACATTAAGATGGGCGCTCAAATCCTTTTCATGCACCCCAAGAAAAGTAGTGTAAGAACAACAGAAATGTCAAGAGAGAAGGGAGAAGCTAAGTAGACTTGCCATTTTGTCTTTGTTGACTCTCAGATCCATAGCCTGGATACACTATATTTTAAACTTACAGCCCTTAAGTGGTATTCAGGAATCCACAACTGAATGAAGAGGAATGGCCTTTTGCCCACTGACCCTGGCTGTGCTGTCTATATTAGAGTTGGGCACAAATTTAAATAGGAATTGCAAAATTCTGCTCTGTTTAGACTAGCTTTAGATAGAAACCAATTCAGGCTACTGATCACCAACGTTCTATGAGGACATGGCACATGAAGAAGAAGAAAATTGCAAAATTCTTTCAAAATTGCTAGTTCATTGATATTTGCATTTGTCAAATGCAAGAACCCCAATGATACAAATCAATGAATTTTTGGAGATTTCTGAATTGTTGGTTCATCAATCCCTTTTTAGGCACTCTTGCAATCTGCTTACTTGGGAGAGATCCACTTTGTCAGTGTACAACTTGGATGTCCAATACCCAACCCTCACTGTATTTGGAAGGACAGTATAGAAGAGTTAGGGTAAACATCTCTGAGATTTTGGTGTCTGTAGGTGACTGGGGACACTTTCCTGGGAGGGGCTCTTTGGGGTGCATAACTTAGACATCAAAAACCAAGTTGTTGGTTCATTAGGGAAAATCATGGATTTGTGATTCATTATTTGTCACTTCCACTGAAAGAAAAGGGCAGGAAAGCTGTGTGGTCATTACATAATACAAATGCAAGACTAGGCTTTTCAACCTCTTCCTAAATGATCTCGGTTAGTAGGAGTAAATAGCAAAGTACCCAAATTTGCCAACAACACTAAATTATACAGGGCAGGAAAAACTGATAGAGATTGTGAGGAGCTCCAGAGGGATCTTGACACTGGGAAAGTGGGCAAACCACTGGCAAATGGGCTTCAACATTAGTAAGTGCAGAGTGATGCACGTTGGGGCAAAAGAAAAGAAAAGAAAAAAGAACCCAATTAAATTATAAACTGATGGGGTCAGAACACTCTGCAACAAACCCGGAAAAGGACCTTGGTGTCCTGGTGGACAGCTTAATGAAGGCGTCAACCCAGTGTGCCACAGCAGTGAAAAAAGCAAACTCAATGTTAGGGACAATTAGGAAGGGTATAGAACAGGGATGGCAAACCTATGGCACACGTGCCAAAGGTGGCACGCAAAGAGCTTTCACCTGGCACGTGACATGCTCCCTGCCCCCCACTTCCCCTTCCATTGGACCAGCCATGAGGAATTTGTGGAGGGGGAAGTGGGGTGGCAGGGAGCATGTCGCGTGCCAGACCGACCTTGCCGTCACCATCCCCATCGCCAGTGGCGCCATTGCCCCCGCTCCCTGCCCCCTGCTGCCGCCGCTGCCGGCACTGCAGTCACTGATAGGAATCCGGCTTTGCCCCGACTCCGGAGCCAGCAGGCTCCACTTTTCTCATCTCCCCCTCCCCCCACACCCACACCTTCCTCTGGGAGGATCCAGATGGATGGCGGACTAAAGGGAGAGAGGGAGGGTGGACGGCTGGGAGATGGGTGGGAAGGGCGGGGAGAAGAAACAGTGGCGGGAGAGGAGAGGCCCGGGCACCTAACCAGCCAGCCCAGAGTGAGGCAAACACTGGGGGCCTTTCATCCGGCCACCTCCCTGGGTCACCTGACGAGGGGCCTGCGGGCAGCTGGCAGAAGACACAGCCCCCCTGGGAGAGGTGTGACGGAATCCAGGAGGTAGCCAAGGCTCAGTGTTTTGAGGGGCGCCCCTCCTACCGCTGCCGCAGATGACCCTGACCCTGCCGCCACTGCTCTCACACACACCCGGCACCACCGCCGTCCCCATCACCGAGTTTGGGCACTCAGTGCCAAAAAGATTCACCATCCCTGGTATAGAAAATAAGTCAGCAAGTGCCATTTTGCCTCTAAGGTGAGGCTCCATCTGGAGTACTGTGTACAGTTCTGGTCACCATACCTCCAGAAGGATATTATGGAAATGGAAACGTGCAGAGGAGGGTAAACAGAATGATTAGGGGACTGGAACACCTTCCTTACCATCTGAGGCTGCAATGGCTGGGCCTCTTCACCCTTGAATGACAGACTCCAAGAGGTGACCTGATTGAAGTTAATAAAATCATACACAGTGTGGACAAAGTAGATAAGGGAAAACTGTTTTCCCTATCACACAACACTAGAACTAGGGGGCACTCCTAAGAGGAAACACTTTTTCACTCAGATGGTCACTGGTCACTGGGATTCCCTGCCAGAAGAAATGGTGACAGTTGTCAGCCTTGACAGCTTTAAGAAAGGATTGGACAATTTCATGGAGAACAAGGGTATCAATGGCTATCATTATGGATGCCTAAGGACAACCTCTGGGTTGGAGAGTTAGGCAGGATATCTCTCAATGCCAGTTGCAGGGAATCATAAGCAGGTGAAAACATCTGCTTGGGAATACCCTGAAGCAAATGGTGAGCCACTGTGTGAGACAGAATGCTGAACAGAATGGGCTGTGGCCTGTTCCACCAAGGTTGTTTTTATGTTCTTATGTATAAGGGATATCTTTATAGGCCACTAATAAAAATAATTAAAAAATTGCAAACTTTCATGGACAATTCCACTTCTACAAAGCACGTACCAAAGCTTCAAATATGGCATGATGTGGTTTGCCAAGGGGTTAATCTTAGATGTAAAGTTCCTGGCAAGATTATTTTCACCAGGCATGTCCCGGATGGGTCAGGAGGTAGTTCCATCTGAAGCTGAGGATTGGGTTTTCACACTCGAGTCCTTCAAGCAAAGAGGTGAAGGTCATGCACATACATTCACATGATTTGACACTATTGATGACTTACAAATTGAACCAAATCACCACCACAACCACCCAATCCATGGCCATCTCTTGTGTCTGCATATCCATGAGCTTTCTGCTGCCTTCATTATTGCTATACTACCACCCAAGTTGCCCACCTTTCTGCTAACGTCTTGTTACCTATGTCTGTCCATGCTTGTGAAGAGTGGGGAGTTGTCTCAATATCAAAAAAATCTGCTACATATGGGTTGTTCCCTTTGCATGCTAGAACCCTTTGGATTCCAAATTAGAGCAAATTATTATTATTATTATTATTTATTTATTTGATTTATACACCGCAACCATCTAGCAAAAAAGCTACTCTGGGTGGTTTACAAACATATACAAAATACAAAAACAGGTTAAACAACTTAAAATAGTAAATAAAAACTATTCAAACAAACCAAATGATAAAATCATCATAATAAAAAGAACAAATAAACAAATAAGTACAAATACAATAAATCAGAATAAATCAGTCCTGCAAAGCAGAACTTACTCCATTTTATAGATTGGCCAAGTGCCTCAGCACACAAGGCTCCACTCTCTTTTTCCATATAGTTATTCTTATGGGGTGAATACCCAGTAATCATTAAGTGATTTCCTTCGATAAGAGCAAGTTAGACTGTCAATCATCCACATCAGGAGGCTTTTAAAAATTTACCACTTTAGGTATGAGTAATATGAATAGAAAATCTGGCAAATGATTCAGACAGTCCCCCTCACATTGCACATTTGCTAATAGCAAAGAGTCTGGGCAATTTGGAAGTTTAATCCACCTTTGAATAAAGCAAAATTATACCATACATCATTTTAATCATAATAATTACTTGTTGCCTATAGCTGAGCCTCCAGAATGCAAAGTAACAACTGAACATGACAACTGAATTGTTTGGACAATGGTTTTTTTTTTTTTTTTTTTTTTTGGTCACAACTTTATTGGTTACTCACAAGGAGTGCTCTGGCTGAGTTTTTGGATTGGAGTCAATACATGAAGGAGCCCACCTGCCCCTTTCTGACGCATCCCACCAATTCTTTCCCACCCCCAACCCCTTGATGATGATACGTCCCCCACTGATCTCTTCTTGGGAATGTCCCCAACAGGCCTTTAGTGGTAGGTTTCCCTGGAGTGTCCACCCCAAAGGTACCTCATGCATACTGTTTCAATGACAGCCCCCCTGAGGGGCATAGACCCCAATGTTGGCCTGTATAAATAGAACCTTTGAAAGGCATTTGGCTGTCCCTCCGTGATTCAGCCCATGGCCTTTACTTTTACAAATCCTGTACTGTTACCTGCTCCAAATGGAGCTGCGGAACAGATCTGAATACGTTTCTTGTGGAATAACATACTTTTATTCAGAGTACATGGGCCCATGGGTGTCACAGAAGTGAGACAAAGAAAAATGGGAACTAATTGCAGCCTTTATTGTGGCAAGGGAAACCTATGGAGGCACAAACTTACAGGAATAGAAACTCAAATGCAGAATGGAAGCTGTTACTAAAATTTCATTGGTTAAACCATATAAGCATATCAGTATAGTGCAGCACTACAATGTTACCTCACCAGCAAAGTATTTCTTAGGGGGTAGCATAAGGGGGGCATAGAGCAAGACATCTCTTAACAAAAATTGAGGCCAGCTTAAGGGGCATTAAGCATAGCTGCAGCATGTTAACATGGCATTTTTACAGCCACAGTACAGTTGTTTATCCTGGGTACAGGTTCTCTGCTGCTACTTCAACCACTTGGGCCTGTCTCAATGCCTGTAAAACCACCAAATACTCAAAGTTGTGACATTCAATACACACAATTACTATCTCAGAAAACTACCATTATATACAAAGGGTGAATGGGGTGGGTTGCTCCATCTCCTGGTTCTGAAAGGCAGGTACTGGTTCCCGCCACCTTTTAAATGCAGTGCTGATCCAGCCCCTGGGATCACATCATCTCTTCCCAGTGGCCAGGCTTGATCTGAGTCCCAAGTCCTAATTGTGCCTGTTTATTACCTCAGATTCAGCCCCTGCATCTGTCACTGGTTCTTTTCCCTTCATGTGGCTGCCACCATTGTCCTTTGTTGCAACTTGCCATCAGGCCTGTTGAATCATGTCCTTCCTTTACTACTGACACAGGGATATTTGACATGAAGGAATAAAAACATGTATGCAACCTAAAGATAACCACTGGTTTGCTATTTACAGTTTGGAGTAAGCCACCTCCCATCCAACCATGGCAAAGGTGCTCCTGGTTAATCAAAAGCCAGATGAGAGAGTAGGGATGTGACCTGAACTGCATGGGGTTGCACTCCTCTTGAAAACCCAGGTCTGCAGAGGAGTGTTCCTCGCAACACAAGGCTCCTCCTCCTTTATGTATGTAAAAGCCTTACACGCAAAAAATTGAATGCTGAAGAAGGCCAGTTTTGGTTTCTGCAGGGAGGCTGCCTGGAAGTGGCAGGACGCAAGTCGGCCCCATTGACTGACTGCGGGGCAGAGGAAGGTCCCTCAACCAGAGGTACGGGAGGCTGCCTGGAAGCGGCAGGACACAAGTCAGCCCCATTGACTGACTTCGGGGAAGAGGAGGGTCCTCAACCAGCTTGGCTCTCCTCCTGGATTCGTCTTTGAGCCTGGATGCTGTGTTTTCTGTAACCTGGCCAGGAATGTATTTCCACAATTTAAAAAGTGTGCTAACTGTGCCTGCTTCTTGAGGTGTCTGATCTGGCCACAGTGACACATGCCTTAGATTGCTTGGATTACTGTAATACACTTTATATTCGGTTGCCTTTGGAGACAGTAGGAAAACATAGAATCACAGAATAGTGAAGTTGGAAGGGGCCTATAAGGCCATCAAGTCCAACCCCCTGCTCCATGCAGGAATACAAATCAAAGAGTATCTGCCAGGTAGATGTCCAAATTTCTCTTGAATGCCTCCAATAATGGAGCAATCACCACCTCTTGAGGTAATTGGTTCTGTTGTTGTAATGCTCTAACAGGTAGGACATTCTTCCTGATATTCAGCCAAAAGCTGGCTTCTCTTAACTTGAGCCCATTGTTGCAAGTCCTGAACTCTGGGTTGATCAAGAATGGATCATTGTCCTCCTTCAAATATTGTGCTATCATGTCACTCCTCAGTCTTCTTTTCTCTAGACTAAACATTCTTAATTCTTTCAGTCTTTCCTCATTAAGCTTAGTTTCCAGCCCCCTTATCATTCTTGTTACCCTCCTCTGAACTTGTTTGTTGGAGACAGTGCTCAAGTTGAGGCCTAACCAGTGCTAAATAGGGGGGGGGGGATGAGAACCTCATGGAATTTGAAAACAATAATTCTCTTAATGCAGTCTAAAATAGCATTTGAATTTTGACTACATCACACTGTTGGTTCATATTCAGTTTATGATCTACAAGAATTCCAAGATCCTTCTGTCTCATCTTAGCCAACTAGTTGATGTTCCATCAACTGGAAGAGAGTGTATTTTATATCAGGAGATAATGGGTTTGTTTTGTTTCCCTCTGCAGTACATTTGTGATCCACAGAAACTTGACCCATTATATCTGTGAAGATTCTCAGTCATCCAGATGAGTTTATCTGGAAGTTGAGTCATGGCTACTGGACTTCTTTTTGAGAGATAGAAACGTTTCACTGTTCATCCAAACAGCTTCATTGGTCTTTCAAAGATGAGGATGTACACATATTAGACAAAGAAGAGAGGTGGTTTGAGAGAGGAGTAAGGGAATGTGAGCATTGAAAACCCCTCCCTCAACAGAGGTGGTGGGCTCCGGCACAGTCTATCTGCTACTTATCAGGCTGTGCTTTCCAAAATACCCAGACAAATCAAAAAGCCTTCACCACCAAGGCCATAGCTAATGACCCATTCTTGATAGGTTTCAGCACTAGAGATGGGCACGACTAAAAAAAAATGGTGTTTCGTTTGTCGTTTGGTCGTTTAGGGGTCCGTTTCGGTTCGTTTTCATTTTCGGGAGGGTTTTTGCAAAAAAAATTGTTTTCGTTTCATTACGTAACAAAACAAAAAACAAAAAAGAAAATGAAAATTGCTGTTTTGTTACCATTTAGCACAATTCAATGTATTTGCCGTAACGAAAACGAAGCGGTTGACAAAATTTTTCGTGTTTCGGGTCGTTTCGTTTCATTTTGGAGTCAAAATTCAAAATTCAGACTGGGGTGAAAAGAGGTCAAAGCTGACTATAAGATGGACGACTTGCACTAGCTGTATTCAGACCGATGAAGCTGTTTGAATGAACAGCGAAACATTTCTATATCTCAAAAAAGAAGTCCAGTAGCCATGAATCAACTTCCAGATTGACACATTATAGAATATCCATTGGCTTTGGAAAGGGGGGATGTGTGATCCACAGAAACTTGACCAATTATAGAATATCCATTGGCTTTGGAAAGGGCTTAACTGCAACTTAGAAATATGCCTCTCAATAAACCCAGTTTATGTTAGTGGCTCCAATCCTGGAGTTTCAGCATGGTGTTTAGACTGGGTTTTACACATTCTGAAAGTCAGCAGTTGGAGGTCTATATTTATTTAGATTTAAATTTTAATTCTGGGAAATGTGTGCATTCACCACCAGAATGTTGAAGAATCGTATGTTAAGCAGTACTGCAGAGTGATGGATTGGCTAGAGACTGGTTTTCAGCCACATGTCATTTGCTAGGTATTCAATATGCTATTCATATGAAGTGGTATGTTTACCTTGCCAGCATTTTTACCTTCTTATCTGAAAGGGTCATACACTCCAGGGAATTTAAGAGCAGAGCACTGTGTGCTAAAATAGTGATGACTATGTTTGGCATGCTGTCTGCCAAGCCAACCATATTGTGCTGAATTGTATAAACTTATGCCAAACCGCATGCATCTGCTTTCAAAGCAAGCTGTTCATTACAGAGATAAGCAGCAGCACACATTTCATACAGCGAGTACTAATTGCCAATAGAGATGGGCAAAAAAGGCGAAGATGGTGTTTCATTTCACTTTTTGTTTCATTTTTTCCATTTTTTTGTTTTGTTTGAAAAGATTTTTTTTCTAAAAAAAATCATTTTTCGTGCTGCTTCATTTTTCATTTATTTATTTTTCTTTTGTTGACAACTAATTTGGGCCCTGCAGCCAATTGGTGCTTAATTTTTTTAACAAGTGCCAATCAGCTGGCATGCAGGGCCCAGCTGGCAATCAACACTTTAATTTACAAGCACTGATCAGCTGGTGCCCAGGGCCCTGCCAGCGATTAGCACTTTTTTTACAAGTGCCAATTCGCTGGTGCATGGGGCCTTGCCAGTGATTGGCACTTTTAAAAAACAAGTGCCAATCAGCTGGTGCATGGGGCACTGCCAGCGATTTGCACTTTTTTTTACAGGCACTGATCTGCTGACATGTGGGGCCCAGGCTCTGGCTGATCAGCACTTATTATTTTTTAGTTTTTTATTTTGATAAGCACTGAGATTGGCACTTGTCAAAATAAATAATACAAATTTAAGAAAACCAAAACTGAAATGGAATGGAACGAAAATTTCCATTTTGTTCCATTTTGTTTTTTAAGGCACTTATTTTTTTCTTTCATTAGGAAATGAAAAAAAAAACAAAAAATGAAAAATATAATCAAAAATTCATTTCATGCCTGTCTCTAATCGCAAGCTAAATTGGCATGGAAACAGTTACCTGGTTCAAATAAAAAGTTGAGGGTTTGCAGCTTGGCAAGGTTCAAGGTACTGTATATGTTTATTTCTCGTAGATGCGTAACGTCAATTTTGTCATAACTATTGCATTTGACAAATGTGTTTCCCACCTTCCCAGAAAGGTTTAGTGTTTGGTCTCACTTCCTTTTAACTATTTTTTTTATTTTCATGTGTCTGAAATGGAATTGGTTGATCTGTATCAGGCTTGTCCAAACTTTGGCGCTCCAGATGTTTTGGACCACAACTCCCACAGTCCTTTGCCATTGGAAATACAGGCTTGGAATTCTGGGAGTTGTGGTCCAAAACATCTGGAGGGACAAAGTTTGGACATGCCTAGTCTATATAAACATATAATATGGGCTATGCTGGAATAGAATAAAGGTCTAGTGCTGTACAGTCCAGCACTTCATTCTCCTAACGGCCCTGCTGCCAGATGGGTGGTACAAAATCTAATTTAAAAAAAAAAAATAAGTAAATAATGGCCAAATACTGTAGATCTCTTCAGGGAAGCCACAACAGGTCATAGGGTGGCCACATGTGCTCATTTATGGAAAATAGTATCCCTTTAAAGGGCAGGCATGGGAAAATTCTCCTCTTGAATATGACATCCATTTTGAAGTCTTTTCAGTCCATCTCTGGTTTTAAGGTAAAGGAACCATAAGGGTGAAGATCAAGAATCCTGATAGCTCTCGTGCACATTTACCAAGAGAGTCAGGAGATAGAAGTGAGCTGGTCACTCTTTATTCCAAATTGTATCTTCTCTTGCCTTCCTTTTTACATTTCCTTTTCAGTGATGTAGAAGTGCCCAACTTAACAAAGCATTTATACAGGAAAACTCATATTTTCATCTTCCCAAACTGGTATGGAGATTCATGGCACTTCTGATTTAATTAAAAACACAGGCATTTAAAAAAAAAATCATACTTCACAAGTAAATGGAAGTTGGCTAACACCCTACCTAAATCACCCTACTTCAAGACTAGCAATATGTAAGACACGGTTCATAATCCTGCCGAAGTAAATACTACTAGACCAGGGGTCCTCAAACTATGGCCCAGGGGTCTGATATGCCCCCCAGGGTCCTGAATCCAGCCCGTGGGACCAATTGCAGACTCCCCACTCACTCCCTACTTTGAGAGCAAGCAAGCGAGCTGGCCCATCTGCCTTCCTTGTATGGCCGCCACTGCTGTGGTGTTATGGTTGTGAGGAAGGAAGGGGGGGAGGAGGAGGCAGCACCAGCCAGCATCCAGGTGGGAGCAACTGATGGAGTGACAGGTGGTGGGTGACTGAGGGGGAAACAGAGTGAATTCCCACCTGCCCAGCCCCCTCCAAGCTGCTGCCTTGCTCTGTGGAGGGAGAGAGGGAGGGGAGGAGGGAGTCCAGCCATGGCTAGAGGTGAAGGTTCCTCTTGCCACCAAGTTAGTGACCAGCGAGGAGGAGGTGGTGGTGGAGGAGAAAGAAGGGAAGGAAAGGCCAACAGTAGCCCAGGCCTGGTTCCTGGGAGGCTGGCAGGGCTGCATTTGTCCCTGGTTGTTGACAGGCAGGCAGGCAAGTCAACCGAGTGCTGCAGCCTGGCTGGGCTCAGCCAGTGAGAGGGCTACAGGTGGCTTTGGGCAGGCCTTCCTGCCTCCCCTCCCTCCTCCCCAGCCCTTGTTTACTCCTTCACTCCTTTGCTTGCAGTGCACCAAGCCAGGCCAGGCCAGGCCAGGAAAGGAGGTGGCTTTTCCTCCAGGGCACAGTGAGGCTCTGCTGGCCAGGATGCACGGCCAGATCTACATGTGATGGTGGCAGCCTTGCAGCCCTTGCTGCAGCTGCTGCTCCTCACCCTGAGCAGCTGCCCAGGAGGCGAGGAGGGGCCCGTGTTTGCCTGGGCTTCTGCCTCCTTCCCGACACAAGGAAGAAGGAAGGAGAGTTGCTCCTGCCACTGCCACTGCTGCAGGAGTTGGAGGAGGCACACCAGAGGGATCCTTGCTGCAACACCTCAGGTTGGCAATCCAGAGCAGGAGGCATTGCTAGGGCCCCAGAGACTCACAAATCATGGGCCAATCGTGGGTGACTCCAACCACTTGCCCCTCCATCCCCCTTTTTTCCATGTCAGCCTTTTTTTGGACTGTGGTCTGGCCTCTAGCACTGTCTGTGGGGTGGTGGACAGGCCCACTGTTTGAAAACTTTGAGGGCCCCTACACTAGACGATGCCCATTGGATCAATGGGGAATTTCTGAATTAATTCCTCCATAGCTTCCATTTTGCTGAAACAGGCCTATGGTAACTGACTTTATTTAACATATAAATTACTTAGCAGGAAAAATTAGATGGTGGCATGGTCCTATATTATTTGAATCTGATTGTTTAAATTAATTATATAATTACAGTGGTGCCTTGTATAAAGGAATTAATTTGTTCCAAATGAAATTATGTTAAGCAAAATTTCCTTTATACAAATATACCATAGGAATGCATTGAAAACAGAATGATCCCATTTTTATGTTGTACAGATTCGCTCCATAGGCGATTATGTTAAGCAAATTTCCCCTATCTCCAGAATTTTTTATGTTGTACAAATTTTATGTTATACAAACCGTTTGTTATACAAGGGTCCACTGTATAGATATCTTATGCTCTTTAAAAACTACAGCCCATTTACACTTGTACACATCTAGTCATTTTATTTAATCGATTTTATTTATTGAAAGGTTTATTCCATATTCCCTGTGATGGAAAATTGTTGCAAACCGCTCTGAATGGTAGGGAATGAAACACATTTTGACAGAAATGACATGTACTTGATTTGTAGACAATGACGACCACTGAACCATATCAGAAACTTAACACGTCTTCTCCCAAATATTTTAATATGGAGATGATGGAGGAGATGTTTGCTTGGCAAAGCAGGTGCCATCACATCAGCATAAAACACATAGCTGGGGAAAACTCCTTCCTACAAAAGTTACCCTGTGTTCAGCAGTAATACTGTAGGAGAGGATGTCTTGTTCCAACATTATTAAATTGTTAGTAGCATTTAGCTCTATTGGTAGTAAATGGGATTGGGGTTGTAAGAGCTATTCAAAATAGATAGTCCAGTTCATTTAAATAGGCAGTTCCTGGGCCAAGGTATTTAGGTATTGGGGAATATTCTTGATTTCACAGCTATGAACTCTCCTGCCATTCCCGAATTGGTCTATTTAGTCACACTAGGTGTTGTTTTTAGGATCTCTACTCCAGGCATGATACCATAGTCTTTCAAGACTGAAGGATGCCAATGATGATGAACTCTCCTGTAAATAACAAGATATTTTAAGACTCCGTAATGCCCTGAAATTCCTAAATATTCAGAAACATGATCCCAGATACTACTTAGTATATGTGTTATTTTAAAATCTTTCTGATAATTAAGTAAATTTATGTCTGGATCTCAGGCTAATCCAGATTGCTCTTCTATCATAATACTGTATATCTCATTATAAGTCAAGAAAACAATATCGAAGAAATGATTCCACACTTTTTTCTTTTTTTTTCTTTTTCTATATATACGCAGGCCAAAATCCTCTTGCTTAACATAATCCTCTTGCTTTACTTTGTAGTCCCTTTGAAACAATGTGGCCTTAATGAGTCAACTCCATTTTACATGTCCCACTTATTAAATAGGCCTTCCCTGTAACTTATTTTAACATGGTAAATTGCAGTTATAGTAGACTCATTTGAATCAAATAAAAATGTCACAAAACTCCACATAACAAAATGCATTCAGCAAAATATCAGGCAAATAGAGATAGGCACAAATCTCAGTCTAGAGGTTTGTGCTGGTTCATTCATAGACACAGCCCCAAAGGTGCCACACAGTCCTTTCTCTTGCCTCTCTGGCCAGTGACCCACTCACTAGTGAGAGAGTGCTCCTCTTCTCCTCCTCTTCAGCTGTTTCACCATTCCACAGCACAGGTTTGCCTGCCCTGCCTCCTTAGATGATCGACCAAGGAGGCAGAGCAGGGAAGCATATGAATCTTGCCATAGGCTGGCCAAACAGCCACAGAAGGAGGAGAGCAGTCTGCATTGGCTGATGAGTGGGGGATCTGGATGGGGAGGTGGAGGAAAGGAATATGCAACACCCATGGTTCTGTGTGTATGAACTGGCACAAACCTCCGAAATGAAGCTCATGCCCACCTTAGTTGTCAAACAGTATAGGTCTAAAATTCATACAAAGGGAGGGGGAAATTCACATGGAAATTAGCAGCATCTGGGAGGATCAGTTGTTGAAGGTAACTTTAAATAATTGTGTTTTCACCAATGTCCTGAACATAAGAATATATGTCCAGTGTATCTCAGTTGGTAGTTAATGTTGGGACAATTGAAAATGACTTATTCCTTCTCATCACCTTTTTGGGTTCCCTTGTTGGGGCCACTTTTAGCATCAGGGACTGAGAGGAGTTGGGTGAAACGAGTAGCTGATTTCTGAGAGAGTTGCTCCAACAAATATCTATGTTCATCTGTCACATATGAGTTTTTTGCTATATGATACAATCATAAAGACTTGGTTCAGAAACTCAGATAAACTAATTACAGGTTTATGAGGCCTCAAATGGACAGCACCAGCCGGAAATATTTGATAGCTGGTTTCTCCCCAGGTCTAAGTAAGCTATGGAAAGACGTTCTATTGTGGCATTGTGTATTCAGATACGCTTTGAACGGTGACATTGCCCAGTTTTTCCAAAGCAGTGAATTTTTCCATCTTCATGGCAGTGAGCCAGATCTATTCACCTTCACAACTGTTTAAAAAAAGGGAGAAGCAAACCGCTATTATAAGTCACAGCCAAACAATGTTCCTCTTAAGATAATGAGACTATTTCTCATAAATAAGATTTGCAGTATGATATTATCAAACAATGTACTGTCATAGCCTGCACTCAGCTCTCAGAATACATAGACTTCATGGGATGAATTACTCTCCAAGATTCTTCAGCTAATTAGCTCATGCAGCTATATTTTAATTTTAAAATGAAACTAGAAATCTTTTATTGCTATGGTTGGTTCTTGGAATTTGCTAGAGGGTTAAAAAGTCTCACCTTTTGACAAGCCAATGACTGCAGATTATGGAATGAATTTTAACTTTATATTATTATTATTATTTGCCAGGGTAGGTAGTCTTGCCACAGGTGGTGTTCCCTAAGGTTCTGGTCTTGGGTCATCACTGGTCATGCTGAAAAGCAATGAGCTCGTAATTTTCTGAAAAGGGCAGAGACCTGTATGTATGGGAATGACATCTGGTTTCACAATGCAAATGAACCATCCCCTTGTGTTCTAAAACAAAAAAATGCCTGCCTCATTATGAAGTTTGCTGAGACTCTGAGAATTTGTTATAATTGCGCTATGGAAAAATTTAAGCAACAAATGCAGTTATCTACTCTTCAGAATCTCAACAAGCACAGAACACACTTAGAGAAATACTTTTTAAGAATTCACTGAATTGTTTAAAACCAGCTCATGACATTTTCATCACAAATGTCTGAAGGCATAAAATTTTAGCAAGATAAACATTTTAGCAAGATAAAACTGTGAGTCCCTCAAAGTCACCATCTGGTTTATTTTCAACAAATGCTCGTGCTTATTCTTTCTGAAGATCAGTTCATCTTAGATGGTACCAGTAAGAGAACGTGCACAAGATGGGCATTTTATTCATTGCCTGAGGCAACTGGCTGGATTCTGTACTATGAACTGTGCAGGACATCAGAGTCAGTGTTTCTGTGCCATTCAGCAAGGAGCCAACTTTGCATCATTATAACTTGAAAATGAGAAAATATTATAAATCAAAATGTGATTCTGCAAAGGAACAAAGAAACAAGGATCCTATATAATGCTAGGACAGAAAAACTAAACTAAACTAAACTAAACTAAACTAAACTAAACTAAAAAACACCCAGCAAACTAACCCCAAGCAAGCCTGGAGAAGTCCAGCCACAACTGAACACCAGGTGCCCCAGTATCTATAAAGCAGGTTAGGAGATTCTGACTAGAGATGGGCACGACCAGGAAAAATGACGTTTCAAGTTGTCGTGTGTCGGAGCCGGCCCGTTTCGGCTCGTTTCTGTTTGTCGTGAAATTTTTCAAAAATTTGTCATTTCGTTTGTCATTTTTTCGTCTGTCGTTAGTACTGGTTTAGGGGGGGAGGGTAGAGGGCTCCTGGAGGCACCTCTCTGGGGTGGGTGCCTCCTCTGGCCCGCTAAGAAGGGAAAAGCATGGTAGCCATTGTGTTTGCGTATGCGTACCAGTGGCACTGGCAGAGGCACCTCTCTTTTGGGTGCCTCTACTCTGACTCACTAAGAAGGACAGCATACTGGCATACTGGTATACTGGCATACTGGCATACTGGTGTACGGTGCACTTGGGCTGGGGAGGGAGGATCTCTCTGGGCACCCTATGGCTCACCAAGAAGGGAAGTGTACTTGCGTAGTAGTGCAATGTGAGTACAGATCTGGCTTAGGTTTGAGGTTAGGGCAAGGGCTAGGCTTAGGGTTACAGGTAAGGTTAGGGTGAGTTAGTGGGCTGCACCTCTGGGTGCCTCTGACCCACTAAGAAGGACAGTGTACTGGCGTATGGGTTAGGGTTCGGGTTCGGGTTCAGGTTAGGGTAGGGGTAGGGTTAGTGGGCTTTTAATGCCCTCTCTGGCACACCCAGAAGTCTCAGTCAAAACCTGGCCATGCAATTGGTGGAATGGCTCCAAAAATTTGCATGGTCCCATCCCATGGCCAGCCCATCATTGCACCTGCGCAGGTGTAAAAAATAAAAATAAAATAAAATAAAATCAATGGAGACGTTTTATTGCAAGACAAACCCACTGTTGCTACTGTAAAAATTCAGGCAGTTAAAATAGCTAATTTTCGCATGTTTCTGTGGTGCTTTGGTGTGTTTTTGGACTACGATTTCAAAATAAATATTACGGTTGCCGACTTGCCATTTTGGATCCCCCGCCCGCCCACACCGCATGGCATAGCGAGTTTGGCGACTTTGGTGAGACAACGAGGATGCCCCCCACCAGAGCAGCCCAGGACAGGAGAGGGGGGGAGGCCGGGGACCCCCCCCAGAAACCACCCCTCTTTTCACATGTTTCTGTGGTGCTTTGGTGTGTTTTTGGACCACAATTTCAAAATAATATTGCGGTCACCGACTCACCATTTTGGATCCCCCGCCCGCCCGCACCGCATGGCATGGCGAGATTGGCGACTTTGGCGAGACGACGAGGATGCCCCCCACCAGAGCAGCCCAGGACAGGAGAGGGGGGAGGCCGGGGACCCCCCCCC
>JAHTLZ010000348.1:14452583-14465866 GCA_023846285.1 Phrynocephalus versicolor
CCCCCCCCCCCCAGAAACCACTCTTCTGGTAGGTGCCCTCACTCAGGCAGGCATATTTTCGCCTGCTCTCTTGGCCGGGAATCAGGTTTTTTTTTAAAAAAAACTTTTTTTCTGTGCCGCTTGGCATCGCACGATCGCCGCGATGGCATAAACGACAACGACAAATCAGACCCAATTTTTCTTTTATCGGTTCGAGTTCGAGTTCTGGCGGAATAATTGTCGTTACCGTTTCCGTTATGTAACGGAAACGAGGAACGGAAACGGAAACGAGAATTTTGCCAAGTCATGCCCATGTCTAATTCTGACCTTTCTTCCTCCAGCCAATTAATGGGACTCCCATTTTGGGATGGACAAGCTGTGGCTACCTACTTTTTATGCATGTAGGTATCTGAGCCCTACTTGTGGGAGCTTCAAAATAGTAGAACTGTTTCTGAAACAAGGGGCTTCACAACCCAAAGGCCTGTATTAGATCATGGCCACTGGCCTTGGTCTATAAAGCTTGCTGAGTCAAAAAGGGGACCATGGTGTGTGGAGATGGGCAGTAGTCAATTTTCAGTACAGCATTGTGGCTGCTTGCTGCGTGGAAATTTTCAAAGAACGATTTAGCCAGTGGAACATAATCCAATCTAGAAAAATCATGCTTTAATTTTTTATAAATAATTAAGAGTCAATGTTCAGAATCACTTAACAAAATTAGTCCTGATTATATACTGGATGGTGCACCAGAAATAGTAGAAATAGAGGTTCACTTGTAATAAGACAAGGGGTCGTAATGGCAAAATGTTCTCATAGGATACTGAACATAATCTTCAGTCTGTAAAGCTAGGGTGGTCATAGGAGGTCACTGTTTAATGGTAAAACCATTGGTCAGTATCTTGTGCATCATCAAGAAATTTTATTGCTAAGAGTCTTTCAAAGAATGCTAAAGAAGCTAATCCACCCCCACCCAAAATCCTTGTGTTCTTATGTTATTAGGAATAAATTTGATGAAATTAGTTCTGCTATACCTATTATGTGCTTCTATGTATTGATGATTTCAACTTTAAAACATATTGGTATTTTAATTTAGTTTTGTATTAAATGGGCCACACAATTAAGTTTGGCCTAATCTGTCCCTAGCCTAGAGGTTTACCATAATCCCCAAGAATGAGGGGCACTCCTGCTATTCTCAGAGTTAATCATATCAAACATCTGAAACCAATCTTTTCTCATAAGGTCGTCAGAGAGCAGGTTTGTCTGGTGTAGCAACAGTTCCAAAGTGGGATTGGGGTAGAATATTTTATGGCTTACAAGACTACGAACAAAGGAGAGCAAAGCTATAGGAAATATGAAACTGAGACTTTGCAAGGGAAAGATTAGAATGAACTGTGTCAGTGTTTATGAAGCAACTTGAATCCAAAATGATAAGAGATTGTGAGAGGGAGCAAAAACACGAATGTTCATTTGTACATAAAGTGTTTTTCAACATATTGTGTGAAGAGAAGATGGAACAGAACAGTTTTATTCTTCAGATAAATAGTGACAAATATTTGTAACAGTTATAGAGTGTTTCAAAATGGACTTTAAAATAGCTTCACACCATTTCATTTCAGCAAATATATCAACAGAAGGCAAAGCCACACTTTGAAAAAGACAGCATTAAGTGATGGCCTGTATGCGTGAAAGCCAAGGGACATTGTAGGTCACTTCAAATGCAAGTCAGCTAGTTTCTGTGCAATTGATGGCTGTCAGCTAAATGTGAGAGCTGAATCAAAACAAAAGTATTGTCTGTATGCTTACTATATTTATTTACTAGATAGAGAATTAAGGCTCACAAAGGTAATAAAGCATGCAGAATCATCCCTGGGGATGTATATTCCTACTTCCCTGGTCCATGCTAGCAAGAATGAGAAATTACAGCACTCTTCTCCTCAGAAGTGCAGATAGCAAAGAGCTTTGTACACACCCAGGAGCATTCACACATTGCCTAGAAATTTTTGCATGAAAAATTATCTCTTTTTGAACAAACTTGTGTAAAGATGCAAACTGCACACATTTTGTGAATTTTCCAAATCAGGATTTTCCATTTTTAATGACTCTGAAGTGCCCTTTGTTTCACTTGTGGCTGTAAACTGTGAATCTCTCAGGGTTTCCACATTCCATGCAAAGAGCCTTATTGTGATACAATATCCTAAAACAACCTGAAGAGGGTTTTTTAAGCATCGCTTCCATCCATAACACTTAATGTCATCAGTGCTCTTTGTTTTCCCTTTTGCTCTATCTCTTCTTCTCTCCCCCTTCACCCTTCTTTTGTTGCCACTCTTCTACTTCCTCCACCTGGGTGTTTTAGAATTTAGAGGACCATCTCAATCTACCCTCACACTTTCTGTTAACTGCTTTGCATGCTTGGGGCCAGGCTGAGGACAATATCAAGTGAAGCTGCCTAGAGGTCCTTTGTTGAAATTGATATTCCATGCCGGAGCAGAGCTTATGTTAGTTACAGAGGGTTAAGGAGTCTGATACCTACTACCTATTCTCAGTAAAAGCTTCTGCAGGCAACTGATAGAGGTTAGGTTATTAAAATTAACTCTACAGCACACATCCTCAAGGTCTTCTTGGCCTCCATGACAAGTTTCAGGTCTACACTTCAAAATAATAGGGTCAGGCAAGAAAACAGTCAGAAAAAGAGAGAGTCACACCATTGTACTTTTTGTGCACGCACACACGCACGCACGCGCGCATGCACACACACACACACACACACAGAGAGAGAGAGAGAGAGAGAGAGAGAGAGAGAATTTATTATGCATGTTTGTATGCATGCGCATGCATGTTTTTTTTTCTGCCACAAATAAATCACATATGTAGACACTTTTATGCCATACATTAGTAGTATGTTTTGAGGGCAGTATACAGAGATTTTTTTAAAAGGCTCCATTAACATGTTACAAAAAACAAATGACGATGCACATATGACCTATTTTAGGTGGGGTGTATGAAAACCATCAGTATTGATTTGATTCAAATTATTTGTCTTATAAACTACAATCAATTCACTTCGGGCCAATTTATGTCCCACTCAATTTAATCTGTATGCAAATATTCCTTCCTTTTCTCCTTCTTTCCTTCCTTCCTCTTTGGACAGGAGCCAGACAATGTTTGTTTAAGTTGGATCTGACTTTTGCCTTGTGTGTCACATTTGCCGCTACTTTATCTAAAACACAGGCATGCATACACAGCAAGAAAAGAGGCAGACAAGGTGCTATAAAATAAAAGCTAGTACCAGGCAGTTTAAAAGTGGGAAATATGGAGGAGGTTAAGCAAAGAACTTGCTCATAATGCTACTGTCACATTCCAATCTAGAGAATAGGGGTGGGCACGAAATGGAAAAATAATGTTTCATTTCATTTTGCTTCATGCTCAGCCCCTTTTTTGTTTCATTTCTTATGATTTTTTTTAAAAAATGTACAAAACGAAATGAAACAAAACGGCTCCACTGGGTCCTAGAGGCACCAGATTTGATGCCCAGGACTCTGGGAGCAATTTTAAAATGCTCCTGCTGAGCTATTATCATCTGGACCCCTTTAAAACTGGTCCAGTCGGCACCAGGGGCATCCCCTGGTACCAACTAGGCCAGGTTAAAGGGCCCCAGCCATTGAGAGCTCAGCAGGAGCTCCCTAAAAATGGCTGGGAGGGCAGTTCTGGTAATCATGCTGCCTATCCAACCATTTTCTGAGGGCTTCTGCTGAGCTGTCAAGGGCTGGACCTGTATAAACCTGGTCCAGTCGGTACCAGAGGGTCCCCATGAAGCTGACTGGGCCAGGTTTAAAGGGGTCAAGCCATTGACAGCTCGGCAGGAGGTCTCAGAAAACAACGGAATGAGACAGTTTGTTTCAATGCAAAAATGACAATTTTGTTTCACCTATAATAAAATGCTGCTTCCTCGTTTTGTTTCATTTCGATTCATTTTGTTATGTAATGAAATGATGAAACAGCATTCGTTTTTCATTCCCTGCCCGTCTCTACCTGAGAGTCAAACCACCTTTAGGACCCTCGTGCACCCAGGCACTCATTTTTGAATTATCAAGTATGATGCAAAATGAGATCTATAGCTACTAAAATAAAAGAAGAAAAATTCAACATACAGTACATGCATGGAACTGAAAGGAAATGCTATGAGAATAACCATTTTATTTCATACCTTTCACTTGTTCTGCCCAAACACCAAATGGCTGCCAGTCACAGGGACAGGAGAATGTATTTGGTTTATCTGAGCCCTATTAAAGGGCTTTGGAGTTGGGGTTTCTAAACCATGGGCTTTTCATTGGTACTTGAGCTGACAGTCTCCTTGTGCATTAGGCTCCTTGGTTCTTTTAAATTTTTACTTTCATTTTCCATGTAAGACCAGGTGACAATAACACCTCCCCTTCATTTTTAGCTTTTTAAACTTCCAAAATGATGAAGCTATTTTAAGCACTTTAAAGACCCCTTATTTGATTCGAGCACCATTTTGGCATTCCTTGATTTGCATCAGATCCACTCAGAGACTGACTTATACCTCTTCTTCTCTTCTTCCAAATAGAATCTGAATCTGATGCACATCCCTAATTTTAAGTAGTGAAAGACACAATTTAAGGTTGCCGGCTCTCTAGAATAACCCTGATGGCCTTTAACAGCAGCTTGGACTACAGGACAGAGGAAAACCTTACTACCCACTTATGTCTGGAGACCATGACATAAGAAAGTCTAGTGAAAAGTTACCAGCTCTCCTAGATCTGTCAGTGAAATGATGCACATGTATATCTGAGCCAGCTCTGATTTGAAATGAGATGGAGACCACGTTCAAATTGGCAACATTTTAAGACATTTGTTATGCAGAGAGATATTCTAGTTCAGCTCAACTATAATGAGGGAAAGGGGCTTGGGGATTTCTTCCTCTTCTTGAAAGCAATGCAATAAGATCTGAAGCTAATGAATAATTACCAATTATTTGCCCAGCACTAACCTCATTTCTAAATTTGCTATGTGGCTATCTCTCTGAAACCTGAAATAGAATCTCTGATTTTATATCCCTATTCAGCAGCAAAGTTATTTGTTCTGTAAGCAGAACAGCTAGGAATATGAAATTAAGCCTCACAGGGGAGTATGCATGAGAGGGATGTGGAAACACAAAATTATCCACAGACTTAAAACTACCCAATCATCATTCCTGGAAGGAATCTATCCATTGTGCGTTTGACAACAAATCCTATCATTTGAATGATGGATACTCAAAATAAAAGCATAGGAAATAGATTTTGGCTATTACCTGGCAGTAACAGGAAGGATTAATGCAGGTTTCAAGTGATGTCTTTTACTGGATATGGGGGGAAAGGAAGTAAATGTGGGAAGCAGAAATCACAGGAAGCTGTTAAAATGCTTAGAGTAAGAAACAACATAAAGAATAAGAGATTCATTAGACTGTGTGAAACACATTATGCTATAGATCAGCTATCTAATTAGTTGTTAAGGTACTATGAAAGTTAGCATTGAAGATCTCCATGCTGTGGCAGTGACATCCAAGTTGCTACTGAAAAACTTGCTAGAGATATCTTTGGCGGTTATTTCCACAACCTGGAATCCCCACGGTGCTGAGAACATGGGTAAAATACTCCCACAAACATATATGGATTTCCCTAAAAATATACCCATAAGTTTAGTTCTTATCTTCTCTGAAATCGACAATATTAGGTGCCAAAGGATTTTTTTTCCATATAAAGAAATGTCCACTGGTGCAAATTTTTACCAAATATTTAAGCACTCCTTTTGCTATCTGTGAGAATGATAGACATTGCATGCATTCATGCAGCCATTTTCAAGAGATGAATGCATATTGTGAACCACTACTAGCATGTGTTTCCTTAAAAATGTCCTATTGTGTGTTGTGTGTTGTGCCGTTACAGTCATGACCAACTCTTCATGACTCCATGTCCATGGAGTTTTCTTGGTAGGAATACTGGAGTGCCTTGCCAGTTCCTACTCCAGGCACCTACAGCACCCGGTATTCCCTGGTGGTCTCCCATCCAAGTACTAACCAGGGCCGACCCTGCTTAGCTTCCGAAATCAGGCAAGATCAGATGTGCTTAGGGCATCTAGGCAGCTATTGTCATACCCTAAATGCCTAGACACAGATTCAGAGGTCAAGGGGATAGTATAAGAGACAGATGGCCTAGCCACCTCCAAAATCTCCCAGAAACAGAAATAGATTGGTTGGCTTGGGTGGGAAAGAAGACAATAGAACAGACAAACTTTCATACGATTTGGCGGAGCACTTTCTATGTTGTACATTCAGTCATCAACCTTTCCTCTCCATTTCATATTGTAAATAGTAGTACTAGGGTTGAATCAGGACTAATCCCAAACTTTTCTTGTTCCAGAATAACTTAGCCAATGAGCTTCTAAGACAAGCAGAGATCCAAATCAGCATTCATTTATTCAGCTAGATAAAGGAAGGGGGTGACCTTCCCCCCCCCTTAAGCAGAAGGAAACAAATGAACAACAAACACAGGGTACACATTTAAGTAAATAAAGCATTAAACATCCTTCCCCAATCAAGAACATTCTTTGGGCAAGCTGTAACTCTGCCATCCCTATTCCACCCTCCTTCCACCCTCCACCATCAATGTCCTTGAACATTTAACACAGGCTCTTCTTTCACTCTTGCTGAGGCACACATTCCAGTCAAGTTCAAACAGTTTCAGACAGCTTACAAAGCACAATAAGGCACAGATACAAGGCATACAGAGGAATCTACATGGTGTCACTTTGGTTCACTTGAATCTGTTAGTAAGTAGTAGTAGTGGTCAGAGATGATCACGAAATTTAAAAAAAATCATTCCGTTATTCGTTATTCATTTCGTTACATAGCAAAATGAATAACAAAAATTGTGATGAAACTGGAACTAACCAAACAGAACCACAAAAATTAGGTTCATTATATTTCGTTTTCGTTAATGGCGAGGCCAGCCAGGCAGGTGTGTGTCTCTGTGTTCCTGCTGGCTGCAGCCTGGCTCTTAGGGGAGAGAAAGAAGAGATTTCTCTTGCAGCCTCCCTGTGTGCATGCGTACCTCTCGGTGAGTACCGTCCCCTGCCCCGCAGTGCAGTCACTCTGCAGCTGCCTTAAGCCCTGGGCAACGCCTGCCGCTGCCTTTGTAGCCTCCCTGCGTACCTAGTCTATACTGTGTCTCTCCCAGCATCATTTTTTAAAAGTGTTTTCCCTCTGGTATGGGGCACTGGGGGACGTCCGCGCGCGGAAATGCTTTAAGTCATGCAAAAAGCGGGTAAAAACAAAAAACAAAAAACAAAAAAAAATGAATTTGTTTCAAAAAATTCACAAAAAACAAAAATGAACTGAAACGGACCCACAACAACAACAAAAAAAACATCATTTTTTCGATTCATGCCCATCTCTAGTAGTAGTAGTAGTAGTAGTAGCAGCAGCAGCAGTTGTTGCCATCATCATCGTCTTTGTCGTCTTCTTCTTCTTCTTCATCATCATCATCATCATCATCATCATCATCATCATCATCATCATCATCATCATCATCATCATCATCATCATCATCATCATCATCCAAACATAATTTCACAGTCCCGGCTGCTCTGTATTTGAAGATCAAAATTAAGCATATTACTTCCCCCCCACCCGACCTGGAGCTCATTGGCAGAACATCTTCATCTGCTACCGTAATGCTTGTGTATTGGGCCATTAAAGGCAGTGAAGCAAGGGAAGTTAAAAATAATATTGGCAATCCTACAACAGCTTCTTAAGTGCACAGGGCTCATAGAAGCACACGACAAAACCTACACAAGCTATGAAAATCCACAATACCTTCTTTGTGGTGCAGCATCACAATTTTTAAGATGAAGATTTTTAGAAATAAAACACCAAAGGTAGCTTTAACACTGAATGTAAAACTGCTCTGAGCTTAGCTGGCGATATCTGATAAGCCTTGTGCCCCAACAGAGAAAGCCCCGAATACCAACTCTCTTGTCAAATTTTACTTTCCAAAGCAATAAACATATTTTTATTATTATTACAAAACTTGGTGGACTACAGTTTTAGGTGACTTGAAAGCTGCTCCAGTATTGCAAGACAATAAACACACATGGAAAACCAGTCAACATTATTCTGGATGGAAATCTGAAGGAGGTTTAAGTGCTCTGCAGCTGTAAAGGAGGTATCCACTTCTTGGGCATCATGATTATTTTCTGGAAATTCAGTATGCTTTATTATATGCTTTATTTCAAAACCCACAGTTTACACATCTTTATACTGGATTTTTCACTGTTGTCTGCTTATCGGCCACACATCAGTAGTTGCAGGGGAGTGGGGGAGAAAGACATTTAGTGAAATTCCTTAAAACACATTTGGAGCCTGTTCTTATTGCTTTCTATATTTACTGTACTTCAAAATATTTTCTTCAGCTTATCCTCTGATGGTCCAGAATCTCTTTGGACACAATGTAAAGTCTGCATAATACGGTGTGGCCAATACTAGCAAACTGATGAGCTATGGAGTCTTGTTCCTTGTCATGCACCTGATTTTGTGCAACTGGAGATGCACCCTGGCACCTTATTAATTAGCTGCAAATCTGCAAATCTCTGCTCACCCTTGGTAACCGTAGCAAGTTACTCAAACCTTATATAGACTCCACCCTGGCCATTAAGAAAAGAAATCCTGCATAGTGAGCTGTTCAGAAGAGGAAAGGGTAGATAAATCATGTGTTTCTATGTGTATCTGTGTGTATCCATGTACATCTTAAATGTGCTCAAGCTCCAGACACTTCTTCCCATCAATATTTCTCCTTTCATTATATTAGAATATCCACCATAGAAGGAAATTGAATAGTAAGAGATTCTGTAATGATAAAACAAATTACCTTTACACACCGTGCATAGAGAGCAAACTGTGAAATTCTGCAGCAGTTAAGGATAAAGGCCACAAACAGGGATGCTTTAAAAAGGAATTTCAGTGGACAATAAGGCTATAAGTGACTGCTACTTATATGACAGCTTCCAAATACTATGGCAGAAACAACAGAGTCACCTTGCACCAAACAAATGTTATAGTATTTATTTTAGTATCTGTCAGCTGAGCTGATCTTCTCGTCCCACTAATGTCAGTGGGTTGGTATTATTCATTTAGACAGGCATTGTGATGTGGCTGATAAAATATTGGACTAGAATTCCAGAGAGGCAGGATCAAATCTCCACTCACCCTTGGAAACTGACTAGGGTGGTCGTAATGGCACAATTCTGGGCACATTCCCAACTGCTAATTTTAAGGTAAAAAGCCTTAAATAGTTTGAGTCTGAGCTATCTAAAACACTCCATATCCTTCCCCAGGTACTAAGATAATGAGGGGAGGCCTTTCCCATAGTCCAGGCATGTCCAAACTTCAGCCCTCCAGATGTTTTGGACCACAACTCCCACAGTCCTTTGCCACTGGAAACATAGGCTTGGAATTCTGGGAGTTGTGGTCCAAAACATCAGGAGGGCCGAAGTTTGGTCATGCCTGCCATAGTCCCATCACCCTCACAGGCACATCTGGCGGAGGCTCAAGAAAGCACCTTCTCTGTTCCTGCTCCCAGACTCTGGAATGTTATCCCATGGGAAGCCATGCTAGCCTGACTGTTGTTGTCCTTCTGCGAACAAGTCAAGTTCTTTCTCTTGGGTGGGGTTTTCCTTAGTAACTGGCAGCCTGAGATGAGTTTTTTGCTTTTATTCTTACGTAGGTTGTTCTGCTCTCTTGGTTTTGAATATATTTTAGCATAATTTTATTTACTAAGTTTAATATAATATTTGTTTATTTTAAATGATGTGTATCCTTACTTTGTTTAGCATTTAAATATTTTTATTATTTTTATTTGAGGTATATAGTTTATCCACAAAGAGATAGGGGAACTGTTTGCTTAGTTTGTTGTCAGCATTTCTTCATCAGAATTTTGTAATCCAAAATGATATACTGTACCAGGAAACAGATGCTTTGAGAGAGAAAAATTAGCAGGTGATTAAAATTTTTAAAATATTGTATCTACAGTATACATACCGTATATAGTATATCAGTTGGATTTCATTTTAACTGCTGTGAACCCATCACGTGGACTCCTGGAATCTGCAGTTGGGTGGGGGGTTTAGAACTGTAGAACTATAGTTCTAAGAACTGCAGCACAGAACTCTAAGAATGTCACCCAACTGCAAATCCCAGGAATGCATCAGATGGAGGCACAACAGAAAATGTGGCATCAAAGCGATGTTACTGTGCCATGCAGAAACACATTCAGTCTCCACTAAAATCAAAAGCTCAGGCTTCACGCTGATGCTGTTTCTTCATATCTCTGTATAAAAGTCAAGCTTTTTTCATAAACATCAAAACAGGTAGGAGATCTACTTACTTCTGCATTTAAAGATGGTTGGGATTGAATGCAATGTGTATTTGCCTGGGTGTCCATACCTTGGAGCTCAATATAGTTTGCAGTGGGCAACTAGATGGCAAACTGGCTATTTAGCAAAATAAATAAATAAATAAATAAATAAAAGTAGCATTGTGTAGTCAAGGTGCATTGTAAAATGGGAGGGGGGATCATTGGTTTTGCTTGATGGTAGTGTGCAGATCAAATGTCTACTAAGTCCCCCAGCAGATTTTTAAAACCCATAATTTTCCATTTATAGATCTGTTCTTCAGGAGAGGAGAATCCTGTTGGTTTTAGTGGCTTCATGAGATGCAAGAAAGTAATAGTCCCTTTCCTTTACCATCTTGTTCTGTAGACTCTCTTATCTATCTATTAGTCTGTATCTTTATCTATTTGCAGATAATGAACCTGTCAGTGTCAGAAACTAAGAAGAAACAACGTTATGATAGGAACTAGAGATGGGCACAAAATGAAATATTTTTTCGTTCTGTTATCCGTTATTCGTTCCATTACGTAACAGAATGAATAACGGAGCCCAGAGTAATGTAGGAATGAACCGAACAGAACCAGAACAAATGAGTTCAGTTACGTTTGGTTCATTCCTCCTTGCTGGCGATGATGCTGCCATTGGGTGTCCCTCGCGGCAGAGTGTGGTCAGGAGAGGAGTCGGAGACCGTGACTTTCTCCCCAAGGGATCGCTGGGGGGGGCTGCGATCCGGCCTCCACACGCGGAACCCGGCTTGGAGCCCGCTGTCCAGAGATCTCTGCCCTGGAAATGACAGCCGGTGGGCTGTCAGGCTGTGGGGTAGAGTTGAGAAGGAAGGGGCTGTGATCCAGTCTCCGCCATGCGGAAGACAGATCACAGCCCCCTCCCGACCAGCCTCCGCCTCCCCTGCGCTGGATGACAGCACCAGGCGCTGTCATGAGTGGCGTGGGGAAGGCGGGACCCCCATTCGGTCCCTCTGCATGCAGAAGGACTGAACGGGAGTCCCAAAGGGATCTTCCCCATGCGAGTCATGACAGTGCCCGGCGCTGTCACGACCTGCGCAGGGCAGCCAATTCCCCCCTTCAACCCTTTGCCCCGGGCGCCCTGTCATCCGGTGTGGGGAAGGTCCCTTTAAGACACGGGGAACACGGAGGGCGGTGTTGGCTTGGGAATGCTTCTGTGCGCAAGGCCTCCACTGCTCGCTTCACCCTGGACTTCCGTGTCTTCGCCGCAGCTGCTGGCCTGACTGGTGGGCGGGGGAAGACGTCCAAGCACAGAGGGGAGACACCAGTGGGTGGGCCCACTTCCCCGAAAATTGAAAAACTGAAAAATGAAGTGGCCCCCAGGGACCCGAAAAATGGTAAAGAACTGAAGCGGGGGGCCAGGAGCCGAAGAGCAGAAACGGACGCCATTTTGGCATGTCATGCCCATCTCTAATAGGAACAACACTTGGCTGTTTTACAACATAAAATTCAGGCAGACTGAATTCAACCTGTCAGCTATACACTGACCATTATACAGCTTGCATTACTAGGCCCATCTGAGAAGAACCATTTGCCAGAAGGATCGGCTATTTATTTATTTAACAGAAGAACACATATCCTGCCCTTTGGAGGTGCACATACGGTGGTACCTTGTATAAAGGAATTAATTCGTTCCAAATGAAATTATGTTAAGCAAGTTTTCCTTTATACAAATTTCCCATAGGAATGCATTGAAAACAGAGTGATCCCATTTTTATGTTGTACAGATTCACCCCATAGATGATCATGTTAAGTAGAGATGGGCCCGAAACTGAAAAATGGTGTTTCGGTTTTTCGTTTGTTGTTGAGAGGCCTGTTTTGGTTCGTTTCTGTTTGTCGAGAATTTTTTGAAAAATTACGTTACCGTTTTTTGTTTTTTCGTTTGTCGTTTCTACCCGCTTTTTGCATGATTTTTAAAGCATTTCCGTGCGCAAGCATCCCCCAACGCCCCAGACCAGAGGGAAAACACTAAAAAAAATGGATGCTGGCAGAGACACAATATGCAGGGAGGCTGCAAAGGCAGCGGCGGGCATTGACCAGGGTGCAAGACAGCTGCAGAGTGACTGTACTGCGGGGCAAGGGAGGGTACTCACCAAAAGGTACGCAGCACGCATGCACACAGGGAGGCTGCAGGACTGAAGCTAGAGTCGCAGCAGAGACAGCAATCCCACACTAACTCCCAAAAGAGACTGCAAGGAGGACGGGGGCTGCCAGAACTTTTTATGCCCTCTGTGGCTGCCAGACCTTCCCACCCAGTCTGCAACCTGGGCATGCTATTGGTTGAACATGATCCCATCACATGGCTTGCCTCCATTTTGTGGCTGGTGGCGACATCCATTTTAAAGGGAAAAGAAAAATACATCACGATGGGAGAAGACAAAAACAAGCGTTTTAAGGACCCCAACCCCCCTGGTAGGTATTATCAGACAATATAAATAATTATCGCTTCATTTTTATGGATGTCCAGGGCGTTTTTTAACATTTAAAACAGCTCATTTCATTGTGTGTCACCATTAACGGAAATGAAACGTAACGACCACAATTTCCGTGGTTCTGTTCATTTCGTTTCATTTTCAGCAGAATTTTCGTTTGTCATTTGGTTACATAACAGAAATGACAAATGGTAACGGAAACGAAAATTTCGCTGCTCCGTGCCCATGTCTAATGTTAAGCAAATTTCCCCTCTCTCCGGAATTTTTTTTGTTGTACAAATTTTATGTTATACAAACCGTTTGTTATACAAAGGTCCACTGTACCAACCAATCATAAAATGCAGCAATCAAAAATAAGAAATAAGAAAGAAAGAAAGAAAGAAAGAAAGAAAGAAAGAAAGAAAGAAAG
>JAHTLZ010000348.1:14473652-14520721 GCA_023846285.1 Phrynocephalus versicolor
AGGTTATTTTTGGTAGCAACAGCTTAGAGAATTATTATTGTTGTTTGTTCATGAGTGATTCTTAATAAAATAACTGGGGTGTTGTTTTTGCTTGTTTTTTGGTGGTTTCCACTTACTCTACTAGTAAGCTTTATATTTTACAGTGTTATTACAGTTTTCAACTACAAATGGGATTATTACTATTGCTTTTCTGTGATTATTCCCAACAATGCTTCTCAATTTTTATATCTTTGCTGTATATGATAAACATAATAAGGGGATGGCTCTTAACATACAACTGTACTTATTGGACAGGTACATGTTATGGTGAGACCTGGGGTCTTTGATAGAGTGGGATATAAGACATAAAAGGCTAGATTAGATAAATGATAGCTCTGAAAGTATTTGCTCACTTTACATAGTGACTAGACATCCTATTTCAAAACTGTCTTTATAGAATAATTCTTCATACTAATTCCACATAATTGGCTCAGAGTGGTTGGTGTACATGTTTACAAGTAAATTTAAATTCACAACATCCGGCAGGCCATCCAATGAGCCTTGATGTCTTTTGAGGCAAATGTGTTCTTGCTCCAAATTAGACATTAGCTTAAATTGCACTTTCATCTGATGCCACAAAGAACTACTTAGGCTATAGTCATGTTTATATAAAAGTAAGCTCCCACTGAATGTGGTTGGAGTGATATCTGAGTAAACATTTAAGTCAAAAACATGTTGCTGCCTGAGATGGAGAAGCAAATGGCATCTTTCCCCTCAAAACAATTGTATGTGGTAGCTAATGCAGCCTAATTATTTGACATTAGTTGGCAAAAAGAATCTGCCCATACCTCTCTCCACCTCTTTGGAAGTTAAAAAAAATACAGTAATTATTCATTATGGCAACAGCTTGGTGGCTTTTCTTTATACTCAAAATCTACTGTCTGAGGTAACTATCTCACTGTGCCCACTGCTAACTCTGGCTGTGTTAAGGCTAACTTCAAATGCTTACTCTAGATCTTAAGAGCAACAAAGCATCCTGCTTCTGTTAGCAGATTATTAAGCATAACCATAAAGGGATGCAAAATCATTTCCCCCAGGTTCTGAAAGGGCAGCTCTAATCTTGGCTTTCTCAAGCATGACAGAGATTACTGTCAGCAGACTGTAGGGAATCAGCTTCAGACCACAGATATTTCTTTGTATAAATGATTAGGATAATGATATTTAAAGCTAAGTGTTCACAAATGCAGATAATTCAGAAATAAAACAGAAGGCTGAAATCTGAGAGCAGAAATTTGAGGGCACGTGGGAAATTAGTGTAAGGTGATTTTCGGAGTCAACCATATGTTCTTCTCTTGTTACAAGAGAGGTTCTTCCCTGGCACTCGTCAAGTTAAATCACAACACATTTTAACAAGTGCTAGGGTCTTTTTCCTCCTCCGTCAGTGTACACATATGCTCCCGTGCCACGTTCTAAAACACTGAATGATGCTCATTCATGACTTTCCCTGCGTAATGAGTATTTTGAGGGATAAATGTTTCATTTGGTTTTCCCCATCCTTCCTTTTATGTGTCAAACTTGGCTGGTGGCTACATTCATTGCCTGGGTTAACTGTAACTAATGAGCATGATAAAGTTATGTCCTTGGGTTGGACATAAACTAAAGGTGCAACTTAACTGGATGGAGACAATTAGTGTGTAACAGAAGATCCACTGCCCCATGAAGGCAAGCTCTACTAATTGCGGGGGCAGGGCATCCACTTTAAAGCTTTACTTAATGCTAGTTGAAAGCTACATGTGAAGAGTGTTAACATGAATCATGACATTAACCACCAGGAGGCAGTGAAGTAGGGTGTCTGGGGTGGGCTGGAAGTGGCTTTTCTAAGAGATTCCAAGCCCCTCTGTTTCTTAATGAGGTGCCAGGCTCAAGCCACTGATCTTCATCACCCTGAGTACATATTTCCTATTGCATTGATTTCAGTCAAACATAAAATACAGGGAACTAATGCAGTGGTGAAAAACCAGTGAAGTATTGCTCTCTGACCTTCTGCCCCAGCCATTTGTGTTTCAGCATGTGTTATAGTATGTCATAGTGGTCCCATGACTGATTGCTCCATTGTTCAAAGTTATGATCAGTCTATCTATTCACTCAATTCAACCCCTGCTGCAAATACTGGGAATGAAGTGCCACTGGCAAATTATTGAAATTAATATAATCTGGACGTGACCCCTGATCTAGCCAGTATAATTTAGTCAGTTACCTTCCCAAACTCCCAAGGCTCTAAATGTATAACAAAAAAGTAAAAGCAAAAACAACCAGTGTGAAATACAATATTAAATGCTACATCTCTTTATTATCTGCTCTTGTATATTAGCAATTATTATTTTTTTTAAAAAAAATGAAGTGTGAGAAATTGTACTTGGGTGAATACTACCACTATATTGTGTTGGAAAGACCTGGAATAAATGCTTTACCTCATGAGATGTTTCTTCAGTTTGCAGTCTTCTCACAAGATCCCTTGTGGCTGATGTCAAACAAGTTCAAGATGGTGCTGTGGGCAGCTACTGATGGTATCTTTGAAAATATAGAAGACTGGAGAAAAGATTGTGTGGTCTTTGGGAGTATGCAAATACAAAAGCAGGGTGATAACTTTATTAAACGACTAAATAAAATAAATTGGAGAAAATCACACATCATCAAGCTAGGAGCCACTTCTTCATGACTATAAACTAAATAAACATCTACTCACCAGGTAAAATTTCTAATTTGACTAATTGGTTACAATTAGTGTCTTCTACCTGATAAATATAATCTATAAACTATATTATAAACTCAACCTTCTAACAGAGGTTTCTGCCTCTCTCAGGGACCCTCCCCTCAAGCCCCCCAGCCTAAACGAAGCCCTATGCTTCTAAAGAAGGCAATGCCTTTGTACATGAGGGGGCAGCCACAGATACCTCCCAGCTGATGTTTGTAATCTAAATCTGAACTCATTTCACAGGGGTGGACTTTACACAGACATCAGCCATGAAGTTTTGGAACTCTTATCTACATTTTTTTCAGTGTTGTGCATGAAGGAGTTGTACCCAGACTGATAAAGCTGAATTTTCTCCATGAAAGTTTGCAATTTGTTTGATTTTATTTCATCAATGAGGGTGCTACCCTACCATTACCGTATTACTAGTTGGCAATTTAGGTGCTTTGTAACGATGACCCAGTAACTTCAACAATGTAAATAATGAACATAGTTTTTAAAAGAAAGGGAAGCCTATGCCAATAAATGAAAAATAATCCAAGAAATGTAAGTAAAGAATTAAACAAGAGAGAAAGAATGCAGAGAGCATGTTGGCTAACACTAGCATCATGGAACACAATGAAAACAGCAGTGGGTGTAAAAGCAACTTTTGAATTGGCTATGAGAACCTGGATTGTAAGATGCATTGCTATGCACACTTGGTGCTACTGTATTACATGAAAATTTGGACTAATAGAAGCTACAAAAAAGGGATTGTGTCTTTTCTTCTATGACATGAGTTGTATGCTTAGAATAACACCCCACACTGCCCCGTTTTCTGATGCCTAGGTGTTTTGATACTTGTCTCACTAGTATCGCTACCTAGAAAAAACATGCCATTATTGTTGTGATAATTCTTACAATTATGATTATGTTTTGGTGGTTACTCTTGTTCACCCGAAGATTTCATTCAGCAAGTCTCTCAGATAGAAGATGAATATTAAACTCTCCGGGAGATGGGAAAAGTCAAGAACTAGTAACCCAGAAATAAAAAGCAAATAGCGCACTAGATACTTCAAATATGCTTTTTAGAATTCAGGTAGAGTATGTGGACCTGTTTTAAAGAACAGTCAAGTTTCATCTGTCAGATGGGTAAAAATGATAGGTAAAGAAACATAGGAAAATGTCAAACTGCTGTCATCTTTATACTACTGTTACCTATATTTAAAAAATATTGACCTTGAGCACATGCTTAATATACCGTACAAATGGATGCAAATGCAGGAACCCAAAGTGAATATTTTTAAATATTCTTGACAGTAGTAAAAGTCTCAAACACTGTTGCTCTAATCTTACCAAGAAACTCAACACACATAATAGATGTTGAATCTATATTACTCATCAGAGCAGGCAAATGGGTGTAAATATGGTATGCCTCCAAATGAGCATAAACCTGCACAGCTGAGTGCTGATGCTGCCTGTCTATAGTCTATAGCATTGTTTTCAGTGGAAAAAAATAACTGAATGCCTTTGAATATATATGGGTACTCATATTCTGAGGTATGGAATTGCTTGTAAAATTACCCAATGTATATATATGATTAGGATGGTCTCAGAATTTTAATTGATCCTAATTTGTAGGTGCCATCTTGCTCTCTGTTGAGAAATTCAGATGTCCTCCGTTTTGTACTTAGTGCAGGTTCTGAATTTCGACAAAAAGAGTTAAACTCTCCTCCCTCCTCCATTGTTATGGGAAATTCAGCAAAAAGGTTGCAAGCTTAGTTGTCACAAGCTTAGGAAACAGGAGCATAGCGGGCAGGAAGAAATAAGAATCTCTTCTGCTGAATGGTTGGAAGCTGAGAAGAGAACCATGTTTTTTATGAAGTGCGCAGAGGGAGAAAAGAAAGGAGAATGGGATTTCAGAGTGCTGGAGAAGGGTATTGGGGGGAAGGCATCTGCTTAAATTGGAAAACAGTAATCTTATATCTACAAAGTGTAAGGGATTCTATGGATCACCTTGTCCAGTGCCCATTAAGGGACATCCCATAATATAAGTGGAAAATCAAACTCCCAATCTATGGCTCTGTGGCCCAAGATCTAAACCACTGAGGTATCCAACTGAAAGGTCTGATTGGTGATAGTAATTGCTTACTTTAAGGACCTAGATAAAAGAAGGGCAATGTATAGTTAGCTGTGTTAACCTTCAATAATTTATTCTCATGCTTCTGCTATGATGTGTGTGAGAGGTTGCAGGTATCAATTCAGATATTAAACTTTCTTCTGACAACAACTAGTGAACAAACTAGCCCCATCCTCTCTGTATCCCTCTTTTCTCATGCAAAAGCAAAAGTCTGAAAAGAGAAGGCTCTGCTGTATGTCAAGACCCTTCTCGAGGTCTACAGTCGAACAATGAAATATCAGTCATTCAATATATGGAATTCAGATCATAAGCCATCAGCACTCCAAGTTACATAAGGAACAGCACAGATTTCCCAAGAAGACTACAACTGATTGGCAGATTAACAGAAAACATGAGCTTGCCACAGTGAAAATATCAATATGCCACCATCTGTCCCAAAGACAGAATATAAGCAGGGAGAAGCACTTGTACCATAACTCACCCATGGGGCTGCAGTAGATCAGCAGTGGTGGCTTTGAGGCCAGATAGCATGGCAGATGCCATCTTGGAGGTGTACCCCCCCTTTCTGGACTCACTGTGTGCTCACTATGTTTGCAGTTAGCTCCTGCCCTGGTTCAAATTTAGCCAATGAGGATGGCTGATCTATTGGGAAAATTTACCCAGGTGTATTGGATGTGTTCATGTCTGGTCTGCCAGGGGAATTGAAATCTGTTGCTGACCACCCAGAGCTCTTTGTGATAGGAATGGGCATGCAGTGGCCTACATCCATGTATTTAACCCCATGTCTGTCCCTCTGGTACACATCAAACACTGGACTGATGAGGAGGAGCCATCCCCTGAGAAAAATCAATGACATCTTTATTATCTAGACAGAAAGAAAAGAGGCACTGAAGCTACAAGAATTCAGCAACTTCTACCTTGCTATCAGCCACAGTCTAGCCCAATCCACATCATTGTGCAGGTACACAATGGACAGTCATAGGGAACCAACACTAAGCTACTAATACAGGAACCCACCCAACCCGTGATGCTTGCAAATCCGTGATATGTGGAAGCGGGTCGGGTGGGGCCTGGGGGGCAGTGGATCGCTCCCCACCATCCCCCCGTGTGGCTCCAAGGCTTCTCGGAGGGGCGGGGGCGGCACGTGGTGATGCAATCGCCCCCGCACGCGGCCCCAAGGCGCAGGTACTGCGACCCCGTGATAAAGTGGGACCGCAGTACCTGAACTGCAAAATGGCTGGGGGTGACTGTACTAACATAACTCCACTTTCCACCCAGAACACTCCACAAAGCCTATTATCTGTTGTCAAGCCTGTAATACAATTGTCTCTAGGAATACACTCTACACTAGAGGAATTTTCTCTAACTCAGGCATGTCCAAACTCCAGCCCTCCTGATGTTTTGGACCACAACTCCCAGAATTCCAAGCCTGTATTTCCAATGGCAAAGGACTGTGGGAGTTGTGGTCTAAAACATCTGGAAGGCCGAAATTTGGACATGGCTGCTCTAACTGTAGCACCCACCTGATGAAGCATAAAAAACCCCAGAATAAGTCTAGACAAGTACCCCAGGAGCAGTATTCTATAGGACAAACCAAGAATGGATAACAAGAGAACACTGATGGTTGTAAACTTCAATTGCCAGATAAAAATCATCCAATATCATCAGTAATGTAGAACCCATTCTGGAAAGCCACATTTCTCTTATTTCTCTGGCTGGGAGGCCTATCTGTACCTGTACACCAACAGCTATCCAACTTGAAAATAATATTTCCAAGCAATATTCCCAAGACCTTACAAAGAATCTGACCCATGAAGTAGACTGTGATTTACCCAGGGAGATTCTGTCTCTGACCTCAGGGTGATCATGCCCTGAGGGGGAGGGGGAATATTTCAAAGGGAAAAAAATTAACAAAAATAGAATGATGTTCTGTGTAGCACACACTCAAGGTACATTCTTAGAATATAGAGTACTAAATGAAACAGTGGGAAATGAAATCATGATAACATTTCCCCATGCACTTTGCCACCTTTACTGCAAGGGGAGGGGGCTATGGAGTGGGGAGAGGATACGAGGGAGCTCCCTATAGCCATGGCACTTCCCCCTCCACTCGAAGCATGCCACTCTGCTCCGTACAGAGAGCCTTAAGGGGAGGCAGTGGCTTGTGAGCTTGTTGATAGCCCCAGTTTACTTTCCAGCCATGCCACTCTGGTGATCCCCAAAGTGGTGTGGCTGGAGAGTAAACTGGGTCTTTGAAAGAGCAGATGGTGACTGCAGCAATGAAATTAAAAGACAGCTGCTTTTTGGGAGAAGAGTGATGGCAAACCTAGACAGCATCTTAAAGAGCAGAGACATCACTTTGCTAACAAAGGGCCTTTTCACACGACCCTTAAAATCCGTGGCAAATGGCTCCCAGATCCGGAGCTTAAAATTGTTTCCCCACCAGCTCCGGAATTTACAAAAAATTAAGTGCGACCACGCCCATCTAAGCATGTCCCAGCACACTTTTCAAGTACCTGCTCTCCTGGGGTGAAAAATTCCTGATGCGGATGTAACGTAGTGAGTGCTGGGCTCTCCTCACTTTTGTTTGTTGTTGTTTTGCCCCTGCCCCTTTAAGAGATACTAAGAGACTGGAATGCTGCCGGGAGCAGAGCGAGAAGGCAGAACGGAGATGAGCCGGCATTCTTTTCTTCCTCCTCCCCCCCACGCAGACACAGCCAGGAGTGCAGAGGGGGTGGGAACACAGGAACAGCGACAAACCCCCAAGATCTCTGGTCTGAATTTAAGTGGCCAGCGGATCTTAGGGGTCGTGTGAAAAGGCAGAAAGATCTGTATAGACAAAGTTATGGTTTTTCAAGTAGTAATGTATGGAAGTGAGAGCTGAACCATAAAGAAGGCTGATTGCCACAGAATTGAAGCTGTTATGCTGTGGTGCTGAAGGAGACTCTTGAGAGTCCCCTGGACTGCAAGGAGATCAAACCTATCCATACTGAAAGAAATCAATCTTGAATTTCACTGGAAGGACAGATTTTGAAGCTGAGGCTCCAGGACTTTGGCCACCTCATGAGGAGGGAGGACTCCTTGGAAAATTCCCTGATGTTAGGAAAGATAGAAGGCAAAAGGAAAAGAGGACAGCAGAGAATGAGATGGTTGGATGGTGTCATTGAAACAACAAACATGGATTTGACCAAACTCCAGGAGGAAGTGGAAGACAGGAGATCCTGGAGTGCTCTGGTCCATGGGGTCACAAAGAGTTGGACACTACTGAATGACTGAACAACAACAACATGTAGTGTAACAACATGTAAGTAGTGTTTTAAATTTTGTAAGTAATTTTAAGAGTTTTTAATATTTTGTATGGTGTTTTATGTGTTTTATGTGTTTTATGTGCTCTGTATGTTTAGAGTGTGTAGTGGAACAGCACTCTAATTTCGTTGTGCATATCTTGTGTATGCATAATGACAATAAAACTCTATTCTATTCTATTCTATTCTATTCTATTCTATTCTATGAAGGATCCCACAAACTGCTGACCCCCTCCTTGCCCAGCTTTCTGCATGGAGCTGTTTTGAGACCACTGAAATGACTCTGTGAAGATAGCCAGGTGAAGGGGAGGCAGTGGTTTGTGGGCTCCTTTGTAGTCCAAGTTTTCTTTCCAGCCACACCAATTTTGGGATACCTAGAGCAGCATGGCTGAAAGGTAAACTGGGCCCACAAGTCACTGAAGGAGTCCACAAGCCACTGCCACTCCCCCTGGCTTTCCTGAGGGGCAGAGCAAGGGTGCTGTAGTCATGGGAAATTCAAAAGCTTGCTCTTAGATTTTTGCTTTCCCAAAGGGTATCACCCAAAACATTTGTAACCCAGGGTACCACTCTATTCAGGTTAAATTGCCATATTAGCACTTTGGGAAAAATAAGTGGGTTGTGAATCGCAGTTTTGGCACTCAGTCTCTAAAAGGTGCATTTTTTCTGGGAGAATGTGTGTGTGTGTGTGTGTGTGTGTGAGAGAGAGAGAGAGAGAGAGAGAGAGAGACAGAGATGGGGGGGGGAGGAAGGCAGTTTGCTCCAACCTAAGAATGACTGGTTAACTCTTAAGAAGGTGGTGAAAAGTGTGCTAGAATGAAACTGCTAAGCGGAGTAATGCCAGGTACTGTATATCTGGAAATACCACTCTTAGTTCAAGACAGTGATTCCTAAACTGTGTGTTGCAGCACTGTGTGTGCCAGGAAGCACCCCCAGGGGTGCCACACTATCCTCTTATCCTTCCCCTCATTTCTCTCCCAACATATTATACACCACTTACTGTCAGTTTCCCTGGTGTCTGTGCATGGTGCAGTGAAGGAATCCTGGCCCAGTCTTGCCAAAGGATTGGATTTCCTGTCTTCCTTTTCACAAAGGAGCCTTCTCTGCCTTCCACCCAGAGGCTGCTTCTCTTGGAGAAGTCAGGCTATAAGAGTATATCCATTAAGTCACCTATATATAGTAGAGTCTCTATAGCAGAGAAAAGGGACTTTTGTGTTTTCCCTTCTACTCGTAAGACACAGGGTGCCATTTCATAGTCCTCCTTTTAGAGAGACATTGTTTCTTGATTTTTAGCGAACTTAATGTCATACAGCCAGAGTAGTTTCATGTATTTTAATTTATCCTGTGGATTTACAGCCTAGGTCTCAGGTCGAACCTTCACTCAGTTATGTTTTAAGCCTACTAGAATCCATGAGACAAGTCAGTCATGACTTATATTAAGTCCTGTAGTTTTCAATGGAACAAACATGTGATAAACCTGATCTGCATCCCTGTATAGACATTAATAGTATTCTGAGGCTAGTCAACATAAAGTAACCAAATACTGTACAATGAAACCAGCATTGCTAGTCAAGTTTGCATTATCAAGGTACAGTACTCGCTGAAATACATGAAAAATCCTTTTGTTGCTGGTTACCATTTTAATAAAATGTATACATTATATGCACTAAGCTCCTATGCATACATTAGTGTACATAGGTTCTTAGTGTGCTTAATTGTTGTAGAGAGGTGGAGGATGCTACAAAGGTGCTGGTCATGTTTGGCCCAAGGAACCATTGAATCAGCCTTCCATCCTTCTGAAGTTGGTAAAAGGAGTACCCAGCTTGCTTGTGGTGGGGGAGCAATGTGCAGCCTGCATACTCTAATTAAACTGTAAATCTTCCAGAGACTACTTGAAGTGGTATGGGGCGGTATACAAGCCGAACACTTTCATAGCATACAGTGAGTATCTGTGATTTTCATTTCCAGAACAAAAGCACATCCCTATAGCAGATGTAACCAGTCTATTCATAGCATGCTTTCATCCAACATGTAAACAGAGGAGAGCCTCTCCCCATTCCTCTATTGTTTCTTTTTCCACATTAAAAGTATTATGTCCCCAGAGGAATGAGCTTGCCTATGTGTAGGCACTAAAACATAATCAAGAACCTGGAGAATAGGGAAGGGGCTAGGTGCTTCGTTGCTTGTGTAGTTATACAACAATTTTTTTCTTCACCAACCACTCATGTGGTGTAAGCAAAGTGTGCTGCTTATATATTGCCCTGTAGTGCTGAAAGCACTCTCTAGGTGGTATACAATTTAGTTATGCAAGCTACATATTGCCCCCACACCCAGAAGGATGGAAGGCTGAGTTAACCTTGAACCAGCTACCTGTGTCTGTCAGGATTGAACTCCAATTGTGAGTAGAGACTTTTAACTGCGGTACTGAAATAGACACATGTCTTCTGGCCCATCACCTGACATCTGTATACCTCGACCCCACACCTCAATATCAATTCAAGCCATGGATTCTTGGATAAAGCAACTCATAGAGAAAGCAAGTATGGAGTGGTGGCAGTTTGTGTGTATTAGACTCTTTCCTAAGTGAATTGTTGAGAACCAGGTAAATATCAACTGAATAACACCTGAATGATCAGCCAACCAAAGCATATATAAAACCTTGCACCAGCATTTTATCCCATGGTCTCTGGTTGTGAATGGAATCAGATGAGCTGGATTTCCTTCAGGAGAAAAGACTGAGTGTATTAAAAAGAGCCATTGCAGACCTCAGGACAAAATGATGTTGCTGACACAACACCTATCAAGAAAAGATGATGGAAGGCTTTCAAATGATCCCAGCATTATTGACTCTTTCCCTTTGAAAGGACAATTATAGATGGAGGTGAGAATTTATGACTTGTGAGTTAGTTTGCTTGCAGTTCAGGGAATTCTCAAACTTGTAACATGCAGAATGTAATCTGCTGTCTTTACTGCTTCAGTCATATTTTTGTTTTATTTTTAGCATTGATATCCACTTTTAGAAGATATATTTCTCCTCTTCCCTGTCTCTTAAAAATGTGCCTTTTGATATATATTAAAATTCTCCTTCAATTTCATTATCAATTACTAAGATAAGAAAGTGACTCTATTTCATCCTGTGTAGATTTTATGATGAATTAGGAGGAGTGGTTGATCACTGGGGCCTGAAAGACTGAGAGAGTGACCTCCATCGTATAAAGCAGATGGAGCTGGGCATCACCAGCACACTGGTGGTATCGATTACCAATTCTAGACAGCCTCTTTCAGGTTTTTCATATATGTGCAATACTGTGATCCTAACAGAGCTCCGTGGGGACCTGTTCCCTGGGGAAGGCTGTCTTGACCGCCCAAATGGAGGTTTTGAAGGAGAACCCCGAGTTCTGGGAGGGGCAGTGCCATGGGGGGATGAAGCCTATTTAAGGGGCTTCCCTGCTCCAACTGCCCTCCTTTGCCATGGAAGCAGTTTCTGAAGGAAGCTACTTTCAGTTTTGCAGATGAACTGTGCAGTTCGATTTAGCCCATACTTCAGCCGGGCTCCCCTGTTTGGATGGCATTTGTAATGGCAGCAAAGTTTTTGGTCTGGAGATTTGTAGGGTGTTTGAAGGGCTGGCTAAGCAAAGCTGGTTGGATAGTTTAGCAGATGGTGGGGGTAGTGAGTGTGGGTGTTTATTAGTTTAGGGATCAGATCTTTTGTGATATACATTACAAAAATTATAGTAATAATTTATAAAAAAATAAAAGTAAATAAAAGGGAAAATGGAAAGAATATAGATACGTATAAACAGAAGTAATTAAATAAGTTTGAATTGGTGGGATAGTGTGTCTTCTAGATACTGATTAAGGGCAGACTTGGTTTGTTGTTGCAGTTGAGGGGAGAGTGGGATTTGGTAACTGTGGGCAATAATTTGAATTAATTACAGCTAAGTTGAATCAGGCTGCCCCTCCCCCACTCTCTCCTTCCCACTTTCCCTCTACCCCTCCCAACGCCCAGCAATTTTGCCCCCATTGATTCACATGTCATTTGAACCACTGTTTCTACCAGGGCTCTAGCAGATTTCAAAGGGTTTTTATTGTTGGCTGCTGTGTGTGAAGGTGGTAGCAGAGGGGGCTTGCTGTTAGTTGGTTCATGTTGTGAGTTTATCAATGCCTTGGCTTTGTGCTCAGGTTGGGGACCTTGTCAGCACCATATTGCTGCATTAATTGTGGTTGATAGGCTGTGATGGCTCCCTCTAAAAGTAAGGGTAATAGCAAGGGGAAACAGTCATCAAGGAGGTACAGCAATCTTCTTCTGATGAGGAACAGTGGCTGGACTATGGGGCCATATGGGAGAAGCTGAGTCATTTGGAGAAGAGTAGGGCCCAGGCTCGGGGGATGAGTGAAGCAGTGTTGCAGAGGTGCTTAGGCCAGGAAAACAGCAGAGTTGACAAGAATGAGAGATCTTATGATGTCTCATATTACATGTTTAGAGGTGGAGCTGGCAGGACCCTCTAAAGGTGCTGAGCCTGCAGCTGTTCCAATGATTCCTGCAGCACCAGTGCTTCTGGCTAGGGATGAAGGGCAGGCTGGAACTTTGGAGCCTGGACCAGAGATGGTTGGGGCTGCCCATGCCAACATCAATTATGGTCAAGCCGTGAGCTTGGCAAATGTTCATCAAAGTGCCAACACGGGCCCAGATGTTGGGTGGTCATTGACAGGTGAGTCCTCTGCACCATGAGTTAGCACACCAATAGTAGGGGCTTGGCTGTGGGATACTGAAAGCCATCAGGTGTCAGTCTCACCAGGCTAACTTCCTGCACCCAGTTTAAAGTCCACTCATGCACCTCAGGGTTCAGCCACTTAAGCAGATGAGGTGCAGACATTGCCAGTGGAGAAGGTAAGTTTTATGGTGCAAACTGATAAGGATCATGAGGCAGGTACAAAGGGGTCAAAACAGGCGGGAGACCAGTCCATGTCCATACTAGAATTACTTGAAGGAGATGAATCCCTGCCACTTGTAGACCATTTATCTCCCAAAATGATTGATAAGATAGTGCAGGGCAAATATGTGGACATTTTTGATTTATTGAACAGTGAAATAGAGTCCAATCAATTTGACAAGCTGGAGGAAAAGGAAAAGGAAAAGGAGAGGTTGAGAAGGTGCAAGACAGGGAGATGTTGGGCAAATTGGTTGCCAGCTTTTTTCATCTATGCTGGGGTGGTGATAAAAGTGCATCCAGAGAGGGATTATTCTTTGGTGCAGTACATGGACATGATTTATAGGGTGTACATTGACTTCGAAGTCTCAGGATGGCTGACGTATGATGAGGGATTTAGAATGAGAGCAGCACGCCACCCGGGCTTGAGGTGGGCTGTCCCCATGATGCTCTATGGATGTGAGTCATGGCTCTGGTGCATCCTACGCAGGGGGACAGGTTTGATTGTGGTGACCTTGTACATAGGGTAGCACAGCCTGGTTTTTGCCCGCATGGGTGCAGGCTCAGTGGTTCAACCTCATCTGGTAAGTTGGGATTTTAACTCCAAGGGGTTTTGTGGAAGAAGGCAATGTTGGTACACGCATATTTGCTCAAATGTTTCATCAGTCTGAATTCAACTGTTTGGATGAGCAGCAAAATGTTTCTATCTCTCAAGAAAAAGAAGTCCAGTCGCCTTGACTCAACTTCCAGATAAACTCACCTGGATGACTGAGAATCTTCACAGACAGACTCCAAAATACTCACGTGACCTACAGTGCACCTGCAAAAAGTGTCCCTATACTGTAGCAAACCTCCACTTAGTGATTCAGAACATGAGTGAATCGAAGCTGGTGTGGTGTGTCCATAATATTCTCTTCCTGCAGCTTATGAGCTTTGCCTGCACTATGTTTCATGTGCCTGTGCCTTCAACCAGCTCATACCCTGGAAGATTTTTGCCTGAAATCATTAATCAAGCATTAGAATTGAACACAGAGAAAGAATGTTGCCCAGAGTTCTGGCTATTGCTTGCTTCTAGACATGTGGCAACCACATATGTGACAATAACATGTACTCAGTCATATGAACAAAAATATGACAAAATGTTGAAACGTATATAGTTGCACACCTGTGACAATAATGTGGTCCGACTCTAAACTTTTTTCAGTAGAAGCTACAAGCTTATGATTGTCTTCTGTTTCAAAAGAGACACATCTTCCGTGAAGAATTTATTTTCTTCCCTCAGTATCTGCCTTGAAATGTTCCAATTCATTTTTAAAGCCTTTTTCTTATTTATTTACCTTGAAGGAAAAGAGTGCTTCCATTCTGTGTTCCCCATTTGACGAACAGCTCAGTTTGTATGAAAAATAATAAATTAGGGATGGGGAAGCAGCAGCTATTGAATTGCTGAGGACAGCAGCTAGGTCTTGGACACAACAGAAAATGCTCTCTGATTAGGAGCAGCATTTATAAACTGAGAGCAAATTAAAACCTACCACACACATGTTGCCATTGACCTTAAACTTTGCTTCAGTTTGAAATGTGACTCAGTTAAGTGCTATAAGCATTTAAGTAAATTACAATATTGCAAAACACACTTTTGTTTTCAGCATAATAGGGTATATATATAAACAATATTACAGTAGGACCCCGGTATCCACTGGGGATATGTTCCAGGCATTCCCATGGATGACAAAAAAACAAGGATAAGAGACAGTGTGACACCCCCCCCCAAAAAAAAGCCCTGCTGTTTTGTGACTGTAGCTTGCTTTCTGGCTGCTGTTTTGCGACAGTAGCTTACTTTAATGGCTACAGTTTGTGACAATAGCTTGCTTTATGGCTGCTGTTTTGTGACAGTGGCTTGCTTTACAGCTCTTGTTTGTGACAGTAGCTTGCTTTGTAGCTGTTGAATTATTTAATTTTTTTTCCTTTGCCAACCATGTGTAACTGAATCAGTACTTAATGAATCAGTAGATATGGGGGTCCTACTGGAGTAATAGTTATTCTGCACAGGGGTAGGTGAGGTTTTCATCAAGATATATTTTTGCAGACTAGCCTCAGCAGAGGTTAGAAGTGGAATGCAGACCCACCTCTATTTTCTTGTCAACAAATATAAATGGCTCAAGTGCCCAGTTTTTGAAGATACAGTAACCCCCCGCTGATCACGGTGGTTAGGGACCCACCCGACCCATGATCACTGAAAATCCATGATATGTGGATGTGGGTTGGGTGGGGCCTGGGGGTGAGTGGCCACCCCCAGCAGTGCGCAGCAGCGGCGTTGGGGGTTCGGAACCCCCTCCGCCACCGCTGGGTGCTGCGCAGAGCCGCCTTGGAGCAGCGCGCGGCAGTGGCTTGGATCACTCCCAGCGTGCCTGCAACCCCCAGGGAAGGGCTGGCTGGCGGAGGCAAGCTCTTGCCTCTGCAGCCAGAGCCCTTTCCAATGATTGCTCCCCGCAACCCCAGGGAAGGGTGGGAGCCGGGGAGCGATGGCTCCCCTTTCCCTTAAGCCCTTTTGGGGTACAGCACTGCGGTCCCGCGATATAGCGGGACCGCAGTATGTGAACCGCAAAAGGGTGGGGGACCACTGTATGCATTATTCCTGTTTGTGGGAGTGGAGCAAGGACTTCACTCACGTTCATCAGAGAGGAATGGTGGGAGGGCTAGCCCTTCTTTCTCAATGTGGACAGGACCACTAGTCCTGGGTCAGAAGCTAAATACTTGACAAGATTGAAACTAAACCCACCCACTTTATAAAAGCACAGGTACACAGTAGCTGGTTATGAGGCTACTTTTTTCCCTAAGAATCTGAGTTTTGGTTCCAATCCTGCTAGTAGTCAACGATAACAAGAAATGGCATACTTTTTGTTTTCAAAATCTGAAAACATACATTGTTTCCACAAACCTGTTAGTTTAGAGAGAGAGAGAGAGAGAGAGAGAGCTGTCCCTTAACACTGCAGAGAAATGTTTGTAAGTGCTCGTGGACATAATAATATATGTCTTTATTGTCTTGATCAATTCTATGAATCCCACAGGAAGAATGCACATAAAGCTAAGACAAATGATGTCACACACTGTGACCCATCCTGAGGTTGAGCCTTAGCAACTTGACTTCTTTTCTTGTGAGATCGAAATGTTTCACTACTCAGCCCAGTACCTTTGTTAGTCAATGAATAAACTCACCTGGATGACTGAGGATCTTCACAGATACACTGTGACCTATACCGCGGTCATACCTGCGTTTTCTGCGTAGTTTTCCGTCGGTGAGCTACACAGTTAAAGATTGCATGCTAATCAGGAAGAGAAGCAAATTCTGCTCTGGCTGACCACGCCCCTCAAACAGCAGTTTCAGTTAAGTTTCCTAACCCACTGCCAGGGGCTGGATTTAGAAACTTCACTCAAAAATGCTTACTTTTTGCTTCTGTTGCAATGACAGGACACTGAAAATATGCAGTAAATTCAGTTTCTCCCCTTTCTACCCGGCTTAAAAGACAGAGCCTTGGAAACTGGAGCTGGAAAGTAGGACAAAATGTGTAGTACACAGGTTAGGACAGAACCAGAATAGGAAGGTATGACGCAGAGGAGAGGATACCAACTGCTCATTAAAAACCACATGACCACTCCTGAAAAATATATGCAGGAAATTTAAATATGAAGGAAACCCAGGTATGACCGCAGTCCTACACTCTTAGAATCCTTGGTTATAATGGTCAGATACTCACCAGTACCAAGTTCTGCCACTGAAAGTAAAGACGTTATTATTACGTGATTCACATTTCCTATTAAACGTTAATCAGCTTTTCATTAGGTTTAGAGTCAAATTTGTCAAGCGGAGGCTTCTATCTCCTATCGTTTGTTTTGTTTAGGAACATGAAGAAGGCACACTAAATTCCTCCTCCTCGTTTATTCAAACTTTTTTAACCGAGTGAGACAATCTGATAAGGATTGTTCAAATGGTGCAAGATGTATTGCTTCCAGTGTGGATGTAATTTAAAGAGAGGTATTTTGTCTATCTACATATGGTCAAGAGAAAACAACTTGTACATGTCTCTGAAAAAAAGGTAGTATTCTTTCCCTTTGAGAAGCCAAACACACATCCACAGGAAACACAGGACTGATGCATCCACTGCTTCCCACTTTTAAAAATCCAAGAAAGTAGGCATCATCATAGTTTTTCGCAATGTACACAAAACGTGTTCTTGTCAGTGTGCAAAATCTCAAGCAAGGATTTCATTCCTAGTTTTAGCAGCAAAAAGTAGGTTGAGCCGTGAGACCAGAAAAACAAATTCAAAAGTAGGCTAGGTGATACCTTTATTGGTCACTGCTAAAATAAACAGAAAAAGAAAAATGTAAGCTACGCTTTCAATAGCAAGCTCTCTTTATCAAAGCATTGTACCAAAAATGTGATCTTGATAGAGGATGTAGTCTATCAGGCGCTGAGAATATTTTTGGTGAGATGGAATACACCAGATGATGGTCTCAGGAGGCAAGGCTGATGTTAAGTCTGCTTCAAAGACCCGGATAAGGTTTCACACCAAGCATATCAAATAAAGCAGCTTAGCCCTTGCCCACCCCCTTCCCACCCTCTCTTAAGACTACAAGTCCCTGCTGGCCTGAGGACTGAGCAGGTTTTCTTTTGGAGTTAAGGCCTGGATTGTCCTTTGTTTTGTATAAGGTAGATGGCTGGCTTGTTGCTTGGTTACAGTTCCTGCACTTGTGGTGGGCAATATGTGCTTCTCAATATGCTGCTTCACTGACATTCCTATTGTCCCCCACCACTGACTATGCTTGTGACTGGCCTGTGCTACATAGATTCAGCAGCCTTTAGATTGAAAAGGGGTGGGAAAGAATATTTGGTCAAGGGACCACCAGATGTTGATTTTTAGCTTCATAAAGCTTCTCCACCTTTTCTGCATTGGTTCAAATAGTCACATGCTTGGATTGATCTGAAAGGATCTGTATTCTTAAAAATAGAAATTTCCTTTACAGAGAGGAAAAACTATAGATTGGGGAGGGAGGATTCTGACCAGATTTGCATTTTGTTTTCTCTCATATGATCAATTTAAAAAAAATCCATGTGGATCTGTTGTAGACTGACCCAAATGCATAGTATTTTCTGCAGTTTTGGGGAATTTGGTCATCCCTTTAAGGAAATGAAGTACATCTGTGTATCACTGAATCATTGAAAGGAAGCTTCAGTGGAGGTTGACATTTGCATTGAGCATATAGTGAGCAAGTTATAAGGTCAATATTACTCTGCCCAAATAGGATTTATCTCTAATGATTGTACACATATAAAAACCACTTTGTTAGTTCAGCCATGTCTAAAACCTTTAATCAGCAGTATTTTTATGGTTCCTTCCATAGTTAAGCCAGATATACTGCTTTTTAAAAGTGCATATGGAGATGTGAAAAATTGCAAGTTGTACAAGTCAACTACATAAGCTTTTGATGCCGACTTGGCTTTTTTGAAATGTATCCTTCCAAAAGACTGATCAAACAGAGCCAACAATGCTGATAAATGTTGAATCAGTATATTTAAGACTCTGGTGTTAAAGTTCAAACATTTTATTTAAAAGTAAAAGTAGGTTCTTTAGTATTTTACACACCATGTTTTTGATTTTATGCATAATTTCCCATTGAAAATATGGGAGATGAGGCATAAAATCAAAAATGCATGAAATCTGAAGTAAGTATGATTTAAGTGAACATTTTTGAATGAGAGCACCACCTTTTATGCTGAAAGACTAAAATTCATTTTTTATGAAGGCGGTCATAGTTCTGCAAAACTCACATTTGAAATTCTCAGAAAGTACTCCCCCCCCACACCAGTACATTTATTGAAGAGATTAGTATATATCTTTTTAATGTTTTTCACTGATGCTTTAATGGGATTTGTGGTTAAATTTACTAGAGTCAAATTATTCCTAAGGTACTGTGCCCTACTATATCTCCTTTTCCAAAAGGCCCGGGAGTTCTGGGAAATATTTTCTCTCTCTCCCCCCCACCCAATTAACTCTGTCATCAAGCCAACTGGTTGGTGTCCTGAGAGATGGTCACCCAAATTCCTGTTAAAAACCTAGAATAAACAATAGCCCACAATGCCCTGACGTGCCACACAGAAATTACTGTCAAGATGGTCTTCACTGGCCAAATATTTTCTCATTTCCTCTAATTTGAATTTATTAATTTGATAGATACAATTCAATTTAATGAGCCAATCCAAATATTAATTCAGTTCTGGGGCAGCCACGTGCTATGTGACAACCCTTCAAATATATGAAGGGGTGATTATACTGCATCATTTCTTAGCCTTCTGTGGGAACCTTTATTTGAGGGGTGTGTTCGGGAGGGCTGTAGTGATGTGCACATGCTCCTGGCCAACATGGCATATCTGAAAAGGAAGTGACCTTCTATTTCCCCTGATCTTTTGCTTTAAGGCAGGGCCAAAGGGCTAAAAGGCACCTGCCTCATATCTGAACCATTGTTTTTGTAAGCTCTCCAATCTATTTCTTGTTAACATTGATAAGATGAATAAAACTATGTCTTCTGGGAGGGACGCAACAGGTGTGTGTCTGTGTGTCTTCTCAGCTGGCTGAGAAAGGCATTTTTCTCTTTCTGTTCGTTCTGCAGCCAAGATCAATCTGACCTAAAATTCCCCCAGTGAATTCCCAACAGCCTTCCTTCTACGGCCTAAACATATCCAGCTATTTACAATTCCTGACAGAGCTTTAGTTGCAGGACTTTTGACATCATGGTCACCCTCTTTGGAACATGTTCCAGCTTATTGCCACCCTTCTGAAATGGTAAAGGACAGTATCCAGCAGTGGTACTTTGAATAGTTCCTCCTTCAATTTTAGGTTGTGTGAGATGTGCAAAATAGCACAAAATCAGATACAACCCAAAGTTAAAGTTAAAGAGGAATTCTTTGATGACTGACAATCTGCTATTGACACTGATATAATTCCTGCTGAGGGGCTGGAAATATGCAACAAGATTGCTACTTATTGAAACCCCCCCCCCCCAAAAAAAAACAAAAAAACAGATTTTCCTGCTAGTGGGATTCATCATTTGCCTTGCAGGAGAGGCAAATCTAGCAATGTTTTCCATAATCCATAGATAGCTTTTGAATATTTGAGTCCTTTCATTTGATCTCAGATTACATTATGAGCCCACATATTTATAATAGCTGTAACTCCAGCCTGAGAGCTACATTTTCTGCTCCATACTTCATAATAGTCATTTTTTAATTTGTTAATGCATGTGAAATATTGGGAACACATGCACATAAATTTCTAGCCAAGTAACAACTCACCATCTTGGAAACTACTTGTCATGATTTTTGGATTGCAGAGCCATTTTGTTTGCAGGGTTGTGCTTGCTTGCATGGTATTTGGGCCAAATGACAGCTGCATGGGAGACTTGTGCCAAGAGTGACTGTTAATGGTGGCTGAGTAGTGTAGAAGAATGCTTATTAATGGAACTGATTGATTATATGTATCTAGAGGATGTGGCCTTAGTTAAGGGCCAGAAATGGCTGATATATTTCCCACCACAACTCATAGAATGACTGGTATGTCTGTGGCAGCCATGTGCATTTCAAGAGCAAATTTAGCACAATAGTTTCATCCACTTAGCTCACTTGGGCCTAATATTCCACACAGAAAAAGGTGAAGACATGTTGCTTCCTAAAGCAGAAAGTGGTACCCTCTCAAAAATCAAAGATAGGAGTACCATAAATCAACCATGGTGTCTTGGTGAAAGAGGCAGAATATCTCACAGATATTTTCCCCATCCATAGCAGTTAAAGCAGAATTAAGAAAGCAAATAAGTAACAATGTAGTGCCATTTTAGGATACTTAAGATGCTAGCTCTTGTGCTCCCCTGTTGAGGTATATGTGCTCCTGAGAACCCCAGTAGCCACTGACTGTCAGAAAGAATAAATGGAACAAAACTATAGGATTTCAGCTGGCATCTTCTACTTAAGACAGTCACTATCTTCTGCTTTAAGATTAGCTGTGTTTCAGGAAAAGGGGGGAAAAAACATCATCAGGTGAGGGTCAAATAGTTTCCCAGTATGTATGAAGAGATCCACAGAAAGGTTGGAGGTCCTGCTCTTACAGGTGTGCCAGTCAAAGAGAAACAAAGAAATTACCATGCATTGCTTCTAAAATAGTAGTTCAGAATGGGCTTTTATAATGGTTTCCCTCCATAGTTATGGTTCCAACACTTTCAATAAGATAGCAACTTAATTTCAGAATGCCCTCTCCTAAATTGCAAGTTCTACTTAACTCTCCTCATTAGTATCTTTTTGGCATACCTAGTTTCCATAAATTCTCCTCGTCTTGTTCTAAAGCTGCCTAAGCTTTAAACATCCTGTGGCAATACAGTCTAATGAATTAATACCACACTGTGCATTCATCCTCTAGAGTTTTCTTTGGTGTGCATCTAGTAGCAAATTAACCCAACTTGTACATTCTGTTTTCTTCTTTGTGATAGATGAACCGCAACATCACGGCTGGTAGAAACTGCAGTCTGTCTAGTTCAGACAGGCCAAGTATTCCTTGCCCTTTATATTGTTTCAAAGGACCAAATTTGACTCAACTGACAATCAAGAAGAAGCATGTGTTTGAATGGTGATGAATAGAGAGAGAAAAACATGGTCAGGTTTCCTAGACTGATCTTTACTTTTTCAGACCTATTGTCACCTTCCTTTGATCTTAGATTGCTTTTTTGAGGGTTGCTGATGCCACTACCTCCCCTCTCACACTTTCCTCCTGTTCCTTCAAGTGTGAGACATTGTGCCTTTCTTTGTTCTCTAGAGATAAAAGGGGCAGCTATGGCTCCTCAGATGTCACTAATTTAATTAAATAGAACTAGAGATTCTACCATATTTCTTATCCCCAATTGAGATGGGCACGAAACGATTTTTTTCCCCGTTCCATTATCCGTTATCTGTGCCATTACGTACCGGAATGAATAACGGAGTCCAGAGTAATTTAGGAACGAACAGAATAGAACCAGAACAAATGAGTTTGGTTATCTTCCTCCCTGCTGGCGATGACAGCCCATCTGTCATCGCCAGCAGGGGAGGATTGTGAGAGCCCCATTCTCGCCTCTGCAAGCGGAGGGAAGACCACGGCTATCTCAATCTCCGATCTCTACAGAGAGGGAGTGACAGCCGGCTGGGGTGTCATCCCTCGCGGCGGAGAGTGCTCAGGAGAGGAGTCGGAGACCGCAACTTTCTCCCAAGGGATCGCTGCTGGAGAGGGGCCTGTGATCTGGCCTCCATGCGTGGAAGCTGGATCAGAACCCCGTGTCCAGCAATCTCCACCCTGGAAATGACAGCCAGTGGGCTGTCAGGCTCTGGGGCGGATTCGAGAAGGAAGGGGCTGCGATCCGTCTCCATGCACAGAAGCTGGATACCAGCCCCCTCTCGGCGCCCTCGACCCCAGAACCTGACAGCCCACTGTGCTGTCAGGCTCCAAGGAGGAGCTGAGAAGGAAAGGGCTGCAATCCGGTCTCTGCGCATGGAAGCTGGATCCCAGCCCCCTCTCGGTGCCCTCTGCCCCAGATTCGAGAAGGAAGGGGCTGCAATCCAGTCTCTGTGCACGGAAGCTGGAACCCAATCCCCTCTCGGCGCCTCCGCCCCAGAGCCTGACAGCCCACCAGGCTGTCAGGCTCCAGGGCGGAGTCGAGAAGGAAGGGGCTGCGATCCAGTCTCCACACGTGGAGGCCAGATCGGAGCCCCCTGTCCAGCGATCTCTGCCCCAGAAATGATAGCCCGCAGGCTGTCATTCTTGGGGTGGAGGGCAGCGGTAGGGGCCTGTGATCTGGTCTCCATGCGCGGAGGCCAGATCAGAGCCCCCTGTCCAGCAATCTCTGCCCCAGAACTGACAGCCCAGCGGGCTGTCATTCTTGGGGCGGAGGGCAGCGGGAGGGGCCTGCGATCCGGTCTCCGTGCACGGAGGCCAGATCAGTGCCCCCTGTCCAGCTCTTCACTCCAGAAATGACAGCCCGGTGGGCTGTCATTCTTGGGTCGGAGGGTGGCGGTAGGAGCCTGCGATCCAGTCTCCGCATGCAGAGGCTAGATCAGAGCCCCCTGTCCAGCAATCTCCGCCCCGGAAATGACAGCCTGTCGGGCTGCCATGAAGCGAGGCAGAGGGCGGCGAGAGGGATCTTCCCCGCGTCGGATGACAGGGCGGTGTCATCCGGCATGGGGAAGCAAGACCCCCATTTCTGAAAAAAGAAAAACGGAACGAATTTTTGTTTAAAAAATTCATTTCGAAAAACGGAAATGAAGGGAGATGGGCCACAAACAGAATGGAAACGGAACACAATTTTCCATTTCATGCCCATCTCTAATCCCCAGTATTTCCCTAATAAACAGAAGCTTTCTTCCTTTGTTGGAAAGAAGTGTGGGCATGATTTATTTAAAAAGTGAGAAGTGCGTTCAGCTAATCATTCTGCTCCAAAAGGCTTAATCTACAACTTGACATTAGTTCTTTACCACTGCATAGATATACTCTCTATCATACACAGCATGTAATTATACTGTCTCCTTTATTTTTAGCTATTTTCTGAGCTGAGATATTGAAAAATTTGTTTACTTACCATTTGCTTTTTTAAAAAAAAATGTGATTGCAGATGAACTTTGCCTCTTTGTTCCTTTCCCCATACTATTTTTTTTCTTACCTGAGAGCTCTTCAGCTGTATATGAAGATGTTGACAAAAAATTTATGTGATGTTTGAGTGGGATGTATTCATTTGACGCACTTAGTCTCAGTGACTTTCAGTTGCTCACAATTTCTGTCGACTGAGGTCACGATTAGACACCTACTCCTACAGTCCACTCCAGAAAGAGACAGAAAGCTATTAAACTGGTGATTGTGAGTAAAGCAACAATGCCTCTATCACCCAAGAAAGGAAAATGAGAGTGAACACAATTCATTTTGACAAGGCAGTATAAAAGAAAGGAATACATGTATAAAGAAGTTTTCAGTCTTGATGCAACCTTGCTTTGAAATGAGCAGCTTCTGCCTGTCCCAGTATAATAACTTCTATTACCGATCTTTCATCAGGACCTTTTATCCCCTCCTCCTGGTCTATGAAAAATACACTTCACAGCTCTTGCAGCCACATTCATCCCACAAAATGAGAGGGCAGTTTAACCTAAAATGGTCACCCTTACTGATCCGTGAAAGGGATTTATGTTAAACTGCAAAGAATTTAAGTAAATCAGCTCTGTTAACAAAAGTCAAAAAGTGAAGGTAATGTATCACCTTGTCTTGTCTTGCTCTGGAGCTAATGGGCAACCTTCCATTTCATTTGGTAGTTTTTAAAGGAAAGCAGGTGAACTAAAAAAAGCTTTACCTTACGGTTGAAAAACATAGATAAGTTTGAGGAAGCAGCCCTTTCCTCAAACTTATGTAGCTTTATCTTCCATTTCCCGTTCTGCCATCTACTTTTTGAGGTTGCTGCCCCAGGTGGAATAAAGTTAAAGAATGATTGATCTTTGTCTTTGACAATTATGTATCAGCTCTGTGGTCTCCCAAATCCATTTAGAATGTCCCATTAGCATAGGGTCATTAAAATTTCCCCTGTGTATGTTTTTACCAATGACTCACTTCCTCCAAAGTCCCCCCCCCAAGCCATGAGTATGGTAACTCAGTTTTGTTATTTTACACTCAAAATGTCCAGTATGACCCCCTTATCTCCACTAATCCACAGATTGAGGAGAAGAACATTTTTAAAATAATTCAGTAGCCACAAAGCAAGCTACTTTCGCAAATAGTAGCTGAAAAGCCAGATGGCTGCCACCAGCAGTGAAGAGGGAAGAAAACAAAGGAAAGCTTACCAATGCTGAGCACTCCTCACTGCCTCCCCTCGCAGGCCAGCCCCTGAGCCCGGCAGCAAAGGGGCGGCTGGCTGGCAGCAGCAGTAAGGAGGGTCCAGCACATCTGCCGGTGGTGATGAGGAGGGAAGAAAACAAAATAAATCTTTCCAATGCCGAGCCCTCCTCATGGCTGCCACCACACTACAAATTGTTTGGGGGGTGTTGGGGGTGAAAGCTTTCAGGCTGGCACCACACAACGCCACCACCACCACCACCACCACCATTTTCCTTGGAAAAGAGCGTTTGCTCTTATCTGCAGATTTTGCTATCCACAGGGGGTCCCAGAACCGTTCCCCCTGTAACAGCCAGAGCATGGGCAGCAACAAGACCAACAGCAGGAAGCCAGGACCAAGGTTTATTCAGGAGTGTCGTCACACAGTCCAAAGTCAAGAAACACAGAGAAGCTCATCATCCAGTCCAATTTCAAACACCACAAATCACCATCCCACAAAGAGGCAAATAGCCAACTAGTTCACATCCAAAGCTTCAGAATCCCAAGTCTCACTTTGCTGAGACAAAGAGGGACAGCTTCTAGTTTTATGCTAGTAGGAAGCTCTACCAGCTGCACTCCCTGCTTGCCTCAGCTGAAGAAGGCCCTGATTCTGTAAAGAATCAGTCAAACAACCTTGATCCTGACACCCCCCCCCCCCCCGTGGATATGGTGGGCATACTGTATTCTCTTATAGGGCTAATATATATGAGGAACTAATGTTTTTCCGTGGTTCTGATGAGATCCCCTTTCCTTGCCCAAGCAGTATTAAATTACTGCACAGATATTGCAGAACAGGAAGTGATTCAGTTATAATTTCCCCACAACTCTCCCAGTCATGTCTAGCTTGATTTTCTGTTACCAACTCCCACCACCACCACCCAATATTCCAAACAGTACATTTATAAATCTCCACAAACACTGATTTATGCTCAAACTGAGGCCCCTTTTCAGGGCCTGATTTATATTTATCTCCATATTATGAAAATAAAAAAGATTCACTTCTCTTTACCTTATAACCCCCCTCCCCCGCCTGCCCACAGGTGGATATTTTAAAATAAATAACACAAAAGAATTATGGATCTACAGAGTCCATTCCCATCATTGTGCTGATGTATATTATTTGTTGTAGTAATATTCCTAGATCCAACCGGTTCAGTAAAATGCTTCCTCACATTCCATGGATTTATTTCATTGCCATGTATGCATAAATAATGTCTCTAGATAAGAGCCAACACTTCTCCTTATGTAGATGAAAGCTTGTTTCATGCTTGTTCTTTTAAGTCAGGTCTCTATGGGGAGAAGGCACTGAACCTGTGATGTTAGAGGTGTTTTTTTCTCAGCTTGCCTATGAATATTTAAGACCCTCTCTAAATGAGGGATTTGCAGGGAAACATTTCTTCCAAGCTGGGAATAAAAGCACCAGCAGAACTATCTCAGAAGGTATCACAGCTCCTATTTCAAATTCTTGCAAAGTATGGCATGTGTGTGAACTATACTTTTAGTAGAAAGAAAGCCAGATAACATTTCAGGAATATGCCTGACATCAATAAGAATAGTGAGTGATGGCAAATATTTCTACTCAGAAGTTTTGCAAGCCTGACTAACATCATTAGTTCTGTCAGACTAATCTTATCTCATTTTGAATAGATGTCTACCGCTCTGGTAGACAGTGGGAATGCTGTAGATGTAATATAGCTTGATTTCACCCAAGCTTTTGACAAAGTGTTCCAATATATTGTGATTATCAAGCTAATTTTGTGTGGGCTGGATAGAACAATTATCAGATGGATTCCAAACTGGTTACAGAATCATACTCAATATCAATAGCTCCTTCTCAACATGGGAAAAGGCATTAAATTGGGTACCCCAAGGCTTAATACTAGGTCTGATTGTCTTCAACATGTTCATTAATGATTTGGATGAGGACATGTAGGAAATGCTTATCAAATTTACAGATGAGAAAAAATTGGATGGAATAGTTAATATCCCAATGAACAGAAACAAAATTAATATTTTGAAAGGCTTGAACACTGGCTGAAAAGCCCCAAATGAAATTTAACAGAGATAAATGAAAATCTCTATACTCAGAAGGTGGGGGAACTAAATCAACAGTTACACAATGTGGGATACTTGGTTCAACAATAATACACAAATGAAGCATCCTGGAATTGTTATACAGTGTTACCTGAGTTTATGAATTTAATCCATTCCAAATGCATGGTCTTAAGTCAAACTACTCTTAAGTACCTATCTAAAAAATTGAAAAGATCAGTTAAAAAATCCAAAAAATGAAAAAAAAGTAAGTTGAGCAGATAGTATCTAAAATTTTTAAGGCGGCAATTAAAATACCAAAAGTTTTCTGCTCTTAAGTCGAGTTTTTAAGTGCCAACAGTGTGATATGACTGCAAAAAAGGCAAATTATATTTTAGGCTGCATTTAAAGTCTTCGTTCCTTTCTATTTGTCATTGCTTAGGCCTCTTCTTGAGTGCTGTGTCCAGTCCAGGATACAACACTTTAAGAATGATGCAGACAAGCTGGAATAGATTCAGTACAGGGCTACAAATGTGATCATGGAACTGGAAACCAACCCCTAGGAGGAAAGAGTGAAAGAACTGGGTATGTTTAGCCTTGAGAAAAAGGAGACTGAAGGGAGATGGGGTAGCACTGTTTAAACACTTGAAAGAGCACCTGGGCTGGATTTGTTCTCAATCATTTCATATTGCAGGGCACATAATAATGGGCACAAGTTATGAGAAATAGGATTTCATTTGAATATCAGGAAAAACTTGCTGTCTGTTAGAGCAGCATGACAATTTAAGAAAGTTGTGAGAGCTCCAGTACTGAAGGTATTGAAGAGAAAGTTAGTCATCTGTTTGATATACTTTGATTTAGATTCCTGTATTGACTAAAGGTTGGATTGAATGACCTTCTAATTCCATTTTTATTACTCTAGTACAGTGGTACCTTGTATAAAGGAGTTAATCTGTTCCAAATGAAATTATGTTAAGCAAATTGTATATGATTCTATGACATTTTCCTGGGTTGGATGCTGGTACAAAAGGTGAATGTCCAACATACTGCTTTGTATTTAGATCCCTTTGCTTATTTTTAATTATGAGGATAAGCTACTGAAATTATTAAGAGGATGAAAACTTTGGCATTTATATGAAGTAACATGACTACAGCAGTTTTTAAAAAAGGAAAAGTATTTGACAGATTGGATAGCTTTCAGCCAACCCTCTTATTGGAGTAACTTGTGTTGGCAATGACAATGTTTTTGAAGTCATAAGAAAAGTGAAGGGAAAAAACTTGTGAGTGAAGGTTGAAAACCTGAATGTCATAACTAAGTGCACTGGTATAATAAAAATTATCAGTTCTTTCTTTGAATCTCATTATCTGGAACAAACATTGATAATAATATTATGAAAAGCAAACAGTGATGAAGAGAGATAGAACACTGCACCCCCCCTCTCTCTCTCTGTGTGTGTGTTTTGTGTCATTGCAGTCATGACCGACTCTTTGTGACCCCATGTCCATGGAGTTTTCTTTGCAAAAATACTGGAGTGGTTTGCCAGTTCCTACTCCAGGCACCTACAGCACCTGGTATTCCCTGATGGCCCCAATCCAGGAACTAACCAGTACTAGGACAGAGATAAATATGCACACAGTTCAAATTCAAATGTAAGCATTTGTTAGAAGATAGCGGTTGTGTGTTTTTGAGCTGTTTGGCCATGTTCTGGAAGTTTTTCTTCCTGACGTTTCACCAGTTTCTGTGGCCGGCATCTTCAGAGGGCAAGGAGCTCAGGGAACTAGGAGAAAAATGTTAGAATAAATTAATCCAAACCCAGGAAGCACTGCACATTTTAGCCTGAATTGTTTCTCCAAAAGAGGTCAACTTTGTGTTTTATTTCCTTACAAAGGATTTTGCATTACAGAAATTCTTTTTTATGGGCTTGCAAGAATCCATTGATGTTTGCAAGAGAGTGCAGAATTTGAAAATGATATTTTTCTTATAAACAAACAAAAAGAAAACAAGAAAACAAACAAACAAACAAATAAAATTTTGGAAGCATGCCATAGCATCTACTCAGCCATGCCACTTAATTTACTCCTCAGTTGGAATACAAGGATAATTTGGATGTTTGTTTTTGAAGTAAAATACCTAAGAGACGTTTCTTCAAAAACAAGCCTAAGGAATTCAGATCAGATTCAAGTTTCTCAGGCTTTTCTTGACAGCACACTCTTTGCTGTTTCATTTCATTTCATTTCGTAAGGTTTCATAAGCTTATAAAATGACAAAACAGTATGTCATTTTCATAAGGTGCCCATCCTTAATTCTAACTCAAAAACACACAGGCAGTAGATGTTAAGAGGCAGGGTGAAGCTTCTTTTTCCTTGGCAGAATCCTGATTCTGCCAACAGATGTGCCCTTGCAAATGATAACATGCCCTTCTGCTCAATGCTCTCAGAGATCTGTAGGTGGTAGGATCTGCAGCCAGAAATAGTCTACGAGCAGAAAAGCCAAAGCAGGGCAAAATATCCTGCTGCCCAGATAGTTGGTCATTAGAGATGGGCACGACTCAAAAAAATTGTTTTTCGTTTGGTCGTTTAGGGGTCCGTTTCAGTTCGTTTTTGTTTTCGTTGGGTTTTTCCGCAAATTTTTTTGTTTTCATTTTGTTACCTAACGAAAACGAAAAACGAAAACGAAAACAAAAAATTTCTGTATCGTTAGCATTCTTTTCAGTTCAATGTGTTTGCCGCAACGAAAACGAAAAACACGGCAAAATTTTTCGTTTTCGTTTTTGAAAAAAATTCATTTTCGTTTCGTTACCTAACAAAAATGAAAAAACAAAAACAGAAACGAAAATTTCGCTCAGTCGTGCCCATCTCTAGTGGTCATTATACCAGAATAAAGTTAAGACAAGAGTGATGTTGCCTACAGTAAGGGACGAGTGATCTCAATGGGACCTAAAGCAACTCTGCAGGCCTTCCTGCTGCCCAAGGATTGTGCTCCTAGTGGGCTGAGGCGAAAATGGGAGACTTATGGTAAAAATGGCTAATTTGTGTTTTTAAACTTATTTTACAAAATATTTCAAATGTGATAGGTTGAGAGCAAACTGTCAAGATTGCTGTAGGTTACTGTTAAACAAAAAACAAACAAACCCAAGTTTAGCTTTTTTTTTAAAAAATGTCAACTGAAATATGATTATATGAAATATAAACAATTTGATCACAGTATTTTTGATTTTTTTAAAAGTTGGATGATTTCCTCCAATCATGTTGAAACTCTTGTGCATGGGGAAAGTGGCAGTGGCAGAGTAAAACACTTTCGTTCTGGCCTTCCTTGTCTACTTCAAAGCAAAGCATTCTGTTCCCAACAAACATTTCACATCCTTAATTAACATTAAGATAAAAAACAAAACAAGTTTAATTTTTTTTAAAATAACTGCCAATTGAAATATGATTATATAAAATATAAACAATTTGATCACAGTATTTGTGATTTTTTTAAAAAGTTATGCATAGGCCTCAGAACATGGCACAACTGCCTTCTCCTTTCAGAGGGCACCCTGGATAATTACTATTGTGCTCATTACTAAACATGGTCACAACACTCACTACCAGCGTGTTCAGCCATTAAACTGCAAGTAAGAAGAGTGGAAGGATGTTAGTCCTAATCTCTTAATTGATTTCCACAAGTGTAGAGGAGATGCTTCTTCAAATGTGATTAGGAGTGTGCTGAATTTTCAGAATTCACACCATGCACCAAGAGTGATTATGGTTGGGCAGGGCTAGTGTACATCATCTTCTCATGTATATTATCCCTCATTACTGTAAGCTGCCTTGGGCCCTTTTCCAAGGAGAAAGGTGGGGTAAAAATACTCTAAAACAAATAAACAAATAAATATGTACAGCTTAGCTGCTTTCCAGATGCCTGTCTTACATATGAGCACAAGAGTTGAACATGCAGAGTCTATTGGAGACCAGGTTCCAGCATCCAGTACCTCACTGACCACTCAGCAGATGAATTTATATATGAAAGGGGACCTAAGACAGTGTGTCCTAGCCACTCGCTCAGCTGTGATCACAAGGCATCAGGCACACATTCTACTAAATGTTTCGTAATAAGTGAAGAAGAGAAGCAACTCCCATAGTCAAGGGCAATCCATGTAAATGGTACCTAGCCCTACTACTGGTATTAAGCACAGTCAGGAGGCTGCTACAAGCTGCCTCACCAAAAGAACAGCAAACTGTTTGATATTTGCTTTCATATTATTGTAGTTTTCATGCCGTGGATGGGCAGGGGTAATTGTTGGAATGCTTTTCACCTGATAGGATAAAATGTTTGAGGGAACTTGATTTACTATAAATTAGTAAGGAGTGTCATTTGTTGCTCCATGCAAGGCTGTCCTTGCCTAACAGGAGCTATGTAATGAGCCAGTTTCTTGGTCAGAAATATGGGTGCAGCTACACTACCCATGGAGATCAAGCTTGTGTGGGCTTCCTAGGAAAGTTCAGGCTTGATTAGAATTACCTAACCAAGTCTGACTGTCCACATAGGAATGGCTGCTGCCAATAGTTTGAAATGGCTTAATTTTATGTATGTGCTTATTTATCTTTATATCACCTATCTAGCCCTAGAGTAAACACATTTACTTTATAAAGTAACTAAAATAAAGCTAAAATTAAAGTAAAAATAGCCAGGAGATATCTAAATATAAACTGGGGGAGGAGAAGATAAGAGGTAAAAAGGAGAATAGTGTCTTACTATATGTTTAGGAAATCAGGAAAGGCCATTCTATACAAGTGAGTCTTCAATAGTTTTTTAAAAGTTTGAAGTGAGGCCCTACTCCTTGTTACAACTTTCTGGGTTTCTCTCAGGATTCGAACTCCCAGGTGTCCAGCCTGGCTAGCACGGGGGATCCAGACAGTTCCTCTTGGGTGGAGCTGCTCTGTCAGATACTGAGAGCCCAAACTGTTGAAGGTCTTGTATGTTAACGTCAAAACCTTGAAGTCAATGCAGCGCAGAGCTGCCAGCATGAGGGTAATATGTTGGCGCCCTTTTACCCCGTTAAAAATCTGGCAGCTGTATTCTGCACTAAATGCAATCTCCGCATTAACCTCAAGGGCAGCAATATAGAGTATTGCTGCTTCTCTGCATCAATTATAAAAATAAACAGTTATATATATAAGTGATGTAGTACATATATGTAGTCTACATATATTCAAACACATTTTTCACTCCCCCTGCCCTCTGCTGAGTAGGCTAATTCATTAACTTGCCATTATCCTCAAGTGACTTGTTTATTAAGCCAATTAACAATATTAATAAATTGAAGGAAAGCTTCCTTTGAATCTGTCACATGCACTAGAACCAATCCAAATCAATGTGATCCTAACCACACTAGAAACATAGATGATTCTCAACAGGTGTGTTTGGTAGGTATGTTTTGGGGGTGGGCTGGCATGCTCTAGCAAAGATATCTGATCACCATCTTTCCAGAGTGCACCCACCTGATGCTGCCACCCTTCAAACAGTGGGCTAAACAGCCCATGTAGTCAGTAAGTCCTACTGCTTTCAGTCAATAGTGTTCCCAAATATAGACAAAACTACATCATACACTGCAACTCTATATGAACATGAAGGGTTCCTTTGGGTTGCAAAATACCCTCAGGAGGAGGGGCTTTGCAATAGGGAAGGGGGAAGAGAAAAATGTGTCCGCTGTCCCAACATTAATCTTACCTTGGATGATTTCCTCCAATCATGTTGAAACTCTTATGCATGGGGAAAGTGGCAGAGACAGATCAAAACACTTTCATTCTGGCCCTCCTTGTCTACTTCAAAGCAAAGCATTCCATTCCCAAACAAACAATTCACATTCTTAATTAACATTAAGATAAGGTTATGTATCACCATACAGACTGGTTGTGAGCAGGCATGGGTAAATAATTCCAATAGTGGGTAATTATCTAGATTGGTGGTATACACCAATTTTACATTGCAGAACTTACTGTGAATGATGAAACATCAGAATCTCTGTAACCACATCAACGTCTTCCTTGAGGTGGTGGAAGGGGGGGGTCATCTATTTGTTTCTGCCATAATGGGACCCAGATTAATGAAAAAGAAATTGATGGGATTTAACAAACCCAGAGTTGAGAACAACCAATCTAGGCCCCTCTCTCCACCTTCCAAACTAAACTCAAAGGGCTATTAGAGAAATGACAATAGAAGTTTTCTGCTTGGCTAACTGTAGAATTCTGGTAAGCAATTTTCTCCTTCTATTGCCACTGAGCTGAGCACATTGCCCACCTCCTTAATCATCCAACCATACATTGGAACTTTTTCAGCTCTAAATCATTTTGGCCATTCCGTTTCCCCCCTTTTCCTTTTCTGTTAGAACTATATCTTTTGATTATGATAAATTATTATTTAATGATCTCCTTCTTCAAGTCTCTTGACATTTTACAGGGATTGCAAAGTAGGCCTGTGCAAAAGATCACTTCACTTCACTGACCCTTGAAATATAAAGACCTTCTAGACTGCACAGTCAGTACACGGAGCATTTATCCAGGAAAAGTAGGATGGTGTGTGAGGAAGCCCATTTTTTAAAAAAAGCATACAGCTCAAATCCGTGGAAAGGAATAAAATCTGAGTTAAAAGAAAGGATCCAATGTTCCAGTTGGGTTTCAGAACAATGCATGCTGGGATACTGGTCAGAAAAATGCATTTTGAAACCAGATTCACATATTTAAACAGATTTGTTATTTGGTGAATGGGTAGAAAGCTAGAACAACCCTTGCTTTTTTTCAGTGTACAATTAGGATGACAACAATGGAAAGTATATTGGTGGTAGCCATAACAGTAATATGTCTGCGAAGATTCTCAGTCATCCAGGTGGGTTTATCTGGCCATTGTTCATCTTTTGGGCCTATTGCAGACCAGGGTGACAAGAGGTCGAAGCAGACTATAAGATGGAGGACTCGCACTAGCTTTATTCAGGCTGATGAAGCTGTTTGGATGAGCAGTGAAATGTTTATATTTCTCAAGAAAAATAAGTCCAGTTGCCATGACTCAACTTCCAGCCATAACAGTATCAGCAGCAGCAGTAGTAACAGCAGCAGCAGTTTCTTTTAATAGTAATTCAGTGATCAGTATTCAAGTGAATGTGGTGGAAAAGCAATTCATTCAAGCAGAAACACTCCTTTCCTGATTCCCCAAATGTAATGGACCTTGTTGTGGATACTTATTCAACAGGAAGATATCTGATAGTAATTCTCTACTAGGTTTTCAAGGGGCTTGCATTTGAAGGGCATTCTGGAAGTGAAACCAGGATGCCTTACATTTTCCACTAACGTTCGAGACCTGGAACACTGAAATAGGTAATTCTTGATGGTTACAAGAAACTTCAGAAATGAGGATAACATACAAACAAGTTCTCTCAAGAACTGTGAACTCCCCTGGGCCTCAGATAGCTTAGTGCTTCCATTTATTTCAAGCAACAATAGCAGGAGATGATGGACTTATTCAGAAATTGAGGGGATTTTCGGGGGGGGGGCATCTGTGACATGGTGTGGTAGCTGGAAGAAGCATCAATCATTTATATGACCAAAAGGGGGGAGTGAAAACAATAGCAACATATTAGCAATAATCCAGTTATTCTTGGCATATATCTGTCTAGAAATGAAAAAAATGGCAAAACGAAGGCTTGTTGAGGTACGTTTAATGTCCTTTTTTTAATATATTGAAAACTCATTGGCTAAACTACCATTTGCTTGTTGTAAGTCACAGTAAAGGAATCACACTGAATCGGTGGGGTTACAGTGAGCCAACTCCTCTATTAATTGCACTGATTCAAACGGACCTACTCTTCTTGTGATTTCACTTAAGTACATAAGAACATAAGAACATAAGAAGAGCCATGCTGGATCAGGCCAATGGCCCATCTAGTCCAGCTTCCTGTATCTCACAGTGGCCCACCAGATGCATGTGGGAGCGCACGAGACTAGATATCTGTCTCCTGATACCACTCCCCTTCATCTGGCCCTTGAAGTACCCTGGTTTTAAGCCTGGAGATTACATATCTCCATCATGGTTTGTAACCTGTGATGGATTTTTCCTCCAGGAATCTGTCCAATCCCCTTTTGAAGGCATCCAGGCCAGATGCCATCACCACATCCTGTGGCAGGGAGTTCCACAGACTAACAACGCGCTGGGTGAAAAAATATTTTCCTTTGTCTGTTCTTACTCTCCCAGCCCTCAGTTTGAGTGGATGTCCCCTAGTTCTGGTATTTTGTGAGAGGGAGAAGAGCTTCCCTCTATCCACTTTGCTCATGCCCTGCATTATTTTGTATGTCTCAATCATATCCCCCCTCAGGCGCCTTTTTTCCAGACTAAAAAGCCCCAAATGTTTTAGCCTTTCCTCATAAGGGAGGTGCCCCAGCCCAGTAATCATTTTAGTCGCTCTCTTCTGCACCTTTTCCAGTTCTACTATGTCTTTCTTGAGATGTGGTGACCAGAATTGTACACAATACTCCAGGTGGGGCCTTATTATTGTTTTGTATAATGGCATTATAATGTTGGCTGTTTTGTTTTCAATCCCCTTTTTGATAATCCCTAGCATGGAGTTGGCCTTCTTCACCGCTGCCATACATTGGGTGGACACCTTCATAGAGCTGTCCACCAACACACCAAGATCTCTTTCCTGATCTGTCATGGATAACTCAGAGCCCATGAGTTGATAGATAAAGTTTTGATTTTTTGCCCCAATATGCATTACTTTACATTCGGCTATATTAAGTCGCATTTGCCATTTCTCAGCCCATTCCCCCAGTTTGGAGAGATCCTTCTGGAGTTCTTCACAATCTTCTCTGGTTTTTACCACATGGAAAAGTTTTGTGTCATCTGAAAACTTCGCCACCTCACTGTTTATCCCTGTCTCCAGGTCATTTATGAACAGATTGAAAAGCACCGGTCCCAGGACAGATCGCTGGGGCACACCGCTTTTTACTTCTCTCCATTGTGAAAATTTCCCGTTGACACCTACTCTTTGTTTCCTGGATCTCAACCAGTTCTCAATCCATAGGAGGACCTGCCCTCTTATCCCCTGACTGTGCAATTTTCTCAGCAGCCTTTGGTGAGGGACTGTGTCAAAAGCCTTTTGAAAATCCAGATAGACTATATCCACCGGTTCACCCAAATCCACATGCCGGTTGACCTTTTCAAAATCTTCTAAAAGATTTGTTAGACAAGACTTACCCTTACAGAAGCCATGCTGACTTTCTCTCAGCAAGGTTTGTTCTTCTATGTGTTTTAAGATTTTCTCTTGGATGAGGCTTTCCACCATCTTCCCTGGGACAAATGTAAGACTAACTGGCCTGTATTTCCCGGGTCCCCCCTCCTACCTTTTTTAAAAATTGGTGTGACATCTGCTATCTTCCAGTCCTCCGGCACTGTGGCCGTTTTAAGAGACAAGTTGCATATTACCGTTAAGAGATCTGCTATTTCATTTCTCAGTTCCCTAATAACCCTTGGGTGGATGCCATCTGGGCCCGGTGACTTGTTAATCTGCAATTTATCAATTAGTCCTAAAACATCCTCCTTTTTAACCTGTATTTGATTTAATTCTTTATTCAAGAGGGCCCGTTCAGGCAGTGGAATCTGCTCACAGTCCTCTGTCGTGAAGACAGATGCAAATAACTCATTTAATTTCTCTGCAATTTCCAAGTCCTCCTTAACCTCCCCTTTTCCTCCCTCACCATCTAGAGGGCCAACTGGTTCTCTGGCAGGTTTTCTACTTCTAACATATTTAAAGAAGCTTTTATTATTACCCTTTATATTGCTAGCCATGCGTTCCTCAAAATCTTTCTTTGCCTCTCTTATCATCTTCTTACATTTCTTTTACCAGAGTTTGTGTTCCTTTTTATTTTCCTCATTTGGGGAGGATTTCCATTTATAGAAAGACCTCTCCTTGCGCTTAAGAGCCTCTCTAACTCCACTCGTTAACCATGCTGGCGCCCTCTTGGATTTAGAGGAGCTCTTCTTTCTTTGTGGTATGCACTTGTGCTGGGCCTCTATTATTGTTGTTTTAAACAGGCTCCATGCACTCTGAAGAGATTGGATTCTTCTAACCTTCCCCTTCAATTTATTTCTAACTAGTTTCCTCATCTGAGGGAAGTTTGCCCTTCAGAAATCAAGGGTTTTTATGTCTGATTTGCTTGATACTCTTCCTCCAACATATATGGCAAAGGAGATTGCAGCATGGTCACTGTTCCCCAGAGGCTCAGTGACATTCACATCCCTGACCAGGTCCTGAGTATCACACAGTATTAAATCCAGAGTTGCCTGTTCTCAGGTGGGCTCCATGACAAGTTGCTCTAAGGCACAGTCATTCAGCAAGTCGAGAAACCCGGTTTCTCTTTCTTGCCCGGAGCTCGCATTGGCCCAGTCAATGTGGGGATAATTGAAGTCCCCCATGATTACTATCCTATCCGTCTTAGATACCTCCATGATTTCTCTCCTCATTTCAAGGTCCTCCTCAAGTTTTTGATCTGGTGGACGATAGAATACTCCAACTATCATATCACTCCTTGGACCTGGTAGTTTAACCCACAGTGATTCTATGGTGGAGTCAGACCCTCTGTTAATCTCCATTCTGCTGGATTTTACCCCTTCTTTGACATAGATGGCCACTCCTCCTCCAACCTGCCCATCTCTATCCCTTCTATAGAGTTTATAGCCTGGGATTGCTATATCCCACTGGTTCTCCACATTCCACCAGGTTTCTGTTATGGCTATTATATCTATGTTATCCCTAGCTGCCAAATGTTCAAGTTCTCCCATCTTTGCTCGGAGGCTTCGAGCATTGGCGTAGAAGCACCTGTACAGTGGGTCCTGCAACAACAGCTGCTGCCTTGTTCTTTTCCCCTCACAGCTTTTATTTTCAGTAGACAAACTGTCACAGTCCATTATTCTCCCAGTGCTAATACCTGCTATGTCATCTCTATGTGATTCTCTACCCTCTCCAATCTCGTTCCCCGAGGATGAGGTGTTCCAAACCGGATGCCACTCAGCTCCTGTCGGCTTTCCCCCAGTTATCAGTTTAAAAGCTGCTCTGCTGCCTTTTTGAGGTTGAGTGCCAGCAATCTGGTCCCATCATGATTCAAGTGCAACCCATCCCTCCTGAACAGGTTTGGCTTGTCCCAAAATGTTCTCCAGTTCCTGACAAATCTAAAGCCCTCCTCTCGACACCATCGCCTCATCTACGCATTGAAGCTTCTGAGTTCTGCCTGCCTGGTGGGTCCTGCACGAGGAACAGGTAGCACTTCTGAAAATGCTACCTTGGAAGCCCGGGACTTCAATCTTCTACCTAACAACCTGAATTTGGCTTCCAAGACTGACCGCTTCACCTTCCCAACATCATTGGTACCAATGTGTACCATGACCACTGGCTCTTTCCCAGTTCTTTCTAACAAACTATCTAGATTTCTTGTGATGTCTGCAACCTTTGCACCTGGCAGGCAAGTGACCATATGGTTATCATGCTCATCACAAATCCATCCTTCTGTATTTCCAATTATAGAATCCCCTAGTACAAGGAGCTTCTCTCCTGCAGCCTGTTCTTCTACATGTACCTGATCCTGTATCTCATCAATTGTGATGAGGGAGAGATCCTCAGGTGGAACCAGTTGTTCCTCTGGGCATACTCTGTGTCTGTTACAAACAGAGTATGCCCACAGAACAATTGACCTACCAGGTCCCTACTGTTTAAATAGGTCTACTCTAGGGAAAATTACTATACTATGCAATAGAATTTCAGCTGTTATTGTAGGCTTTGGACATGTATCCATATCCATGATAATGCTGGCCTTTATTAGAGAATGGTTGGAAATGAGATTGTTAGCCAAAGCCTCTGAAATGTGTTGGAATTCGCTGGAGAACGTCTTAAGGTCAAGCTGGCCTGATTACAGAAAGAATGATGAAAACACACATACAGAGATAGACAGAGACAAAATGCCTCTTCTCAGTCAGCTGAGAGAAGACACTGCACAGACTTGTAGACAAAAGACTGTCTGAATGGATCCCAGAAAGCTTATTTTATTCATCTTATCTATTGCTGACAAGCAGACATTGGAGCAAGTATGAAAACTCTAATAGGATGCAGGTGTCCTTTAGCCCTTTGGCCCTGCCTCAAAACAAAAGGTCAGGGGAAACAGAAGGTCACTTCCTTTCAGATATACCATGTAGGGCAGCCAGGAGTGTGTGCACATCACTGAAGCTTCCTCTGAACCACGTGCTGATCAAATAATGGTTCCCACAGAAATGGCTTCTTCTGATTTACCTGAAGGTGAGAGAATAATTTTCACAATTGATTTACCTAATAAGAATTAGCATATACAAGATTTCTGATTATGGCAATAAAACATCTATAAAGACATTGTGTGGCTATATATTCAGTGCTGCTCTTATTTTGAGGGAAGAATCCTTCATGTATAGCCATAAAATGTGTGACTAACATGTTGTTCCACCTTTGTCACAAGTATCCCAGCAGAACTCTGTAGTCCCATCAAGATTTCTCCCACCTCTATATTCTGATTTTGGTTTTTTTATAATTAATATTAATCTTCTGAATAATAAGTACCTTTGTTAGGGCTCCCAGTCGGACCACATACACCCAAAGGGAATAGAAAAGATTGTCATAACAGGTTTGAGTCTAGTTTCTAGCTATGTAGTATGGCATGGGTAGCTATTTTAAGGGTTTTTCTTGTTCATAAAATTATTTCATAATTATTCAGATTTTAGCAGATTTAACTGTCACAATATTTGCGATTAGGAACTATTAAAAATCATATTTATTGATTAGTCCTCCCCCTCAATGGGAAAGTGGGAAAGTCTGATAGTTTCATTGTGAATGCTAACATAGCAAAAGAAGTCTGCATGTGTGTGTGTGTGTGTGTGTGAATAATGAAAATATGATAAATCCCATCATGTTTGCCAAGCTACTACAGTAAAAGAATCTTCAGAATGTCCCAATTACAACTCAGCAAGGTTGCAGACAGTTGAAGCTTCTGAAGTTCCTAAAGTGTGTTAGGAGATTTACAACTCTGATAAGATATCTGAATGTGTTGATAAATTGAATGATAGAGTCACTGGACATGGGATGTGAATGTGCACTCAGAGTAAAAAGTTCAGAGCTATTACTCACAGAAAAGAAGCTAAAAAAAGAAGTTGAAGTGGAGAAGAAGGCACGCAGCACCTTCCCAGGGACGACACCATCCCACTGGTTCAGGTGTGTAGGCAATAGTTGTTGTGACTTTTTCGAGCTGTTTGGCTGTGTTCTGGAAGTTTTTCTTCCTAACATTTCACCAGACTCTGTGGCTGGCATCTTCAGAGGACAAGGAGCTTCATCACAATACAATGTGTAGCACCTATTCTCCTGCATAGTTTCCTCTTTCTCTCAACTTAAAAAAAAGTCTTACTCACTTTATAAACCAGAGCACAGAGAGAACTCCTGGTTCCCTGAACATCTTGTCCTCTGAAGATGCCAACCACATAGCCTGGTAAAACATCAGGAAGAAAAACTTCCATAACATGGCCAAACAGCACAAAACACTCACAACATCTATAAAATCCCAGCCGTGAAAGTCTTCAAGAATATGTAGATGGTACCTGGGTGAAAATCAAGACTCAGGAAGTACAAGTTTTTACAGACTACATCATTGCAGTGAACCCTAATATTAAGTTCACTAGGGAAGATAGCCAAGACAACAGGCTAGCTTTCCTGGATTGTGCAGTCATCATCAGATGCGACTATGGTCTGGCAGTAGAAGCTTATAGGAAACCCACACAGATAGTACAGTTGTCCCCCGCCCTTTCGTGGCTCATATACTGCAGTTCTGGTATATCGTGGGTTCACAGTATATATATATATATAAAGGCCTCCTGGGGTAAGGAGGAAAGGCCTTCCCAGGCCCATCAGAGGCCTCAAAAGTGCTTCCCTGCAAAGTAGAAGTGACCTCTAGATCACTAGAAAGCACTTTTGGGGCCTCCGAGGGCCCGGGAAGCCCCTTGCAGGCCTGTTTGGAGCAGTGCCAGGCCTCGGGTAAGTACAAGAGCCCCCCCCCGTCTCGACCCAACCCAGCATCCACATATAACAGATTTTCAATTATCGCAGGTCGGGTCGGGTCTCTAACCCCCACAATAGGCGGGGTTTACTGTACTTACTGTTTGACTCTCACCATCCATTACAACACAAATTAGGAGTAATCAGGACCCTAAACCACAGAGCAGAAAGCATCCCCACCTTCACAGAAGCCAAGAAGAAGGGAGACAGACACCTGAAGACAGCACTTAAGGCCTGTGGATATCCAAAGTGGACATTCAACAAAGCAGTGTCTGGACCCAGAAGAACAATGGATCAGCCAGAGACCCACATCCGATGGAAGAACCTGGTCATTCCTTACATGGCTGGAGTGTCTGAAGTGTCTGAATAACTTAAAACAACTTTTGGCAAACACAACATACCTGTTTATTTCAAACCCATAAACACACTAAGGCAGAGACTTGTCCACCCAAAGGACCCAACACAAAAACACAAAAAGAGCATATGTGGTCCAATGCAGTGAGAAGTTTGCAGAGCTCTACAGTGGAGAAACTAAACAGCTATTAAACAGAAGGATGGCCCAATATAGGAGGGGCAACAGCTCAGGACCAGAAACAGCAGTGTACCTCCATTTGAAGGATAAAGGGCACACATTCAAAAATGAGAATGTACACATATTAGACAGAGAAGATTTGAGAGAGTGGTCAGGGAAGCCATTCATGTGAGCATTGAAAACCTCTCTCAAAAGAGGTGGAGTACTCAGGCACAGTCTATCTGCCACTTATCAGGCAGTGATTTCAACAATCCCTAGACAAATCAAGAATATTTCACACCTCAATCAAGAAGGCCATGGCTAACTACTCATACTTTATGGGTGTTGGGAAGGTTGTAAAGGTGGGACTTTCATGCACCTTAGGCCATTGTCCACATAATGGCGTATTGAGACTATTGTGCACCTAATGAGTCTATTTAGGCCATTCTTCATCTTATGATCCTATTTCAGACCAGGGTGACATTAGGTCAAAGTGAACTATAAACTGGAGGAGTCATAACTAGCTTACCTCAGACCAATGAAGATGTTTATCATCTTTAGAGACAGTGGGGCAATTCCCACAGGGGCAGCTGCCTCTGTGTATGTGTATACCTATCAGCTGATGGGCATGTGCATTCACAGAGAAAGCAGGGCTGACTTCCCTTTCTCTAAAGATAGCAGTGGTCTCTATAAATAGCAGCTGCCTCTAAAGGGAGCAGCAGTGGAGGATCAAGAAGAAGAGGCAAGACCAGTTTGAGAGGCAATGGGAACAGTGGCAAGGGAGCAGGTGAGTAGGCAGTAGGAGCAGCAGATGGAGGTGTAAGTTTCCCTCCATGCACAAATTAGGAGAAATAATTGGTTAGTTTTTCGGGTGTTTGGGGAAGGTTCATGCATACAAACCAACCCAGGTAGTCATTTTTTCCAGTTTGTGCACATTTCTAGATACAAATGATAGGAGCATAAAACTGAAGATCTTTTTTGTTAACAAATAAGGAATATGAATAAGAATTCCAGGGGAAGACATATTAAAAGGGAAATCAAGGATGGGGAAGCAAAGTGAAATGGCAAATTAAGGTTCTTCAAAGATATACAGTGAAAAATATAAGAAAGGAAGGAGAGAGGAAAGCTATACACAAGGAGCACTTTTACACAATCTCTAAAATCCACCTGCCACTTAAATTCGGACCAGAGATCATGGGGGTTTGTTGCTCTTCCTGTATTCCCATCCCTCCACACTCTATTGTTCCTGTCTGTGTGAGGTGAGGGAGAAAAAACGGGAGAAAAATGCAGACTCACCTCCGTCTGCCAGTTGAAGCCGCCCTGAGCTGCCCGTAGTGATTCCTGTCTCTTAAAGGGGCAGCGGGGACAAAAAAACAAACAGAAGGCGAGGGAGCCCTGCATTCACAGCTTTACAAAGTGCATTGGAAGATTTTTTACCTCCTGGAGGCCAGGTACTTGAAAAGTGCGCTGGGACGCGCTTAGGTGGGCGTGGTCGTACTTAATTTTTTTTAAAGTCCGGAGCTGGTGGGAAAATATTTTTGAACTCTGGATCTGGGAGCCCTTTGCCTTGGATTTTAGGGGTCATGTAAAAGCGACCAAAGGGAGCTTTAAGTTATAAGGGAGGAGGTAACTGCAGATAAAGCAAGCTAAGGGGGGGGGGAGCTAGCAGCATAGGGATGAGATAAATATTTTTTTAAAAATAGAAAGTGGGTATATGGAGGATAAAATAGGATAGGACTTCAGATGGAGAAAAGAAATGCTAAAACCCTAAAAGAAATGCTATACAGTGGCACCTCTACTTAAGAGCGGGTTTACTTATGAACAATTTGACTTAAGAGTGGAAAACAGTTGGCATTTTAACTGCTGCCTTGCAAATTGTATATGCAGTCTGCTCTACTTACATTTTTTATTTTTTTAATTTTTTAGATAGGGCTGCTCTACTGAGAGTTGTTCAACTTATGAGCATGCATTCAGAACAGATTAAACTCATAAGTAGCGGTACCACTGTATGTATTTAGCTATTATTAGTAATGAGAAACCTACAGTTAGAGTTGGTGTGAACAACAGATTAATAAAAAGTACAGATAAGAGGGGGACATTTGAATAGGAATGGGAAGAAGGACAACAAAAACTTGGTATTAAAAATAACTAAATGCACTTTGGATGGTGTCAAGTAATTGGATGGGAAGATTGGGGTGGCTGATGGTTTAGGTTCTGTAGGTGGAACTATGCCCCACCCCAGTGGCTTGTATGCAAGTAACAGTTGGGATTTCAGATCATTGGCAGACATAAGGGTATGAAATTTCATGTTGGGGTGGCAAGTTTGCAATGTTATTTGTTACTGGTTATGTGTTTTTAGGGATGTTTCCACTACTTAGGACCAGAAGGAAGAAAGGAGGTAAATAATTATGGTTAAAAGATTAAGAATTTCATATTTGAAAGGTATGGGGAATGTTGTAAAGTGGAAAAGAATAGAAGTGCTATTCAATAAGGAAGATGATATAATATTTTTATTAAAAATTCATCAAGCAAAAGAAGGTGTTAATGAAGTTGAACTAAATTGTCCTGTATTTATGAAAAGGCTTATGGAAATTCAAGGTCAAGAGAGGTTGAAATAATCATATAAAATGTGGTTTTAAAGTGAATTAAAATGTAATAAGACACATAATGATATGAGCAACAGGAGGAAAGGAGTATACTTTGATTAATATTTATTCTCTAAATGTTAATCAAACCAATCTTTTTAAAGTACTGTAAGTTTTTACGAAATTAGAAGAGATAAGGAAAGGGTATGTAATAATGGCAGACAATTTTAATATGGTTATGGATAAAGAGAAAGATAAATTAAACTTAAATTAAAAGATTAAGTAATAAATTAAAAGATTGAGTATAAAATAAGGTTGGTGGAAAGAAAATGCATGAAAGATATGGACTAAAAAGCATGAGATATATATGCAAAAATGAAATTTAGTGAATATTTAAATGGAAGGAAATCAGAGAAATGTAATATATTTGAAAAGAGATTATTTTGATTTTAGTAAGAATAAATTGAGAGTTGTGGAAGTTTAAAAGCCAGAAACATTAGGGGTATAAATTGTAATCTCAGGAGAAATAAATTAGAGCTATTTCAAAATTTTCCAAAAATTATATATTGCTAGGTTGTTCTTTCTGGGAGCACTTAAGAAATGCATAAGAAAAATGTGAGCAGTAGACTTCAAGCAGGGCCGGCACTTCCATTAAGGTGAAGAGGGAAGAAGAAGCAGAAGTGATAGAGGAAATAATTAAGCATTTTAGAGTAAGAAAGACACAAGGGATGGCTGGATTAATGCCTTAGTACTTTAAAGTTTTTTTTAATAAAAAAGGTCATAGGTGGTATCTAAATTAGTTGGTACCCCTTTTAATAATATAATGGAGGAAGAAAATACTCCATTATCCAGAAAGTAATCAATGATTATATGAATTTTAAAACTGAATAAATACCCTACTGGCCCTACATGCAAGATATTAAGATATTTACAGCAACATTAGCAGAGAATGAATATTTTTTATTACTGAATACATGAAATAAGATCAAAGTAGTTTTATGCCAGAACAGTAAATGGCAAACCTGACTATTAGAGTGCTAAATTAAATAAATGGATTATTTAAACCAACAGTAACGGAAGGTATAATTTCATTAGATGTTTTTAATGAGTTTAATTGTGTGGAATTGCCAACATTAAAAGTGATAATAAAGGTATTAGGTTTCAGTAATTGTTTTAATGGAATAATGGAATAATCATTCCCTGAAAATACTGAGGAGGTACAAATGAGTGGTGGGATAAGAGGCTGAGGTACCTGACAAGGATGTCCCCTTTCCCCTTATTGTTTTCTTTAGAACTGTTAGCTGAATTTGTTCACTGATGATATCTTATTCAGAATAAAAACCCATTAAAAGATGATGGAGGGGGTAAAAGATGGAGGGGGTTATCAAAAATTGGAGGGGGGTTATCAAAATGATGGAGGGGGTTACAAAAAAATGGCATCAATCAGAAATGATGGTGTTTAACCATAACAAAGAAGAAAAATAAAAATAGGAAATGTACCAGTATGTTAATACCCAAACAACTATTAACTATTTAGTTATAAAAATTCCAACCACTTTAGGAAGACTAAAGGCAGAGAATTGTGATTGGTCTAAGGAAAATTGGATGGGTCTGCAGAACTGCAGCATGGAAAATGAAGATACTGCCCAAGATAAATTTTCTGTTTGATGCTACTGATAACGACAAGTGAAGTAGAGTTAAAGGACTGGCAAAATACGGTTATGAAATTTTGTAGTGGAGATATGAAATATTAATAAGAGGGTGGTTGAAACTTACTAGTCAATTAAGAAATATGGCAGATATTATATGATGGAGCCAGTCAATTAAGACATATGCCAGATATTATATCGTGCTCCAACAAGCTAATTTGTTTGAATACAGAATAGCAAGAATTTCATCTGGACAATATTTGTAAATAATTTCTTTGTACAAGATAATAAAAATAAAGTGTTTTTTAAAAAAGAAAATCCCTTCTTTTAAAAAAATGTTCTTAATTAGGAAAAGATACAGAAAAATATTTATCCTACCAGTTTATCCATTACATTTGGTGACAGAGATGGAGACATTCTCATGAAACCTAAAAGGATTGAGAATTTATTCATCAAACCCAAAATTATTAGAATAATGGACTGAATAGAAACATAAAAGAATAAAAAGCACATAAAAGAAGTGACAAGTATGGATGAACTATCTCAGTATAGTATTGTTCGATTAGAGCAGTAGACATAAAACTGTGTTAAAAGAAATGGTAAAGTGTAGCAAATTTACAAAATATAAACGAATTATAAAAGGGAAGACAAGGTAAAAAAAGGTAGCAAAAGGGGTAGTTGTAAAATCTATAATATTTTATTGAAAGCAGAAGATTAAGAGGAATCACTTAAATCATTATGGAAATTAGAGGGAAGAAATAACGATTAGTGCTTCCGAAAATATATAGAGCATTAGACTATTGAAATCTATGTCAGTAAGGATAAAATAATCTTTCTTTTCCCGTTAGTTTGGAGATGGTACTTAACTTTAGTGAAATTAATCAAATAGCAATTAATCTATGGTATACTGGAGAGGATGCCATAAAGAATTATTTATTTATTTTAATTAAAATATTTTTTACCCCCACCTCTTTTCTTCAGGAGGATCCAAGGCTATTGGCATCATTAAAAGATTACATTTAAAGCCAAAACAGTAAGTGAACAAATACTAAAAAGGATCAGCACATACCAGACTAAAAGACAGTAAACAAAAGCTGCACCAAAACAAACAAACACACACACACACACACACACACACACACACACACACACACACAGAGAGAGAGAGAGAGAGAGAGAGAGAGAGAGAGAGAGAG
>JAHTLZ010000348.1:14520731-14566108 GCA_023846285.1 Phrynocephalus versicolor
AGAGAGAGAGAGAGAGAGAGAGAGAGAGAGAGAGAGAGAGCGAGAGAGAGAGAGCAGAGAGCGAGCGAGCAGAGAGGCAAAACCATCAATTTAAAAAACACCTCAGGAACCCACTCAGGAAGCCAGTCATTAAGGCAAACCTTGCCGGAACCGAAAGGTCTTCACTTACTTGTGGAAGAACCAGAAAGATGGTGCCAGCCTGACCTCGTGTGTGAGGGATTTCAAAAATCTGGGAGCAGCAACACAGGAGGCCCTCTCCTGTGGCCTCCCCTCCATTATAGACTCTTTCTAAAGCTGTCTGACATTTTCTGCAAACTCCAGGATTCCCTCAAGGTAATTGATACCACCAGAGTTTGGGGGGAAAAATAGCTGTTTCTCCTATAGCTCCCGGAATCCTTGAGCTAGCATGGTTAGAGTCCATACTGGACTGGAGATGTACTCCAAGAGTTGTACTTGAAGAAAAGAACTTTTAAAAGTTTTACCCCCTTGTGCATGTATGAGGCCATTTTTGCTAGACCAGGACCCACACTTGTCTCCAAATACTCCACCATATAGGAAATAAAGCATATAACCATGATTAGAGATGGGCACGACAAGAAAAAAATATTTTTTGAGTTGTCGTTTGTCGGGACGGGTCCATTTCGGGTCGTTTCCGTTTGTCGCGAAATCTTTCAAAAATTTGTTGTTTCGTCGTGTCATTTGTTGTTTGTCATTTCCACCGCGATTTAGTGCGACTTGACTTCCCAGAGCATGGGGTTAGGGGGTAAGGGCTAGGCTTAGGGTAACGGTTAAGGTTAGGGTGGGTTAGTGGGCTGCACCTCTGGGTGCCTCTGGCCCACCAAGAACACAGTGTACTGGCGTATGGGTTAGGGTTAGGGTTTAGGGTTCGGGTTTGTGGGCTTTTAATGCCCTCTCTGGCACACCCAGAAGTCTCAGCAAAACCTGGCCATGCGATTGGTGGAATGGCTCCAAAAATTTGCATGGTCCCATCCCATGGCCAGCCCATCACTACGCGTGTGCAGGTGTAAAAAAATAAAAAATAAATAAATAAAATAAAATAAAATCAATGGAGACGTTTTATTGAAAGAAAAACCCACTGCTGCTACTGTAAAAATTCAAGCATTTAAAATAGCTAATTTTCGCATGTTTCTGTGGTGCTTTGGTGGGGTTTTGGACCACGATTTCAAAAAAAATATTGCAGTCGCCATTTTGGATCCCCCCGCACCGCATGGCAAATGGAGATGACGAGGATCCCCCCCCCAGCCTGGTACCAGAGCAGCCCGGGACAAGAGAGGGGGGGAGGCCGGGGACCCCCCACCCCAGAAACCACCCCTCTGGTAGGTGCCCTCAGACAGGAATATTTTCACCGTTTTTTTTGGCCGGGAATCAGGTTTTTTTAATTTTTAAAACTTTTTTTCTGTGCCGTCACTTGGCGAGTTGGCGCGACGACGAGGATGCCCCCCACCAGAGCAGCCCAGGACAGGAGAGGGGGGGGAGGCCGGGGACCCCCCCGAAACCACCCCTCTGGTAGGTGCCCTCACTCAGGCAAGCATATTTTCGCTTGCTTTTTTGGCCGGGAATCGGGGTTTTTTATTTTTAAAACTTTTTTTCTGTGCCGCTTGGCATCGCGCGATCGATGCGATGCCAGGAACGACAACGACAAATCAGACCCATTTTTTCTTTTATCGGTTCGACTTCGAGTTCTGGCGGAGTAATTGTCGTTACCGTTTCCGTTACGTAATGGAAACAAGGAACGGAAACGGAAACGAGAATTTTGCCAAGTCGTGCCCATGTCTAACCATGACCATTGTATTTTCAGTTTCCATTTTTTAAGAAAAGAAGATTAACCTTTCGGCTTTGCTGATCTTGTTGGCTAAACAAGTTATCAAGTAAGGATATGCATTATATTTGGATAAAGCTTGGAGCCTGAGATGAACTGAGCCACTCTGGACAAGTTCAGGGGCTTCCCATGGGTGAAACTAGGAGTTGTATATTATTCCAAAGGTATCATCCTTCACTGTTTAAAATATCCTTGAAATTATTTGCAAACATCCTAACTCTCTAGCTGTGCCTGTTTCTAAAACACTTGTCATTTTCTTGACAGAGGACAATCCATGAAATGTAACATTCTTACACAAAATATCCTCAAAAACTAATCTAATGAGGGTGGGGAAACAAGGAGGTATATTTTGTTTCCTGTGACAACTATTTAGGACTTCCTTTTCATGTACAGCAGTGAAGTACCTGCTGAAACTCTGCAAGGGTGATGCTTCAAGCCATATACAGTGGTACCTTGTATAAAGGAATTAATTTGTTCCAAATGAAATTATGTTGAGTAAATTTTCCTTTATACAAATTTCCCATAGGAATGCATTGAAAACAGAGTAATTCCTAATCAGGACCATTTTTATGTTGTATGGACTCACCCCATAAATGATTCAGTTAAGCAAATTTCCCCTATCTCCGGAATGTTTTATGTTATACAGATTTTATGTTATACAAACTCTTTGCTTTACGAGGGTCCACTGTATGTGCTTTCTATCCTTTTAAAGGACCCCCTCCAAATGCAAAGACTCCTCTTGCATAAACACTCTTCTGTATTTTCCTCTGAGATGGTAGCTTTGCTTAACTTAAGCAACACAACTACTATGTACTTCATTTCTTTCCAATTCTGGCTATAAATACAGCCCACTAAAAAGACAAAAAGAGAAAAACCCAATTACTCCACTGTTCCTAGCTGTCTTTTAATTCTATGAACATGATCTCATCCTCTGCAGCTACTCTGTCAGGCAATTCCATACAAATCTAACAAGGGGAAAATAATTATAGCCATTTCTGGATTGGCAAAAATCACCAGTGGGTACAAGGACCTTTGAATTTTCTAATATTTTCTCAGATTCCAGACTCATGTTTAAAGAGATGGACTCAGAAGAGTTAAATTAGAAAAAGGACTTTTATCTACCTAAGCACCTACAGTAACTGAGGTTCAAATTGAATCTCTTGGTCAATGTAGATCTTAAATATATGTGGAAAAGGTACTTCTTAGCATTGTACCACACTGTAAGCTGACCAAATATACAAGGAAGAAGTTGAAAGATCAAGATGTATATTTGTCACCTGGCACTGGTAGGATCTTGCCAAGAGCCGAAAGGAAGATTTGCCTGCTGTGCACAATTAAGGAACTGTGGAGATGGAGTGCATCTGTAGGTCATCAATTCACCTGCTGCTACTGAAGAAAACACACAGTTAAGCAACCCTAGCAAATGGCCACCATTCTCCTTGGGGAAACCCATTTTCCCATGTAGTCAGCAACCTTCTTAACCCAGAATTAACAACTGGGAAGGTCTTCCTAATGTTTAGTCAGAATCTCCTTTCCCACAGGTGCAGGTCCACTCTTTGCCCAATCTATAATGCTGCCATGGAGCAGGCTGACAATTTGCATGTCTTTATTGACAGTGTCTAGCCATCTTTATTTTGGTGACCAATGTGGATGATGTCTCTCAGTTTACAGGTGGTATGCAGTTTTGGCAACAGTGGAAGCTGCTGCTCTGAGGTCATTTCCATATCAGCTAAACCTGGATGAGTAGGGAGATACCCAATACCCAAAAGGGCACACACATTTCCATAGCTTGAAGACAACTCTACACCCATTGTTACAGCCCTGCATTCTGTGCCATACAGTGCAACAGGTTGGAAGACGGTCTTGTAAACAGTCTGCAAACAGTTAGATTTGAGACAGATTGGCATTTGTATTTTGCAAAGCACACCAGTAAGTTCTCACCAGTATAACCAGACCACATTCACCCTTGCTTGCACATCACCAGTAATGCCACCATGGCCTAGAAGTTGGAAGCCAAGATACTGAAGATACCCACCTTCTTTAAGTTTTGTTCCTTTATTTGGAGCATTCCATGGGTGGCAAGAGTCTCTAGTAACTCACTTTTGTTGATGTATATAGGTGGAGTCCAAGGTGGCAGAGGTGGTCATTCCATGTCTGAACTTGGCACTGCAGTTTGAGGGAGCATCGTACTGCATACCCTGTGTGATAATATCCGTGACTAATATAAACATGAATGCTGAGAGTACTGAGCTTTGGTACAATCCAATCGTCACTGGAATACTGTGTTTCTTAACATCCTTCTTAAATCGTGCTGCCCAAAAATACATTCAAATCAGAGCCAAACGAACAAGTTATTTCCCTTGAGCTGAACCCTGAACCCTCGTTGGTGCACTATAGAATTGCTTTCACTCGTTTCCCCTGTCACATCATACTTCTCTAGGGTGACGATTTCTGTTACACTCCTTATTTTTTCTGAAGTCTATGTTTGTACTCCTAAATGGGTTAGGCCAGATTTACAAGTAATCTGGAGAGAAAGGCCAGATTAGTTGTAAAGATGTTTAAACTTGTTTGTGTGTTCCAACATAGGTTGCAGAGTAAGTGTGAAATGTCATATAAATCCCCCCCCCACACCATGTTGATAATGTGTCCTACTAAGATGTCTTGGTCCTTTTCACCTATAGTACTGGCAAAATCGACCCCCCCTCCATATTTTAGAGTCCATATTGTGTATGTTGAACTTTACATTCATTTATATTGAAATTCATCTTATTTGTTTACATTTGATATCATTTTTCAATTTAGCTAACTCATAATGAATCCTGATTTAGCTCCCCCTTTCAGTTTGGCATAATCTGCTGAGTATTCCTGCTATGCCTTCATCCAAGTCATTTATAAGGATGCCAAACAATATCAGGACAGCAGCACTCCATGTATCACATGTATACATACCTCTCTTGTCTTTTCTACAGCAACTGTTATACACTAGGATCTTCATATCTGCATGGGGCAAGTTCCAGTCCACCACCCTCTAATGAATGTGGGGGGAAATGTAAACTATTAACAAATGCTATTATAATAGTGAACACTACAGCAAGGTCTCTGCCTCAGTCTACTGGTTAGTTCTGATAATGACACTGTAGAAAGGTATTTCTCCTCCTAGCAGCTGTTATATACAGAGCATGGTCTCTGGCTCCATCTGGTGGCCAGATCTTGGAACATCATCCTTTGAAATATGTATTTTTCAAATATTTCTTTTAATGTTTTCAGACTGTGGGCAAATGAATTAGTGCATACTGATCCCACAGATAAGGGGCTCCTGCCGTATTGAAAAGCAGAGAAACCAATAATTTCAATGAGGGTAAGTTACTGTGAGAATAAAATACATCCACAACCCATAGTTCTGGAACAGTTAGCCTCTAGTGACAGGGGAACATGCAGCTCTGAGCTCACACAATGTGTTTCACGCACAACCCCTGAAATGAATAAAGCTTTCCCAAACTATTTCATGCCTGTGAACGCATACTTACTGACAGTGAGATAAATGTTGCTGCTAGTTAGTATGGACAGTCATTTTCTTTTTTAAATACTGGGCGGGGGGAGACAGAAGGGCATCTGAAGAAAGAGAAAAGAATCTTCTAGCTTAATGAACTAATATGCTAATATTTTATATGCTTACATGTTAACTGCCAAAAAAAAATCCCATTACTGAACTAGAAAACACTAACAAAAAATAAAACAAATGAACATAATTGCTAGATGTATGCTTGAACATCAAGGGTTTCAGGAGAGGCATTGGGGTTGCATTTTTGTCAGCCTTTTGTTTGATAAGGCGAAATGCCAGCATGGTTCAACCAATTCTTACTGATGGAGCTTAAAACATTGGGTCAGGTTTTCTTCAGGCTTTGACTGTGGAAAAATAATGTGTATATAACAACAGACTCATATACAGTATGTTTCTTCATGTAACTATTGCAAAAATACCACTCACGAAGGCTATGTCTAGTTATACAGTCAGATGTGTGTGTTTCCAACTGGAAAGATTAACGTGGGTTACCAATGAGCTTAATTCTGGTTTCCTTCTGGGACTGAATGTACTTTTGCTTTGCAAAAGGTGACCAAAATGGTCTCCTTCTCCCTCCAGATTTTTCTTTTCTTTTCATATTTGATTAAAGCCGACCCAATTACTCAAGCAGCTAAGACAAGACTGGCAAATGTTTGCTTTCAAATATTTTTTCCCCTTGGCTGCAATCAAATTATTTGTCAGTCTGATATGATGCTATCTGAGGGCATTGCCATTTTGCTGGGATCTTTCATTGTAATTTCAGATTGACTCCTTGGAAAACAATTACTAGCCTGTGACACTGAAGAGGAGGATTGAGTCATACCCAAGCAACAGAAAACTAGGTCAATACAAGAAATTTGGAAAAGCACTACTACAATGAAAAAGGAAAAAGGAAAGTGTCCGAGAACTGCATGGTTTTTCCTCCTGCACTGTTACATTGTGCCCATTTATTGCAAACCACACTTTGCTGTTACATTCAGAGGTGCACATTAGAATTTCTCTCCAAATCCTACTTCAAAGGTACTGCAATATTAGGTAGGGCTGCAAAATATTTTGCATGAGCAGTATTGAACATTCCATGTGGCAAATGATAAAAAGGGAGTGCTTCAAACAAAATATTATAACTATGGGACTGGATCTTGGATCAGCACCAAATTTGGCGCAGGTGTAGAAGAATATCCTTTCCTGCTCTGTGCCAAAGTTGGGGACATTTGGACAAAGGACTTTTGATCTGTTATTTTTTAAAAAAATGTGCAGAAACATAATTTCTAAGAATTCCAAAGGATCTGTTTGCATAGCATAACATTCTGACCAATCAAAAGATGTTTCCAATCAGGCTACCCAATAGGTGTCTGTCACTTTTAACCCTGCCATGGCCTTCAGTGTGAACAAAGATGTAGCATGGTGAAGGAGGGTCTCCCATTATGGGGTATTATGGGCAGATCTTCAGAAAATTGCTTCTTTGACCTAAAATTCCATGAGTCCCCCTCCAACATAATTCAACAAAGGTTTTCTCTCTCTCTTTGAATACCCAGTGTGGTGTAGTGGGCACAACAGACTCAAGAGGCTTAGATTTGAATTTGCACTCAGCAATGGAAACTCATTTGGGGCGTGGAGCTGGTAAAACCACTTCTTAAATGTTTACTTACCTTTACAGTCTAATTGGAGTCAATTTAGGTTGATTCCAAGTTACAACTTTTACACATTTTAGCTGATCCATTCAAAAACTGAAGAATCTACTATAATAGGGGAATCAGTTGAGTAGAGAACGATGTCTCTAGACTTGCTACCCTGCTGGTTCCTCTCTTGCCTTCCTTCAATTCTGGAAGTGTCTCCCACAGGATGCTAAACTGAAACCACCTTTCCTGTCATTCTGCAAGCAAGCTATTTATGATTTTTATTAAAGCAAAGCAAAGTGTTCTGCTTATATACTGCTCCCTGGTGCTTAAACCACTCTATGAGTGGTTTACAACTTATTTATGCAGGCTACGCATTGCTATCAACCCCCCCCCCCCGCAAGCTGGGCACTCATTTTATCAACCTTGGAAAGATGGAAGGCTGAGTGAACCTTGAGCCAGCTACCTGGGATTGAACCCCAGGCCATGAGCACAGTTACAGCTGCAGTACTGCAATTTAACCATTGTGCCATTAGTACTGTATTGCATGTTCCTTTTAGTATTATACATGCATTGTTAATAATCTTAAATACTGTCTTTTAATTGTTGGAAGCCACCTTGGGTATTTTTAAAGGAGAAAGGCAAATTAAAAATCTTTTAGATAAATAATTAACTATATATATGCATGCTTTGTGACTGGTGGTATCAGTCCAAAAATTAGGGACAGCCTTTAAAGTTTTTCATGGAGACTCATGGAAAACAGACACTCCACAGGCTAATGGTCATGGTGTCGAAAAGGAGTCCCCCAACACCACAGAGTTATAGGAAAAATCACAGAAACTGACTGACTCCTTTTTTCATCCGTTCACCAGTTCTCACAAAAACACAAAACAATTCTCAGGACTCTTTTTCAACAAATGTGAATGGTAGTGAGCTGAAGAGGGTATACCGTAGACCTGTGATGGCAAACCTTTTAGAAACCGAGTGCCCAAACTGTGATTCAAAACCCACTATTTTTTTGCAAAAATGCTAATGAAGCAATTTAACCTGGATAAAGGTGGCTGTGAAGGGGCGATGTTGGGTGCCCACAGAAAGGGCTCCAAGTGCCACCTTTGGCACCTGTGCCATGGCCTCACCAACACTGCTGTAGACCATCCTGACTGCTGCCATCGGTGATGTCAACACTCAGGCTGTCCTTTCCTATGTACAGCTGGGCGTTCTTCTCCCTGATGGCAACAGAGGCACAATGTTGTATGACAATATGGGGGTCATTTCCTGCCTTTTGGAATCACGGCTACAGAAGCACAATTTCCCACATTCATAAACCAGAGGTTTTTGAAGAAATGAGTTAAATCCTACATTTTCTGACAATTTCTAAAATTCCTTGTCATTGCTACATTAAATTGCCTAATTGTTTTAATGGGAAAGATATTCCTAAAAACTGACTGTAAAAGATAGGTATCTGTGCATGGAAGTATGGCATGCATGCATCTCTGTCACTTGGAAAATAAGCATAGACTAATACCCTGTACATGAGATGTAGGCACATACAGTATTTGCAACTTGTGAATAAGTAGGAAGGTGCATAGATCTCATTGACAGTGACTGGAGGTGAGTGTGTTACACTGACCCAACTGAGGTCTCCCAAGTTTGTTCCATTCCTGCATAATTCTTTGTCAAATATCTGGGCAGTTTTTCTAAACAACGTCCTATTTACTTTGCTTTTTTGTTCTCAATCTCAACTGGCCTGACTTTGCTTTTAGTGACAAATGAGGTTGTGTAATATGTCCTAAGAGCTGCCTAGATGCCCTAAGCACATCCGATTTTGCCTGATTTCAGAAGCTAAGGAGGGTTGGCCCTGGTTAGTACTTGAATGGGAGACCACCAGGGAATACTAGGTGCTGCAGGCGCCTGGAGTAGGAACTGGCAAACCACTCCAGTATGCCTGCCAGTAACACTCCATGGACATGGGGTCACAAAGAGTCAGTCAAGACTGTAACAACACAACAGACAGAATATGTCCTATAATTAGAGAAGCAATATTCTCATTCTGAACTACTTCAGTGATATCCAGTAGCTAAATCTAACTGTACATTGCACATCATCTCATCCAGGAACATCCATATGACCAATTGATAAAGGAGAAAACATCACCATCCAAGAAAATATCAAATAAACCAGCAGGGCAATAGCATCAGAGGAGGCACAACGAAGGGTGAAAAATGAATATTTACATGTGCTCCCCCTCCCCCGCTTCAGTTTTGTTAATGGAAGTAGCTCTTCTCATCATGATTAGTCATGTCATTCATACTGGAAAATATTTGATGCAGCCAGGAGACCTACAATGTAAGCCATCATTCCAAGTCTGCCTAATTCAGATAAATCACCAAAACAGATAGGAACTGAAGGAAACATCCCAGAATATGGGCATTCAGGGACCCAAATCCCATTGCTTATAAACTGCACTAGAGTAGACCCATTGAAACAATGGGGATTCAGTAAGTCAACTGTTCCATAAGTTCCATCGATTCAAATATGCCTACTCCTACTGCAACTTACTACACTAACTTAAGTCAGAGTAGGCCCTTTTGAATCAATGGAACTTACAGAGGGACTGAACTGTCAATTCTTCATTGATTTAATGGCCTTAATCTAGTGTGATTTATTATCCAGTACTAAGCAATAGAATGTTGGTTAATATTTTCTGTTTCTCAATGCCAGAGAGGATATGGATGCATAGGATTGCTTGAATAATTGTATGAAATATTGTATCTGCTGTGCATAGAGGACAGCAAATACTAAATGGGACAATAAAGACATTGCCATACATATTAGAAGGAATATCAGAGAGGAAGTCCTGAAGGTTGTGGATCTTTCTGGCAATCAGTTTTGGGGCAAAATTCAAAGTTCTAGTTTTAATTTACAAACCTTTTAATGGCCTGGGTCCAAATTACCTCAAAGACCATATCTCCCAGTATGAATGTTATTCCATTTGTAGTTTTCTATCTCTTTGAGTGGAATTTTTTTTTGTTTGCTTATTTTTCTTAGCATTAATATTTTCATTTTAATGGTATAAGATGTCTCTTCACAATCATTGTTCTTAGCCTTGAATATTGCCTTTAATGTTTCTTGGTAACTGTTGTACACTTGTCTCCAACTTTGTATATTGTCCTTCAGTGTTGCAAGTCTCCTTGGGTCCTTTCCAATGAGAAAGGAGGGGTACAATTATTTAAAATAATTAACAATAAAGGAGGATATTGCTGGAGGATTAGAATTTTAGTTAACTGTCATAAGAGAAGAGAAGAAGAGAATAGTTGATGATTAGTTGTGTACACATCTGTCACATTGCCTTGGCCAACTATAACATACTGCAGCATACTGCAGCAGATCTTCTCTATCTATAAGAAATGAGATGCCTCATGCTGACATATATTGCACAGGCCAACCTTATGGGGTGAAATGAAGCAGTATTTACCCACCAGGATGAAAATAACATCAATTCAAACTACACTATTCTCTGTTTCCAATTTCAGTACTTTAACTCTTCTAAATAAAACCTCATTCTGGTGAAACAATGTCTCCAAGTTCCTATGTTTGCCGGCTTGTCTGATTCTATGTATGTCTTTTTTTTTCATAAAGCTTCAATTTTGAATGGTCTAGTTGGCCATTGCTACCATCTAGCAGGCTACCATCAAGAATTATATGAAAATTCATAGATGAAGATTTTCTGACAACATCTTCATAAGCTAATCCTTCCATGCATTAAAAAACAATATGAACATATTATTCCACCCTATCAGTATGCAGTGCATATAGACTCTACACCCGAGTAACATGCACCTATATTATAGCAACATATATTCCAGATGCACACAAAATCAGTTGTATTCATGTGTTTTTTTTTTGGTCAATCACATGGCAGAACAAGTAGCCAATGATCTCCTACTGGACAAACATACCCCTAGCGTCTTTATGTTCAAGTCTAACAGGGACTGAAGTAAACAAACACCATGATTACAACCAAAAAGGAGGAAACATCAAGTACTACACACTATCTACAAAGCCTCCATTGGGGTCAAAATAGCGACAACTGAACCGATCGATCAAGCCCAAAGCCTCTCCTAGACACTCCAACTAGTGAAGTGTCAGGGAAGATGCACACTAGCTGCTAGTTTCTATATCAGATCTTGCAGCTGTTCTGCCAGCCATTTGACATAGCTGCTAGGCAGAGCAAAAGAACGGTGTCATCACTGCTAGCTAGTATTCAGGTGCTAGAATCTTTTTTTTTCTTTCTTTTTTATTCATCTCAGTTTATTAAGCTATCATCTACTGGTGCTAAACTTGACTGCGGATGTATGCCTGTGTCTGTCTTGTACAAACTTGGAGTGGTTATGTCAAAATTCCTTTTCTAGAAACTGTTTCTTCCTCCCTTTCTGCCCATTTTGTTCTCCTTTTTACTAGTTAAAAGTAAAAGACATTGCCTGCTGCGCTTTGGCCAAGTGATACTAAAGTGCCTACAGGCAGAAATAAAATTTTGCTGCAGCTCTTCCCATGTATATTTGAGATTTGTCACATTCCCCCAAATGATGGTGCTGTATAGCTCCATTGAAAGCTGTAATTATTTGCACTTCCTATTGGCTTGAAGGGTTATTCTTTCAGTGATCCAGTAAAGTATGAATATCATTATCAACTGTAACAGGGAAGTCTGTAATGTCTGTCTATCTATCTATCTATCTATCTATCTATCTATCTATCTATCTACACACTGATATTTGCTTTTTGCAACAATAGGGCTTTGTTCCAAATTTTATTAATTAATTTTATTTATTTACTGTATTTCTACCCCATGTTTCTCCCAGTGAAGTAATTTTACAGAAAATGTGGACTTTATATGGCGGAAATGTACTTTTGGAGGAAGCAAGTCTCACTAATGAAAAGTTCAGACATAGCACCATGTTGATTTCTGCTGGATCACAAAGATTTGGGACTGCCATGTGGGAATTTAATCCCCACAAAGGGGAGTAAATAAACATACTTTTAAATAATTTAATGAAATCAGTGTAGCCTCCTATCTGCAAGTAAAAAAACACTCTGTCAAATTCCTCCCTGGTAAACTTCTTCAAGTAATTTAACTGTAATTTTCCTCCTCTAGTCCTCCTCTCATCCAAATGCAAACTAGCACGTCCCTTTGTTATTTGGTTTTCATGTGGCGTTAAAATGGAAATCTTCTAGTAGCTGAAATCTATTTTGGCCTTTACAGGTAGTTCTTCTCACTCTAAAGCCATGATACTATAATTATATAGGAGAATCAGAATGTGCAGCATGAACCTAGCTTCCAACTGACAGGTGAAGCATGAAAAATTCAGATGCAGCAGCTCCAAGCTTGCCTTGGCACAAGTTCTTAGGCAAAATGCAGCTGCCCAGATGTATCTGTGACAAATTTCTGTATCAAGATCCAGGGTTTCTTTGATTGTGAGTGAAACTGACTGGGAAAAAAAGCAGCAGCAGCTATGTGAAATTCAGCAGGCTGATTACCTTTCCAAGTTTCTAGAAGATACCATTTGAAGTCGTATCATTTTAGCATTCCACACACTATTATCCAGTTAACACGTGCAGCTATAATCCTCATGTGTTGTGCAATTAAAGCAACATTTAGTGACATGCAGATTTATGAGTGTGAGAGGAATTCAACAGAAACCCCACGTCTGGTCAATATGCTGTGAGGAAGGGAAAACACATTCTAGCCTTATCAAACATGCCTCTTAGCACACCCATCTGGTAAAAGACATTCATATAATGTTCAGATTAAAGTATACATTTCAGAGGCCATATCATTGGGAGAACATGTTTAAACTGGTATTCCTGCCTTGAGTGGGGGGTTGGAACTAGAGATGGGCACGACTCAAAAAAATAATTTTTTGTTTTTCGTTTTGGAGTCCGTTTCGGTTCGTTTTTGTTTTTCGGGTGTTTTTTGTGCATTTTTTGTTTTCGTTTTTGTTACGAAATGAAACGAAAAAACAAAAAACAAAACTTTTTCGTTTTCATTAGCATTCTTTTCGTTGGAATGGGTCTGCCATAACGAAAATGAAAAACAGGGCAAAAATTTTCGTTTCGTTTTCATTTTTGTTTTGTTTTCTGGAAAATTTTCATTTTTGTTTTCATTGTGTAACGGAAACAAAAAACGAAAATGAAAATGAAAATTCCGCTGAGTCGTGCCCATCTCTAGTTGGAACCAATGGCCTTGTAGGCCCCTTCCAACTCCATGATTCTATGATCTTATTTCTTATTGTCCCCCTGAGTGTAAACAGGGTCTCAACATGAAAATCTCATTTCACGTGAGCTTGGTGCTACCACATCTTTGGAACACAAACATGACACCCACAAGAACGATGGTTTATTTGTAACACAGAACTTGACCCTCAACTGGGAAGAACCCGGAAATCACCCCTATACTTGAGAAGCAGGGATGTTGGTTTCTCCTACATTCATCCTACATTTCTCCTACATCAATATATCGAGTTCTAAATTATTTTCATTCCATTTTCAACCAACTGCCGTGGACAACCTCAGGAAGTACAGCTCTTCCTAGCACTGAGTGAAGCACAGTCCAGAAAGTTATTAGCAATCACAGAACATAATTGCTCCACAGGCAGAACACTCCTCAATTGGTCTGGCAATCATCAGCATGTAGCTATATACAGTATGAGCCAGCAATAATCCTCTTAAAAACAACCGGCCTTCTGCATGCACAAATTGTGTAAAAAAGAAAACCACATGAACAATGAGCCATTGTTGAACATGCAAAAACTATCACCACCTCCACCACCTAGGATTTTAACCATTCTGTATGTGCCTACCACATAGCTTTAAAATGAAGAATAGGTCAAAGCATTTGAAACCCTTATAAAAAATAAGAGTTTATGCATGTATCTGGTCCTCTATGACATTAAATTTTCTCCTCCCCGTTCTCAAATCTCATTTTAAGTCAAGCTTGAATTAAGACTACTACATATATAAGGCATAGTTCACTTTCAAGAGGAATTTAGTATTTATTCCTGCACAGTCTAACTTTGCCAGGAACACACTGAATTAAGTCACAAATGGCAGTATTGTGTACAGATGAATCCTCAGCATAATATCTTTTGCAATAATGATGATTTGTATTGCATGAGTGAAACATATATTTGCATTTTAAACAGAAAGGGGCCCTCCTTCATAGCTACACTGCATATAGCTCAATATAATTAATATTACATTTTTCCCATTTCTACTCTGCTGTAATATTTTAAAAAACAGAAAAGCATAAACACTAGTAACTGCATGGTCTGTTGGAAAAAAAACCAATTTGTTTTCAGGTTGATTATCAGCATAAGCACACACGCCCCATAAGTATTTATAGGCTGAAGACTAGATTCTCTGTCTCCCTCACTATGAAAAATTTCAGGACTATTACAGTTTGGAGCAAAATGAGCCATCATGATTTATTAAGTCTCTTGCAGGAAGGCCTTACAATGACATGAAGAGTGGAAGATAAGAACAGCTAAAAATGTAAAACAAAATGGAAGAGGAAGAGAAGTTCATTGGGTAATGGCAAACTAAAATTAGACAGTGCCACTGTGAAGATAGATTATAAATTTTGACATTTTGCTAATGATGATTATAGGAAGAAGGGGTAATTCTTGAATATTGGTGCTGTAAACAAAAGTTATAACTGCACTAATAACTGGAGCAGTTTATATATATATATATATTGGCAGTTTAATTGTACTGAAGTATTGGCACCTAGATAGGATCCCTCACCACATCTCAGAGCAGCAGATTGATTCCGAAGATAAGGACAAATAACACAGCACAAACAGCTGCACCTTCCAAGAGAAGAAAGAAGTCAGGAGACGCAGAAAGAACAGCTGGGGCATCAGCAGCCTTGCACAGGACTGATAATAGGACTGGCCTTGCTTTATCCCTGCCTGGGGAAGAAAACCTCTGAATGTGGATCTTGACAATGCCATCACTCCTGATCCAGGCAAGCAGAGCCCTCAGAGGAGAACAGCAACAAGGCCAATCAACTTATTACCTGGGAGAATCAAAAGCTCTGTGTATATATCCCTAGCTCGCTGTTCTGTGCATGTGACATGGAGCCACTATTAAAAGTTTTAGTCTCAGAAATGAACTGAATGTTCATGTACTGGTCATTCAGAACATCTCAGGAAAACCTGACATGGATACATACCTCAAAGCTGAGTGCCTTGAGTAAAAATGCTTCTTCAACCATCATATACAAGGAAAGAACAATTTATATGAATGTGACAAGCAGATCTATTCATGAAATAAGCATTTCTGACTGTTCCCACATTTCCTCCTAAAATGTTAGCAGTAAATACCAAGTGCCCGGTATTGTTTGCTACACATATGCTTCCACAGTGCCGCAAGTGAGACAGGTGCCTGCAATGTCAAAACATTTGTTGAATGCCTAAAAATGAACCTATCACTTTGCACTTTGGAGAAGCACAGCTGAATGCTAAGGTTCACATTGACATGCTGTCCAAGCACTGCTTATCCACTGCACTTTGCCCTTCAATTCAAGACTACACCCTTCTTTGGGAGAAGATGCTGCTTCAAAGCCCAGGATCTCCAAGCCAGCCTGCAGTTCCAGCATGACTCTTAAGTAAGTATAGCTCTTATACACACAAGATGCAACCTGTTAAGTTTAGTCAATTTATGGATCAATTCAAAAGTGATTTTATGGGGAATAGAGAGACATGGCATCTGCAATACATTCCAACATGAGCTTTCTATGTCACCCCTCTGGTAATATGCCACTGTTTTCTAAGTTTCCAAGAGTATCTACCTGACAGCTATAACAACAAGCAAAACAGTAGTATTTCCTAATGGCTTCTACTGTCTGGAAACAGTTTTGTTACACTTACTGTGGGCTAATTTTCATTTTCATAACACCTATATATATCCATAGATCACATCAACTTATGATCTATGTCACCTGGGACAAACATGGATCCTGTGTACCTTCACCCCCAACCCTCTGGCTCCCCCCCCACCCAGCGGAGCGACCGGGGGACATGGCCTGCCTGTCCCCACCCCCCGTTACAGCCCTATCCATTAATGTTAAATATACATACCAATGGGGAACATAGTAAATATTTTAGAGTATACTTCCAATAAAAAACAGGTGTAAAAATTGCAATGTACCTAAATGATACTTAAGACAGATTTCCGAAAAGAGAGATTGTGCTACCGTGTTCAATGGTCTGTGCTTCCAAAATATGACCAGCCCCTAGCTGATTTATACCTCTACCCAAGATGTCCATTGTTCCTACTTCTGAATTTATCATTGTAACAGAATCACCACTTTTTTACATGTAAAACTGAGCCTTGTGGCACTGTGGTTAAACCGTACTACAACAGTGAGGACTCTGCTCATGACCTGAATTTGATCCTTGGCTCAGGTAGCCAGGTCAAGGCCGACTCAATCTTCCATTCTTCTGAGGTTAGTAAATTGAGTGCCCAGCTTGTGGGGGGAGGGGGAGTAATGTACAGCCTGTATAATTCAATTGTAAACTAATCAGAAACAGTGTTCAGCACTACGGGTTGTACATAAGCAGCACATTTTGCTTTGCTTCTTTTTTAAAATATGAATTATGTCCCTAGAAGCTTCCAAAAATACTACTTGACAAACAAACAAAACCAAAAACCAACCCCCCCAAAAAAAACATAGACTTTCCCATATGCCTTGCTTAAGATTTTTTTAATCTTTGCCACTGTAGTGGCAAATTTGGCAGCAATGGGACTAGGTGTATCCACTGGTACGGCTCATTGTGGTTCCTGTATGCCCGGAAATTGCTCACACTGATTAATGTACATGATTGCAATTGGGTTGCTTTCATATGACCAATCCACAGCAAACTTTGATCCAGATCACTCACACCCCAGAGCAGTCACATGGTTGATGTCACGGATCGGATGTTCCCATGGTTGCATATTGAAAATCCACAACCATTCTGATTCCACGACTGACAACTGCAGCAAAGACACCATAAAGGGGGATAAAAGGTTTTGGCATGGATATTCCATGTTCCCAGAGACTCAAGTAACGGTTTAAAATCCGCATCGGAACAGTGAAAAGGATTTTACTACCTTGAGACCAGGTACTTGTAAAATATGCTGGGTCACGCTTAAGTGGCCATGGTCGCACTTTATTTTTTAAAAAGTCTGCTGCTCGTGGGGAAATGATTTTATGCTCTGCATCTGCAAGCACTTTACAGTGGATTTTAGTGGTCGTGTGAAAGCAGTCATTGTCAATTTGAGCCAACCGTCTCTGTGCAAAACTAGCATCCTTTCTCTTTGAGACGCCCCCCCCAAAAAAAAATACATCCAAAACAACAGGAAACACAACAATACCACAGAGAGAGAGAGAGAGAGCATAGAAAGACTGGCTGATTATTTAAAAAGACACAAAACATTCTCCAATGCTTCTAATACTTAAAAGTTCACCAACAAAGCTACAGCTATAATCATTCTGCATAATTTTTGTTAAAGTGCAAAACACAATTTATATTAATCTGTTTTAAGTCTTGGGAGAAACGCTTGGCTGAAGTTGACGTGTGCTGGTTCTTTACATGGTTCATTCGCCCTTTTCTGCATCAATTCAAATGATCACATGCCTGAACATACAGAAAAGGATCCTTTTTTTAATTTTTGAAAGAGCAGAAGTCAAAGTGGCAGAGGGAAAGGCTGCATATGTGGGGTACAGGGGAAAAGATTCTAGGCTGTCTGGCATTTCCCTTTGTCCTGCATGACCAAGAATGAGAGAAAGATAATCAGCCCACCCCAAACCCATAGCATTTGCCATCTTTTTAATCAATGTGGTTGTGACAAAACCCTGGAAACAGAAGTAATGAATATACAAATCATCAGCCAATCCCAGCAGGAGGGCGGGGAATGGTATGATATAAAAAGGGTGGAGCCTAGTCAGTTGAGGCAGTTCAGTTAAGTTGAAGGTTTTGAGAGTGAGTGCTGGGAGAGAGCACTGCTCTGTTGGAGTTCTGTCAGGCAGTGAGGGCTTTACTGTTTACTAGTTATTAAAGACAGGGGGGCTTGTAGAGTTGATTAAATCTATTCTGTGTTAAAGGCAACACATACCATCTTCAGTCATTGTTCTATTTATTTAATTTCTCAATAAACTTCATTATTATTGTTATATTATACATCTGAGTTGGTCCCAATTAATAAGGCGACAATCTAAAAGGTGGCAGCATTACCATTTCCATCACAATTCAGTGTGTAAAAGAGAGGTGTCGTCACAATTTGGTGGCACAGCAGTGGGATGTTGAAATAAACCCAGTTGTGCCTTTGAAAACTCAGTCTGTGAAAGGGGTGACACGTCACAGTGGTCACCCCATAAAATTTAATTCCTTTATCCCACAGTGCTACAGAATCACAGTGTTCAGATTTAGACCCATGTCAGCCATGATACGAGAAGGCTGTCAGATTTCATGGACAAACAAGGCAAAGATGCCAAACGGAAGAGTCAGGAATGCGGCCAAATGTTTCACTCTGTGTGAGTACTGCATGCAAGGTCAAATCACGGAGCAGCAAGAGGAAAAAAGCATCTTTGTACAACAGGAGCCTTTCGTTGCTTCCGTGACCAAGCAGTCAAAAACAAGCGTGCCAAAGAGCATTACCAGAATGAGATTTAAATCATGACATCAAACCTCATCAGTTTTTAGCACATTAAGAAAAATACTGGCTGAAATCCTATTGCCAAAAGTTATGTCCAGTACCACTGGCCACAGTAATTTAATAGAAATTAGACATTTCTGATCCTCTCTCTTCCCTAACTGGGAAGGTCCTTGGACTCTGTTAGGTTGACTTTTGATTTAGGAGAACGAATGAGGATCACCAGAGAGGTATGGAGTCTTTAATTTCCAAAATCTTGTGATGATTATTTTCAGGTATTCAGTTTTTTTTTATTTCCACAAAAACATCAACTAAAAACACCAGTTAATTTTTTACATTATCAGATGATGCCACAATCGGCTTCTGCTGGCATAAATTTACACCAGCAGTATTTTGGACATTATGTTATAGGTAAACCTGTCACACTGGCATACTGTATTACTTCTAAGCTCTGAACCTTAACTGTCAAAATCTCAATTTAAACATGTTGAAATCTGTCAAACTTTGGCTTTTTCATAACTAGAGTAAGGCCATTGAATGATTTGGCATCTAGTAAGTCAATGCCTATGTTCTATTGATTCAATGGGGCTACTCTGCTTCCAACTTACTACCAAATTTCAGTTCATGTGTCAAACAAAGACTAAAGCCAAACTCTGGACAAAGTCCCACTGTGTAACTTTTCACCAGCATATCTCAAACTGAAGTAGCAGAAATAACTTATTTAAATTAATTGACAGATTCCTACTGTCCCTCCCGTTTCAGCTTCTGAAATTCCCTAGGTTCCGCTTTGCCTTGGGGAAGCTTTTTGAACGATTTGAAGATGGTTCGGTGATTGCAACTGGTTCAGAATCGTGCAGGCCGGTTGGTGAGTGGTGGGGCTGCAAGGGATCATATTACACCGATTCTGTACAACCTGCTGTTGTACAGTTGTTGCCCGAGCCCAATTCAAAGTGCTTGTTTTGGCATATAAAGCCCTAAATGGCTTAGGACCTAGATACCTGAAGGACCGCCTCCTTCCATATGAACCTATCTGGCAATTAAGATCCAGCCAGGGAGTCTTCCTGAGAGAACCATCCCTGAAGGAGGTGAAAGGGATGGCATGTAGGTCTAGGGCAGTGATGGCGAACCTATGGCACGGGTGCCAAACGTGGCGCTCGGAGCCCTTTCTGTGGGCACGCAACATTGCCCCTTCATAGCCACCTGTATACACATTAAATTACTGTATTGGCACTTTGCAAAAAAAAAAAAATAGTAGGTTTTGAATTGCAGTTTGGGCACTCGGTCTCTAAAAGGTTCGCCATCACTGGTCTAAGGCTTTCTTGGCAGCTGCCCCCAGGTTATGGAACGCCCTCCCAAGTGACATCCGCCTGGTGCCAACACTGATGGCATTTCAGCACCAGGTAAAAACCTTCCTGTTTCTGAAGTTTTTTTAATTGACATAACATAGATTGTGGGTCCGGGTGGCAATTTTAGTGGTTTTTGTTTAAATCTTTTATTGTTTTAATTGTCCATTGCCTTTTTAATGTTTTAAGTATTTTAACTCTTCATTTTAATTGTAAGCCACCCAGAGACCTTTGGGTAGTGGGCGGCATGTAAGTTGTATAAATAAATAAATAAATAAATAAATAAATAAATAAATAAATAAATAAATAAATAATATTTTTTTTGGTGGGGCCGTTTAAAAGAGGGGGGGGGAAGTCCACTGGATCACCATGGGTTGAACCATATCCTCCTGGCAGTGTTTTTTGACTTTTAAAATATTCTTCCCCACTCTATGGCTTCCAAAGCCTTTCCTGGGGCGAAAGGAAGCTGCAGGGAACCTTTGAAGCTGAAACAGGGGGATAAGAAGCTTTAACTTAATTTAAATTAATTATTTCTATTGCCTCAATCCAATTTGTGCCAGCAGAAAGTTATGCGGTAGGATTTTGTCTCTTGAAAGTGGCATACAGAGATCACATTAAGAGTGAATGTAACCTACATTAGAAAAATTACAAAAGCTTTAAGCAAACGCCCACATTATAGTACTGCCATCCTTGCCATGATCCTAATCATACTACTGTGCTAAAGGGGCATTGTAGCTTGAAAGGAGGGATTGGATGTAAGCAAGGGGAATTCAGGGCCATGTTCCAACAACACTGTCCAGATCAATGTCCATCAGAACTCTATGCATTCAATGTAAAGCTCCCAAGAGGCCCTTGTTAGCTGCCTTCTGCTGAATGCACTTAAAATATCCCTTTGATCAGAAAAGTCTTGTGTTGCTAAAAAGTACTTGCATGTCTGTCAAAACAAAAAAATCAAGTTTTATATACAACTCAATTTACAGTTTTCCCAAAGACTGATCAAATTATCTCTGGCTGAGCTAACTGAAAAACCCAAACCAAAATCTATACAGATAATCCAAAAATAAGGGATCAAGGACGTTTCAACTCACAGAAATTTTTCTCCTTGTTGATCTAGGAAGATAATCCCTAATCTATTCAAGTGAATGCTGCAAGCTGCTTGATTGGCTATCTACCATTATACACCCTAATTATGAAAAAATATATAGTATAAGTGAATTTTATCTCTCATCCCTCCAAGTGACAGCCAACCTTCTACTCCATCACAGATTTGTCAGTTTGTATTGATTGCTGGCTGATGAAACTGGCCCAAGAGAAAGGGAAGCTTGCTTTGTTTGACTAAGTCATGTATCCAGTCATGTAGCTTGATAAGCACTTTTAATGATCAAAATGATAAGGATTCTCTTCTCAAAACTGCCTGTCTTTCTATCATCTTGACTCCTAACATTTGTGTTGCTGAAATTGTGCTACATTCTTGGATTCATGCCCTATTTCACAGCAGTGTTCATGGGAAGACCTGGTGTTCCCCAACCCTGATGCATATTATGGTGATGACCTAAGTGCATGAAACAAGATTGTCCAGTCGGCAAATTTACCTATCCCATCACTTCATTAGTTGACTTTAAATCTGTACTATTTCTTAATTTCTCCTTGTACAATATTGTAGAAGGGCACATCTTTGGAAGATAAAGGTCGCTGGAAAAGGCAAAGGTGCCAAGGAAAGCTGAAGACAAAAGGAGAAGAGTATGCATTAATTCAATAAAAGGAACCGCTGCCTTGAGTTTTCAACAGTTGAACAAGACTGTTGACGGTAGGACCTTTTGGAGTCACTACTGCATAGGGCTGCCATGAGCTGCAAGGGACTTGATGGCACAAAATGACAGTTTATAACATAGTACAGCTCTAGTTCCCAGGTATTATCTCAGCCAAAGAATACATTCCCTATACATCACTACTAATGGCATCAACATTATCATGGTAACATTACTAGTTTCTTTTTAAATGCAAAATGTTCTGAAAATGATTTATAGTAAAAATAAATAAATAGCAAAATGTGAAAAACAGTAGACCCCCTCATCAGTATGTGTTCATTTGCTGTTTGAAAACACTAAAAAAAAAAAAAAAAAAAAAAAAACTTCAGAAATACTGTAATTATATGTTACTTTGGAGGTGTATTTACCAGAACTGGCCACAAAAAAGAGCCAGGGATTATGCAATATACTTCCATGTTTTTTGGCCTACACAGGGAGGCTTTGAGCTGGTCTCCAACAGATACTGCAATCTTACTGCATCCAAAAAGGGGGAGAATCTAAAGCCAAGAAATGATTCAAGAGGTATTATCTATTATGTGCAAATCTGCCAGTAGGCTTCCAGTAACTACCAATGGAATAGGGGAGGGGCATGTAATACAGTAGTCCCCTGTTTATCATAGGGGTTACGTTCCCTAACCACCCACAAGAAATGAAAATCCACAATATGCAAACACCATTGTGGTAACAGCATTCACATATTGGGTTGAGTCCAGAGGCCTCCACAGCAGCCGTGGCTGGATCCAGAAGCTCTCCTACTCTCGTCCTTCCTTCTTTCATCTCAGCTGGCTGAGGAAAAGTGTTTGTTCCTAGCTGCACCACTACCCTGGAAAGCTGTCGAGCAGGTGGGAGAAGAGAATGTCAGGTGGGGGCTAGGGCTGGGAATGGACCCCTTTTGCCTCAGCCAGCTGAGGCAAAAGGAAGGGTGAGGGAAGGAGGGAAAACAGAAAAGACACCACTGCTATTGCCCCAGCTAAAGCTGAGGTAAAAGGGGTCCGTTCTCAGCCACACCACTCCCACCTGCCTTTCCCTTCACCCGCTCACTCACTCGACAGCTTTCCAGGATGGTGGCATAGTTGGGAAAGTAGGTGAAGGAAGGGGCTGGCCAGTGAGTGAGCAAGCAGGTGGTCAAGGGGAGAGGCAGACGGTGGTTGCGGGTGGCTGGCTGACTGGCTGTGGCAGATTCTCCTCCCTCTTCCATCCATCAGTACATCCCTCCCAGTGGATGTCCCGGTCATGGAGGCTTCAAGACCCAGCAGCAGCTGCAGTGGAGACTTCCAGACCTGGGTTGGGAGGCCTTCACTGAGGATGTGGCAGGGATCAAAATCCTCCACTGAAGTCACAGCTGGGTAGGGAGGCCTCCACGAGGGCTGCCATCACCAAAGAGGAGGGCTGGTGGCAGGACCTTGTGATATTTGAGGCGCAATGTGGCAGGTGACTACTGTACTGCAGAGTTTCCTTGTCAAGTAGAGATAAACACAAAATGAACCACAAAGAAAATCCCACAAGTCAGGGTGTTTTCTGGTTTCTTTTGGGACACGTTGGGGAAACCAACCTCCCAGAATAAAATGAATTATTCAGCCAGTTCCTAAAGAGCACTCTCTTGGGGGAGGATGCTTTGGCGGACCCTAACTCAAATGTCCCAAATCCAAACTTGAAGATGGGGAAGAGAGTAAGCTGAAGACTCACTAGGATTCTATTCCACTGCTCCGGGAAGTCCCAACTGCGCAAACCACATAAAGTATAGTTTCATCACAAAGTTGGTAAAAATACATGGTTTGTCAATGGTGACAAACTACAAACCATCACAAAGTGCAGTTTCCCCAGTTCTTGCCCATCTCTAGAGCAGGGCACCATTCTTTCAATGTTCAAATTTCATTTGGGATCTTGGGTACTTTAAGCAACCCCCCAGTTAAACAAAACAAAAAACAAAAAAAAAACCAAACACTGTATCTTCTCACAGAAGAACTGTCTTTGTCTGCTCAAGACTATCTATTATAGATGTCCATATGACCAAGGAGAACACACCAAGATCATTAAGGCAAAGTGTGACAGAGCAGAAGATGTCAAAAGAACATCTCCAACACAATAACTTCAGCACAAACTAATTCTTAATAAAATCTTCAGACTTCACATCCAATCAGAGTGCTTATCACCTCTAAACCACATTTTAAATGAATTTGTATTTGTTAGCAACACATATATTTTTCAAAGTACCTCAATGTTTTGTTAAATATAGGCAGGGCAGCAAGGCACAGAGACGTATGTGCAGCACCATCCTGAGCAAGAAGAATTAGCTTTGCCTCTAAGAATCCACTATCTTTGCATTGTAGGAAACCCACTGACACTTTAGAGACCCATTACTAAGGACGAATAATCCATATAAACAGGCTTGTATGCAGAGCCCCGAGTTGAAGAATTCATGCTGTCAGAAGTAGTGGTTCCACGCCATGCCATGCAACAAATCAAACCCAAGGAAACAGTGGCCCTCCAGATAGCTTATCTAGTTAATAATAATGGATAATGGAAGTGTCCCAGAACATTATGAGGGGCACAGATTCTCCAATCTTGCCTTAGAGCACTGAATGCTTGAGAAAATCACTATGTCTTCTACTTGCTGTCAAATGACTCTTTGCAGAGCCATCTTTTAAATGCTTCCAGTCTCAGATTTGCATATCTAAAATCAGCATTTATAACATCATCAACAACCATTTAGTGGAAAAAGCCCACCCTAGTCTTTGCCAGTAAATACCATACTGAGTACAGACCAGAAGCTGGAAAAGAATTTAGAATGTACTAAGTCCAAAACTGCATAAATGGGTGCCATTACAATTTCAATTTTCAAGTAACTCTTCAGTTTTCTGAAAAATTATTAAGCATTTATTTGTAGTAACTTTACTGATCTGAATGTTACAATCCAATGATTTAAGATACAGAATACAGTGGACCCTTGTATAACATACAGCTTGTATAACATAAAATTTGTACTACATAAAAAAATCCGGAGATAGGGAAAATTTGCTTAACATAATCGTCTATGGGGCAAATCTGTACAACATAAAAATGGGATCACTCTGTCTTTAATGCATTCCTATGGGAATTTCTATAAAGGAAAATTTGCTTAACATAATTTCATTTGGAACGAATTAATTCCTTTATACAAGGTACCACTGTATTCTTTCCCTTTGTCTACCTCATTGTCTCAGCAGCAACCACCACAGATAGAGCTTGGATTACAAACCAGCAGAGTGGAACTGTGTGATATTCCTCTTCCACCACCATTTACTAAAACCCCATTCTTGTGCCTTCACAAGTCATGTTAAAAGTTACAATTGCACCAGGAAAAAAAGGAAATGCAACTTTATGGTGGGTTATTCCAAATGGGAATTAATTGCAAGTACAATTGTAGCTACTTATTCCTGACTGAGCAGACCAGTGGTGCATTTCATCCATTATTACCGCCAACTCCAATTGGCTTTCAAAGCTCTCAGACTGAGGTCTTCCCTGTTCACTCTGTAGAATCACAGAACAAGAGTCTGTTCATTCATGGAACTCCACTGCTGAATATTCTTTTTTTAAAGCACCAGAACATGTATATATTTTTTTACCAGAACTGTGTGCTTAAAATGACAAATCTAAGACATCTGTATCTACCTTCCTAGACATACTTCTATTTTTCTCCACAAACCTCTTTAGATTTAGTTCCCGGTAAGTATCCCTCAGCATATCCGATCTCGCCTGATTTCGGAAGCTAAGCATGGTCGGCCCTGGTTAGTACTTGGATGGGAGACCACAAGGAATACCAGGTGCAGTAGGTGCCTCGAGTAGGAACTGGCAAACCACTCCAGTATGCCTGCCAAGAAAACTCCATGGACATGGAGTCATGAAGAGTCGGTCATGGCTGTAATGACACAACACACAACACAACACAACTATCCAGCCCACTCTCTGAAAAACAATTAGTTGAGTTTATAGCTATTGAACTACTGCTTGCTCAACATTTTATATAAAATCCAAAAAATCAAATGCTTCTCATTTTGAGGAAATGAACCCTCTTTTTGTGTGTTCCGCCCTCCCTACTATTCCACAACAGCAGCAAAGGAGAAAGAAGGGTAGAACTCTCTTTTTTAAAACATATGGGCAGTGTTTTTTATACTAAACTCCCTCTCCACTTCTCTGGGAGTGCAATGAGACCTTCAGGTGTTGTAAATGTAATTTACCTTTCCACTGCCTGAAGGGAGAGAAAGAGACCTTACTATAAATAGAATCCAGGCCAGCTCTTTTTCAGTATCTCTGCAGTATTACTGCTTGAATAGTTATTCTTATGAGATTCCTATGAATCATGAAAAAATGACAGCATTATAATATAAATTACTAACTATATGAGATAGATACTTAATCTCTGTCACAAATTTCACACAGATACACAAATATCTTATGCTTGGAGGAAAACACATATACAAATATCAAATTTATATGTTCAAGGAGGAGAGATGCTTAAGAGAGCAACAGAACATAGGGTCATAATGCTAAATGCCTTCCCTTCCAGGCACCTTTAGAAACAGTCCCTCCATGAATAATACCCTCAAACACTTTATTCCTGCACCGTATCCATTTTTCAGTCTTGTGCATTTCTAATTTTTTTAATCCACTGACAGCATCTTTACACTCTAAACTCTTTTAAGTGGCATAGCACTACAGGCTTTCTTTTGTGCATTCATTTCACTTTTATTAATAAAGGCAACAGTACCACAACAAAAAGAAAAATTGTACTGTTTAATTCCAATACTGCATTTCTCTCTCTCTCTCTCTCTCTCTCTCCTCTTTACTACATATGAGAAATTGTGGGATGAGAATAGAAAAATCAAACTTGAGATAAGCCCTTCTGGTGCCTGAGCCTACACTCCAGAGCTCCTTGTTGAGAGCGGCTAGGTTTGCCTGCTCTTCTTTCAGTAGGAGACTGAGACCTTTTTATTGAGGCATTTAACACTTAACAGCCTCCAGTTAGAAAATCTCAGCTGTTGTGTAGGGTTTTCACTGTCTTAAGAAGCCTTGTGCCTGCAGTGGTTTAAACCATAGTCAAGACACCGCTCATGACACAAGTTTGATTCCAACAGGTTCAGGGAGTCACCTCAAAGTTGACTTAACCATCCATCCCTTCAAAGATCAGGAGAATGAGTAACCAGCTCATGGGAGGTAACACATAATTAAATGGTAAATCATCTTGAAAGCGCTTTAAGCACTTTGGAGTGGTACAGAACATTTCCTCTAATTTTCAGGCCCACCCTATGTGGATGAAGTTCCAGCTGTAACCAGAAGCAAATGGGCACCCCTACATTCCAGCACTGCATGGACAGCTTACAGCAAACAGTGGTGATATATAAGCAGCACATTTAGGTTTAAGATAATTATTATTACTATTTTGAATTAAATGATTTTAGAGAGTTTCACTTTTATTAGATTAAATCCCATTGCTTTACATAAAGTTGCAACTAGAGTAGGCTCACTAAATTAATAAGTGTTTTGATGAGTCAGTTCCTTGGTAAGTTCAGCTGATTCGAATAGACCTATTCCAATTAAGACTCATTATGCTAAGCAAAAAGATTTCAGCTAGTGTATTTTTATCATATAACTAAATTGTGATTGACTATAGTTTAATTTTCTATTGTTTTAAATTGTTCTGTAGGACACCTTGGGTTCAAGTTCTGGGAGAAAAGTGGAATATAAATTAAATAAATAGATAAATAAAAATAATCAATTGATTACTCAGTGAAATAATAGATGTTTTCACTTAAGCATATGGAAGAAAGTACTGTAATCTTTCATCCTTCTATACTTTCTTAACTATTCATTGTACCATTAAAAATTATTTACTATTAATTTAGTTTACTAAATTTATTTACTAAATTTCCCTGCCTTTCTATCAAAAATGCTGGCCAAAGTGGAGGGGGTGGGGGAGAGAGAGAGAGAGAGAGAGAGAGAATAGGTTAAAAAGAGGATGCTTTCTGATGCACAATAGGAAATTAAATCAGTTAAGAACAAAAATATAAAGGTCACTACTACTAGGGATGGGCACCATACAAAAAATGACATGCTGTTTCGTCATTCTGTTAGCTTGTTTCTTACCCCCAAATCTTTCCAAACTTCAAGGGATTCTCTAAAATTGTTTTCTGAAGGTACCCCTGCTACTTTGGTGCCCCAAGGTAAGTCATTTTTGAGTGCATCTTTTTAAAAATATATGCACTCAAAAATTATTTTTAAAAATGTTCAATCAAAATTCACTTTCTTTGGGGCACCAAATTAGCAGGCATACCTTCCTGAAGCGTTTTTAGGAAACCCCCTGAAATCCAGAAAGACTTGGGGGGGGGGGTAAGGGGACTTGGTTATGAAGCTCTAAAGCAGATGGGGGTAGTTAATTGGCAAAGTGTGCTGGGAGTGTGGAGACAAATTCCCTAATTTACTCTATGGCATTTTTAATTTATTTTTATTTATTTTTAATAAATATAATGGAGGCAATTAACTCCCTAATTGCCTCCATACTCCCAGCACAGGAACAGCGAGGGGAAAAAATCTGCTCCTCTCTGCATTTCTTTCCTCCTCCTGCCTCCCAGCTGGGGCTTTTTGACAGGTTGGGGTTTAGAGAGGGGAATAGGAATCTTTATTGTCATTGCCCCCTTGCAGAACACACCTCTCCCCCCCCCCACACACACACCAGCCTGTCAAAATGTCCCAGCTGGGAGACAGGGGGAGAGGAGAAATGCAGAAAGGGGAGAAAGGTTGTACGGAGCAGTTTTTCCCCTTGATGCTTTGTTTTGCCTTTCACCCCTCCCCCGCCTACCAACTGGGGCTTTTTGGCAGGTCAGCATTTGGAGAGGGGAGCACCCCTCCCCCATACCCTGACTGGTCAAAAGCCGCAGCTGTGAAGTAGGGGGAGGGACAAAATACAGAAAGGAGCAATGGGGGGGGGACTGGCTCCTTTCTGCCTTTTGCCCTCATCCTGCCTACCAGCTGGGACTTTTTGACAGCTCAGGGTGTGGGGGGAGGAGTTCCCAGCTGGTAAGCAGGGATCCCAAGGAAGAAGGAAGGAAGGAGCAATAAATTGAAGCTGTTTGAATTTACCTTTGCCCCACTGCCCACAGCACTACTTGTCCAAAACAACCCCATGGGAGGAGGGGTGGCAGGGGAGAAAGGAGCAGTCAGGCAGGGAATTTACTTCTGTCTGGCCGATCCTTTCCTCCTACCCCCAAGCTGGGGGAGGAGGCTTTTGAATCCCCCACCACCCCAGCTACAGTACTGGTGCCATGGAGGATTCATTTTGTTTTATTTTGTTCCATAAGCAACAATTGTTTTTTGAAAAAAAAAGTTACGATACGAAATGAAACATGGGGGGAATGAAATGGAACAAAACACACACACACACACCTGTGTTTTGTGCCCATCCCTAGTCACTATCGGCAGCCAGTCCTTCAAGAGCAAACAAATTTATCTTTGTGTCAAAGGAATGCACCCATGGGTACTGAAAACCATTTTTCCTACCACTACTGCACACAACAAAATTAGAGAGTGAGAATTATCAGTGAGGGATATGAATTCTTGGCTTCTGAATGGCTCAACACATATTCAGCAGACATTATGTGGTTCCACTGATGGAACTGCTTCCCCCTGTGCATTGGAGGGGGGACCACTGATCTGCCTTTCTTATCTCAAAAATGCATGAGAAGCGTTGAGAAATACTCCAGAAGAGATTTTTGAGTGACAAAGAAAATTGCCAGAGGTACCTCACCGGACTGCCAATGAGAAATTCAGATTGCAGTGAAAGACTGGGTATACATATCTACAGTATATTTAAAAATAAACAGGATTAATTTGGTACACTGTACGCTGGTGTGCCATAGGATCCCACACTACTCTACTCATAGAACAAGGAAAAAATTACACCATGATTTAATAAGCAATCGCTTAAAAAAACAATAATAATAGCATTGCAAGGAGGAGGAAATGATATGGATCCCAGTTGCCAAAAGAGCTGGTCTTCTCACAATTTCCACCTCAGCTTCTCTAAGTAGAAGCATGGCGTTGTCAGAGAGTGTTTTGGAAAATAATCCCAAAGGTTAAATAAAATAAACATCATATTCTTCCCTCATCACAAATGTCTATATTCCACAAAGCCATCCATGAGCTGCAGTAAGCATGGCAAACAATGGCATCTTTGCATCTCTATCTGATCATGAGCTGTTCTCTAGTAGAGACAGACCTTTAAGTAAGTATACTGGGATATTTTATGAACAAGAACTAATAGCTTTTCTTTGCAGAAAATGTAATTACAGAAGCAGCACACCCTTGGAGCTTTGCAGGAACAGCTTTGGAGGAATACAGCTCTACTGGGTTCCCACACAGTTGTAGTAACATGAGAAGTTCACCTTTCAAAACGCACATAGACAGACAAAAATACTTAAAGGTTTGCAAAGGTCCTAGAGGGACAAGCATTGCCAGCATTAATTATGGCAAGTAATACTAGTCTTCCTCCCACTTGCATTCTGCAGCACAAAACATATGTGATCTATCAAATCACATATCTACAGCCTTGGTTTGCAACCAGTGATATCTCACTGCTTTTGCTCTGCTAGGTGGAATCTCCATGGGCTTTTGTAGACTACTATACATAGCCATCATTAGCTGGCAGAAGGACTCAGTTTCTCTCTCTGCACCCACCCAACCCCAGAAGTGGAGTCACGGGCAGCAGGATTCAATACTTAATGCCAGATTGAGTCACATGCTGCATAGGGCTATGTGACACACTCAAGAGTAGCAAACATACCACAAAAGAACAAAATCTGTAAGCATTGTGTGGTTTGCCCACAGAATTCAACCAATATGAGGTTTTCCCCACAGAGCTAAATATCTAAGCAATGTGTAGTTTGCCCCACAGAAGAACTCTCATACAAAATACCGTATTTTTCCATCTATAAGATGATCTCATGTATATGACTCCCCCCCACTTTTCCAACCCAAAATTATAGTTTTGCAACCATGTGGTTCTCTCCTTGGCTTACTTTCATGTAGAAGACAACCCTCCAGTTTTAGTCTAGCAATTTTCGACAAAAATATAGTCCTATACATGGGGAAAGACTTTATGTGATCATTGCGAAGAACATGCAGTGTAGGTAAGTGGTTCTGTATTGCACTACATTATCTAGGCTGCAGCAGGTTTCAGAATAAGGCAATTATATCTTTTTTATGTAAATGTATGTGCAGATTATATATAGACTTAACTATAAGTGTTATAAGTAAGAAACTTCTTTTCTATAAATGTTTTCTATAAATGTTGCTCCCAAGTCAGAATATAAAACAAGAACATTTTGCAATTAATATATTGTGTCTTTTGTTCTTTTCTTTGAAAACAAACACAATCAAGCGGTAATGTGCAAAATTATTTAAAAGCTTCCACATGAACCAAATGTATGAACTATCGTTTAAATGATCCTCACACCCTGTACCTCAGGCAAGTGCCAGAAATGTAGTTACTGCTATATTACATCAAGTCACATCCATCTTATAGTAACTCCAAGAGGGCTTTCAGGGTTTCTGAGACATTTAAGGAATGACTTTACTATTGCTACACCAGCAAAGAGCTTCCATGACCAAGTGTGGATTCAAACCCAAGTCTCAGGAGTCCAGGTTTGTCATTATACCCACTACAACCTGCTGGTTATCGCTGCCCATGTAGACTGCGTATAATATGGTGGGGCAGTGATCTCTGCTAAGGACATGCTTTTGTAACTCAGAAGATCAGGGGGATCTTAGACATTTTGTCTAAGACCCTTGAAAGATGCTGCAAGCCTTGACAGCTAGAGATGGGTGCATACTCTAGTTTGTATTTTTAACAGAATCTAGTTTGTATTCTAGCTTGTATTTTTAAAGGAACCACAATTCACAAATTCCTTCATAAACAGGAGCAAAATAATTTGATGGGGGGGGTGGGATTGAGGAACAGAATTGGAAAACTTTCCTCATTGCCACAAAAGCTTTAAAGAAATATTCTCCCTTAAAAGCCTGAATCTCAATCGTTAGCCATCTTGGCCATGCAAAAGTAGAGTTGCCATTTCTTTTTCTCTTAACACATGGTACATTTTAACAGCTCCAAGACAGTCATCATCTTTATTATAAAGAACTGCTGAATTTTGTCAGTCTTGATGGTCAATTCATAAGAACATATCAAAATTAGAATATATTAATATTTGTGAGGAAATTATTTAGAGATGTATTTATAGTGGGATTACTGATATTAATAAATATATCTTGTGAGGGTTTTCTAATAATCCCTTCCCAGGATCTGGTTTCAGACAAAAAAAAATGAAGCCAAGTAAGAACAAGAAGGCCCGTTTGGTCAACAACTGCATTCCCATGTTCAGGCCTCATGTCGTAAAGCTATCCTCCGTTTTTGCCTTTGTCAATTTCACATGGTGGTGAGTATTTATTATGCATGTACCCCCACTTGGTGACAACCAGTAGTTAGCCACATCCACTTGCAAGCTCTCCCCCCTGATTTAGTAAATAGCAGCTGTCACCAGAGCAGAACACATTTCTGAGGATTATTTCGCCATGTGAAACTGACAAGGTAAAATTATCTTGTGCCTGCCACCTCAGCAGGCAAACTTGGCAATCAGGCCTATGTGTTTTTACAATCAAACCAACCCATTTCTATCAATCTTCACTCCCCTTATAGATTTCTTTATTTTAGGTTCTTCTAAAAGAAAATATACAGGTAGATAATACTCTCATTTTAGAAAATTCAACATCTGTCAAACATGGAAAGCTTTAAAAGAAATTGCTGCAGAGGATAAAAAAAGATACACTCACACATACACCTTCATGAACCCAAGGTCAAGGAATAGCCAAAGATCACCAAAAAAGTTTTCATAATTTGCTTGTAAAAAGGATGGTACAGAAAACATTCAGTCTTGCTCCTTCAGTCAGCAGTAGCTACTGTCCTGTTTTATAAGAACTAAGGCTGCCAACCGAGCAAAGAAATCTTTCATTAAATCATCTGCCTTTGAATTCTTTTAATCAATCAATGAATCTTAAATACACCTGAACAATGCCTAAATGTCAACAATGGTTTTGAGATACTAATGAAAGCATTAGGGAATATACCATTCACTTAACAAAAGATATCCCTGAAAGGACTTCTTCGGTTTTGTTCTGTTTCTTAAAAAAAATAGACAGCCATGCCCTCAGCACTCAGCACCATTAATTAAAATCTGCCACTACCATTAAAATTATCTGCCACCACTGAATCAATTAAAACTCTGGTTGCAGTACTATAAGGTTTGCAGCTTTGTGACACAGAAAACACAGAAAGGCATGTAACACTGGCCATGTCTACTCTAAAGTAAGTCCTATTGAATTCAGGTTGACACAAAAGTAGGTAGTGATAGGACTGCAGCCTAATTTACTTCAAGAGTAAAAACTGCTAACAGATTTTGCATCTGCATTAAAAGTAAGGAGTAGGAAAAATGTGTTATTCACTGGCACCTCTAGCTGTTATGTTGTGCATTTCTACATTACATAACATAAGACATTCCTAAACCAGTTAAATAGCCGAGACTAGATATGTAGATTTGCTCCTGGGTCTTTCTAAACTAGTCTACCCACTAGGTGCACTTTAAATTACAGGGCTTCCAGCTGTAACTGTAAAACTGATATACACTGAACGTAGATGACTTAATGAAATGATTTGTACATTACAGAGGTACCAGATGTAGAAGCATAGTTTGCTTCTTTACCAATCCCTCACTGGCAACGTGTCTTATTTTCACTGACCTTTCACTGATCTGGGACCCACTTTGTCTGAAAAGCAGGTTACAAATTCTTCAGCAAGAAGTAAATTATTATTCTGGAAGCACCATAAGTTTCTTCAGACTCTGACTTCAGGACTTTCATCTTGGGCATCTATCTGCTCATCTGTAAGCAAGGGAGAGTACCAGCAGTCTAGCACCGTGGTAAGTGAGCAATGATGATACGTTGGGCACCGAGGTGTATGTCCCACCTGCCTGCATCTTCACACCTGGCTGCCCTTAAAATTGGTAGAAAAGTCAGTATTCAGCTGTATGTTGGCTCCTCTGACACAGTTACTAAACTGCACATCGCTTTCTAGAAAGCCATACAAGTCCATTGCTTATGTATGCCCCTTATAAATGTCCTGCTGTTATAAAAGTACCAAAAGGCAAAACAAAAATTCTCAAAAAAATTGATGTAAAATATATTCTCCAGCATAAATTGATATAAGGAAAGAGCCACCTGGCATTATTCCTTGCGAAGTTCTACACAAATGCACTAGAACAATGTATACAACACTTTGTTATGCAGTGGGTCATCAGCCACCCTGGAAGTAAAGCACAATACGCCCAACATATTTTATTTACTCAATGGGTGAACACAGAGAGTGCCTGCACTCCCATGAAGGTGCATGCAGCTCAAAACCAACCAAGTTATTTTAACATGAGAGAAAAATTCCACAATCACTTCTGTCCATTCTTTTTTGTAAAATTGCTGCAGTAAGAGGCAAGGATAAGCTGCACTGCACTGTTGTTCATAGGTTTTGTGTACTGGCCCCAAATAGTTGGTAATATATTTACCCTGCTAACTGACAATTTTGGGTCTGTTCATGAAATGTGTGATCTACAATGCAAGGTAGTCTCGGCAGCAACCAGTTTGCTGCCGGGATGCTTTGCAACCTGGCTCCTGGGACAGCGTGAAATAGCGCCAACTTGATGTTCCCCGGGAGTCCGGGTCTGGGAGCGTTTAAAGCTCCCAGCCTCCATTGAGCGGCCTCTTCACCACCATTCATTGCCCCCGCCCACCCTCCCTAGAAGTAATGAGAATGAGATTACCTGGTCGCTTTCGGGGCCGGATGGGAATTTTTGACCATCACCTCAACTGGCCTCTTTGGTGGTGGTGTGTTTTCATCCATCCCATTCTCATTACCATGAAGTAAATAGGGGCATGATATAGGATTTGGTCACAACAGCAGGTACTGCAAAGTGCTCAGGTCAGTTTCAGAAGATGTCCCAGTATGGGGACATGGCAGCCTGGTAAATAAAAGTTACGAGTTAAGGTTAAGATTAGTTACATTAATAAGCTAAGATGTATCGTTAAACTTAGTAGGGCTGCCCTTGTTTTTGTTTACCCTTGAATTGGTAGGGTACCGAAAGGCCTACCAACAAGGAACTCACTTGGGGTATTGTCAGCTTTGGATAGGGAATTTCATACCCTAGGTGCATTTGCACTACGGCAGGCCCCCTTTATATATTAATTAAAGTTAATTAATAAAGTTGTGGCCCAGTTTATCACCAATATTTTGTGTCATCTATTTATTTTGGGGCTGAGATTGCAAGGCAGTATCCTCACTCCCGTATGGATGGTCATAGAGTTTCATAAAGAAATTCTAGTATGATACGGACATACAGTCAGACAGGTGTTCTTAAAAGTTATGTCATGGTGGTGTATATATAAGCAACCCTGTCCACAAATGAATTTCCCTCCTTCAAAACAGTCTACCTGTGAACAACTACACTGGGTGATGCTCATCTTCATGAGCAGAAAACCTCTTTCAAGGTGCCCCAGCCATGTGGAAATGTAAATAAGTGTAAGTAACTGCAGTCATACAGAGATAGTTCATGATTCTGCTAAATAGGTACCTGTGGCTCCCCCTCTGCTGATCTACAACTCCCATCCTTTCACACACACCCATTACACTGCCTAGGAGGCAACTGCAGTGTGAAAAGTCACACATTCCTGATCCCTAGTCTAGAGACTGAGGGGTGGGACCAGCAATTGCAATCCTTCCCCCGCCCCCAACACCATGAAGACAGGATATTGCCCCCAAACCAAGAAGACAGAATACCAAGAGGGGAAGAATAATCAAGAATTGTCATGTGTTAACTTGCACTAGAGGGCAAAGGAAGCGCTAATCTGAGGATTCCCCAAGTTAACAGTTCATGAACAGGCACAAGGCCCCTGCCATGATAAAACAGGACATGAAAGGCAAACTGTAAAGCCTGAGAAATGACTGCCCTTGTCACACTTCCTTGACACTGGCTAAACATCTCTACAGATTCACAAAACCTGATAAACAAGCTATTTTACATGGGCAACATCTGCCTCACATGTAAGCTTATTTCTCACTGACATCTAGCGCTCTCAGCAAATTATAACTCACTGGCTCACCATGACTCAGTGAGTCTCTCTATGTGATGGGACTGAGCTATAAATATGTTAATTACATTTTTCCCCCTCTGGCAGGTCTTAGCTGCTAAGAGCTACATGACAGGCAGCGGCAACGAAGGTGCTTGACTTGAATTTGTGCCCTTCAACCAAGTTGTTATGAAGTCCCTTCAGGAAAAAAAAAAGGTAGCAATCCTGGGAACAACTGAGGTTGCCATAGGAATTACGTGGGCATGTAAAGATGCCCATGCCTTCTTATAACAAAACAAACATTTTAACCTCACCATTTTCACTCAAGGAAAAATGAATTAATTTAACATACAGAATTAATTAACACTTATACTTTAAAAACAACATTTCTGCCTCTTAATCAGTTCTGAAGACAAATGACCAATTATGAATAAGCTCAGATATTATCATGAATTAAAATTCAAATACAAATGGTTCAGCTCACATCTTGACATCTTTAAAATCAATATTGGACTTTTAATAGCCTATCTGACATTATAAATACAACACTGAAACAGATCTCTTCATTTTCATCAAATATATAGGCTAAAATCTTGCGTGGTTAGCATAAGAAGTCACAGCTTGAGAAAGTCCATTGAATCAGAGGGATCTGGAAAGTCAACTCCTCTGTAGGTTCTCTGACACAATGAACATACTCTATTTGTGACTTGCTACAATAAGCAGCATTATTTCACTTACTTTTTTTTCTTAATGGGAACTTGCTAACAAAATATCAGCCTGACATCAAAATTCAGAACACTTCAAAAGGTTTTCTTGCACATTTTCACCCCTGGTAATCCTTATATGGATAAAATACAAACATTTTCATACTCCTATTCAAATACACCTCCAAGGTACAATCTATTCCCTTCTGGTTTGTAAAAAGAAAAAAAAATGTGTGGGATGTAGGGTGGAATGTGGAAATAGCAAAAATCATTTTGTAGAAAGAAAAAGAAAAGAAAACTTATGGTCCCTTTTTTAAAAAAAAATTCTTTGCACATATAAGAAAAGTCAGTGGTGGGTTTTTTTAGGGAAAAACATAGATCAAAGTAATTAATGTTCCTCCTCCTCAAACAGAAGTCTTGTATATGATACAAGGGGAAAAAAACAAAATATAACTTACCCATTTTCATGTATATAAAACGGAAACTGTAGAAAGGAGAAAATTCAAAGTGAAACTTGAACACCACATAAAACACAAATGTAGAGCCATCTAATATTGTTTATATACCTTCAACATGGTTCAGCATACTAGGCTTATAGAACAACTTAAAACAAGCATTGGTGTGTATAATGCTATTAATTCTGTCATTTCAGGAAAAAGACTAGTAGGGACAGACTTCTGTTTATGAGAAACAAAGGGCACTAGAAATAAACCATTCAACTTCATGTAAAGACTATGTCATTTTTTTTCCAATTCAAATTGTTATCAAGTGTTTATTCATAAACTCTAAAAAAATACATGTGCTGGGATACATACGAGACCACAACCTGTCCCCATCATACAGTGACGATGTGTTTATGGATCTATTTCCCACTGGTGCCCAAATGGAGTTAAGAATTCATAAATAGACTTGTGCAGTCCATCGTTCCGCTTCTGGTGGTGCCAGTACCAATATGCAGCTGGACAAAGACCATTTTAGTTGAACTGATAATCCAAATTTGGTGACAGACATTATCAAACTAAGATATTTGGGTTGAATTTGGAATGTAAACCATCACCACCTCCCCTGCTCAAAGAGACAATTTCCACATGGCCCTCACTAATTAGCCCAATTAGACACCCTAGCAGGCAGCTCCTTAGAATAATAATTCATGAACACCATCACCAACAAAACATATCTCATAATTTTTTCCTGACATGATTTCTCCCCCCCCCCCTGCTTCCGATTGTCTCTTAAGATTTGGTCATTATGATTACAGTGGTGCCTTGTATAAAAGAATTAATTTGTTCCAAATGAAATTCTGTTAAGCAGATTTTCCTTTATACAAATTTTCCATTGGAACCCATTGAAAACGGAGTAATCCCTAATCGTGACCATTTTTATGATGTACGGATTCACCCTATAGGCGATTCTGTTAAGCAAATTTTCCCTATCTCTGGAATTTTTTATGTTGCACAGATTCTATGTTATACAAAACTGTTTGTTACATGAGGGTACACTGCATTCATTATTTCATTGATTTCTGACCTTCTCCAGAGACCACTGCAGCTTTGGAAAGAAAATTCAAAAAGCAGTGTAACGCACCTGAGCAAAATCACAGACTCTGGGCTTCATCCTGAAAGCTATTTGGCACCCTGGAAAAATTTCCACTACTATGGCTGAATAGGAACCCTTCTCTAGCAAACCTAAGACTTTGCATTGTCAGCAGAACCTGGTCTAAGGCTACAAATCTGCCCCAGTTACAGAGCTTAGGTTGCTACTGAAAGCACTGGTGCAGGATATAACCCTATGCGTTTGCCGGATGCTTACACAATCATTTCTCACATTATACAGCAACAAACCAGAGTGAGCCACCAAGTGTATATAAACAATCCTGACTCTTTTTGTCAAATACTGTATAGCTGCATGATACACATTTCTAAATACCTTTTGTGACACATTTTAGTTCTACATCTGAAAAACAAACAAAGCTTTAATGTGCACGGAGGCCCCATGATCTGTTCCACGTGAGAGGCGTAGACCTTAATGGTGAAGGAAATGGTACCGCATTTATAAAAATAGGAGCTACAATAAAATATTTTTGTATATATTTCAATAAGTTATTTTTTTACTAATCAGTTATGGATCATATATCTCTGAACTCTTTATTGATTTGTCCACATCTATGGTGATCCTTTTAAAGATCGTAATACTGTTTTGTTTTGTTTTTTAATTCAAAAGTCCAGAAACATACAAATACATCCTCTGTTTTCATTTTTTTCCTTAAAAAAAAAAGGAAAGGGGAAGAACAAACAACCTTGTATTAAAGTCAGGGTGTGCTAATCTCATTCCCTGCCCCCCCCACAGCTCCCCCAAAGCCGTTCAGAGCTGTCCATGGCTAAAGAAAGAAAGAAAGAAAGAAAGAAAGAAAGAAAGAAAGAAAGAAAGAAAGAAAGAAAGAAAGAAATTTGGTGCCCTGCACTTTTCAACCAAGGGGGAGGGTTCAAATAAACGGTCAGCTCTGCATATCCAATATAAAAACAGGAATGGGGAAAATTTCTATGACCTTTCTGACATCCAGCTTTACAAAAAAAAATTATACACATCCCAATGTTTCCTTTAGCACAACACATACCATAGAGGGCAAATTCTGTGTGCCTAGTTTAATCAATCAATTGGTTCCTACTGGCAGTTAAGAAAACAAAACCAAACAACTGAGAGAGACACAGAGAGAGGGGGGGAGGGAGGGAGGGAGGGAGAGGGAGAGAGGGAGAGGGAGAGGGAGAGGGAGAGGGAGAAGGGGAGAGGAAGAGGGAGAGAGAGGAAGAGAGAGAGAGATTTAACTATGGAATCAGCACACCCTTTCCATAATTTCCCCCAAAGCTGGAAATTCTTGTGCCAAGGCACTTCACCTTCCAACAAAATGAAGCAAAGGCAGGTTGGGGAGAAAAAGGGGACATGGGAGGGAACATTGTGTTTCTTTGTGTGTGGTTAATAAATACAAATGCTCTCGGAGAAGAGGACAGGAGGAGAAAAGGAGGTCTCAGAACTGACTGAATGTGGTCTGTTTTTCCAATACTTCGAGGTAGTCCGGCTCTGCATTTAGCTTTGCTTTTAGCTCCAGGTATTCGTTCCTGTTGGGCTCTACATAAACAGTGCTTGGGGGAGTATAGAGCACTGTCTCCCGAAGCCTACTGTCCCCTGGGCCGGGATGCAAGTAAGGATGCGGGGGGCGCCTAAGGTCATAGTTGGGGGAATAGGTGTAGGCAGTTGGGGGGAACTTGGGGTACTCAGGAAGGCTACTGCCCCCCAAGGTGGATGAAGAGTGTTTGTCAGGCTCCAAAATGCCCCTGTAAAAACAATCAGCATCCTGAACAGGGGAAAGCAACTCTTCTCGAGGCTCAATGGTGCTCACACTGTACGTGGGACTCCGGAGGGTTTCCTCTTGGCCCCCTGGAGCCACGGGAGGCTGCCCCAAGGCCTGTGAGGGTGGTGGGGGTTGGGGGTGGAGGTGATGGTTGCTGTAGGTCACCTTGAGCTCATGAAGATCTTTGTAATCCTCCCCTGCATTGCCCTCCCTCGAGCGGTAGATGGGGTTCTTGCACATGTGGCCTAAAGGGTGAGGGATGTACTCATAGACATGTCCAGCAGGGGTTTTCACCTTGGGTAAGGCTGGGCCTACTCCCCCTCCCCCTCCTCCTCCTCCTCCTCCACGGTGAAGATGCTGTGGATGCTGCTGGTGATGTGCATGTGGATGAGAATGGGGGGCTCCCCCGCCTGTGTATACACTGTACTGCATGTTGAAGGAGCTCACATCTGAGTTGTTGGTGCTGGCATGGTCTCCTTGCACCTTCTTCCTTCGCTTCATGACCAGCACAAATAGGCCTGCAGCCACAAACACAGACATGATGAAGACCAGCAGCAGGCTGAGGATCAGCACCGACAAAGGCACCGTGGAAGAAAAAGAGGAGGAAGAAGAGCCACCAGAAGGTGATGCTGAGTCATCCTCCACCGAGGTGCTGTTGAATTGCCCGGAATTGGATAATGGGGTGGTCCTTACTGGTCCCTGCATGGAAGATGGAGTGGGCGTGGAAACTATGACGTCAGAGTAGTCTGGACAGAGGAGCTCTGCTTTGATGTTCTTCATGTAACTCTCTGCAAACTTCTTAGGGGATTCACAGATTACCTGATCCACAAGGACCCCTGTGTTGAGTTGTTCAAGCCATAATTTCATGCCCACCACATCGCACGTACAATCCCATGGGTTCTCATGCAGATCTATCTGAAGCAGGGACTTCAGCTGGTCAAGCACCCCACTAACGGGAAGATAGGAGAAATGATTGCTCCTCAGGTTCAGCCGGTAGAGAGTTAAGCCAGAAAAAATGCCCACAGGCAAAGATCTCAGGAGATTGTTGTTGAGAAATAAAAGTTGTAAATTGGGTACAGGATCAAAAGTTCCTGCCTCAATCTCTCGGATCACATTATATTGCAGGAAGAGGTACTGCAAACTTTGAAGCCCATAGAAAAGCTCTGAGTTCAGCTTCTCAATTCGGTTCCCATTCAGATAGAGTCTCCGCAAGTTAGTAAGATCCCCAAAGGCCCGGTCCTGAATGACCGAGATGCGATTATTGCCCAGGTGGAGCAAATCCAAGCCAGTGGCATCCACAAAATCTGACCTGCGCACCAGAGCAATATAGTTCTCAGTTAAGTACATCTTCTTAGGATTGTACGGCTTAGGTTGGAGCTCTGAGATGCTCTCTATCTTCCTTTCCTGGCAGTTGACATTGAGGCCCAAGTCAGAGATCTGAAGGTTGCAAGTGCAAGCTGTAGGACACTCCAAAGGCACGGGGGATTTGGTCTGGTAAGCAATGCTGGGGCCGTAGTTGCTGTAACCCAGATCCTTGGAGGGTAAGCGGGAGGTGGGACGCACTCTGGACTTGTTGGGTGGGCGGGTCCCCTTGGGCTTCAAGGGCGATTTGTAAACAGCCGAGGAAGATGTAGCCACTGAATTCACAGAGGCTGGTGTGGTGTGGAAATACCCTGTGGTGCTCAGTGGCGTCTGCGGTCTCATCTCATAATCTGATATGAGTCTCCTTGGGCAGAGCTCCTGCTTGGACACTTCATCCAGATCCCTTCCATGCAAACGGAAAGGAGTTTCACAGACCACATCCCCAACCAAGGCTGAATAAGAGATGCTGTCCAACCAATCTTTGAGAGCAATCAGCTCACAGGAGCAGTTCCATGGGTTCTCTTCCAGCTGCAACTCCACCACCTTATCCATATGCTGCAGGAGACCCAGGTATGGGAGCAGTTTCAACCGGTTGCCCCTCAGATCGAGGTGAGTCAAGGGCACAAACCGAAACAGGTTGTTGGGCAATGAGGAGAGGAGATTGTCATTCAGGATCAGTACCTGCAGCAAGTGCAGCTTGCTGAAAGCATTAGGTTCAATAGCACTGATGTAATTGTAATCAACTTGGAGGTATTCCAAGCTCTCTAGTCCCACAAAGGTATCATCCCTCAGGATTTCCAGCTTGTTATTATTCAGATGCAGCCTTCTTAGGCCCCGCAGACCATGAAAGGCACCTGTTTCAATGTCCTGAATATCATTACCCCCCAGGTGCAAAATTGATGCCCCACTGTAATTTACAAACTGGTTCGGGTAGAGTCTGTTGAGTAGATTCCCCGACAGCAGGAGATGGTAGATAGAAAATTTAGGAGGGCTGATTTCGGACAAGTGGATGATCCCCCGGTTCTCGCAGCTCACCGTCAAGATGCCATCCTTCTCATCACAAGGGCATTTGTTGTCACAAATCTCCCCATAATACTCAATGCTCTCTGCCCATGCCAGGACGAGAGATGTTAAAGCAAAGGCTATAGTTTGCACCATCCAGATATGCATTTTCCTGTTGAGATCTTGGTCCAAAGTCACCGTAGAGCAGCAAGCATACATGTTATCTCCTGTGGACAGCAAGGGGAAAGAAACCATACACCATCATGACTCAAGTGTGAGGAAGGAAACCTAATCATGACAATAGTGTGGGTGCTGAAACATAAGGGGAAGGGCATGTATCAGGACATTAAATTTGCTTCCAGTTATCAAACTTTTGATTAGAAGATGGCGAGACCACTGCCGTTAAAAAGGACTAAATTTTAATTTGGTTTTTACAAGCATATCTTCCCAAAATAAGTTCACAATCCAAACACTTTCTACTCACAATCTGAACATTTCCACCTATTTCTCTTTTTATTTCCATCTATTTCGTACTTCCCACACTGCACATATACACAGTTCATAAACATATGTGTATCTACATATATGTATACATAAATATAAAATGGCTGTCAATTTAGTTACTTGCTGCTAATTTCCGAGAACAGAAGCACCATTTTACAAGCCTCCATCCTCCCCTCATGCCCGCCCAGCCTTCCTTCTTTTCAGAACCTTCCAAATGAACAGCGACTTGCTAAATAAGGTCTTCCACCATTTTTCCCTCACACATGATGCTCTCCCTAATGTATTTTTTTTAAAAAAAGCATTCCTTAAATGCCACAGCAGGGATCTATAGAAACCATCACTTTAATATTGGAAGGCAGAAATGATCTTTGTATTTCCCCCACAAGAGCCCCAAAGCCTGACAACTACCAAAATACTGTACCCACTTTCCTAAACAGTTCTGCTGTATGAGCTTATACAAAATGTCAGTCAACACCGTTTCTTTCTCTCTCTTTTTTTTTTTAAAGTGGGGAGGGTTACAGAAGTGCTGAAATCCTCCAATCAAGCAATTCATTATACATCTCCTCCTCATCTCTTGGGGTTGAGCTCACCCCTCTCTAAAAAAAGATAAGACAGAGATAGCCACTGGTGGAATATTCATGAATCTTATTAGAATTTGACTTCTTAAAGAAGCCATCATCACCACTTCCTTTCAGGATTGATTTGCCGGTAAATGAGTTATTTCCACAAGGGCACTGACCAAAAGGCAGCAATGCAACACAGAACCTCACTAACACACACACAGACACACAGAGACACACATTGAAAGAGTGAGAACACTTTCCTTAGTCACTCACCCCTAACTTGCCATCTGTGTTGGCTGTGAGGACTGTCTCTGCAGCTTCAGCCATATCTAACATATCGGCTCTTTCCCCCATCTTTTGACAAAATAGTTTAATTGCAATGGAGAGAGCTGAGCAGCTTTCAGAGAGGGCAATCATCACCAAATCAAGAAGCTGAGGCTGCCAGGGCTCCTCACAGAACACCCCTCCTTCTGAGAAGAAGTGGATCCATGAATAGTGGATTGGGGAATACTCTCCCCACCGAGTCACCTGTGTTTGTGCCCCCCTTAAAGACCTGTGTCTCAGCTTGCATCTCTGAATGGCATTCCCGCAGGAATATGGGAACTCAAATTCTTCCAGTTCCATGTCTTTAACTTCCTAGCCTATGCTCCCTTTCCTCAAATGTTGCTTTTACTTTTGAGTTGGCTAAGTGCAAAAATGCAGAAGAGAGGAGAAGCTATTTGGGAGGAATGAAGGCAGAAGGAATGGATTAATAAATCATCCTGCCTTGAACATTGAGTTCAGTGGATAACAGATGAGAAGCACCTGTCTGGGGTTCAAGCATCTTGCAGCAGAACAAAGACAGGTTAGAGAAGAAATGTGTAGTTCTTAATTATAATGGTGTTCTCTTTTTTTGAGAGGATGGGGTGGGTGGGAGTACATCATTCTGTATAAAGCAAGGAATTTTATGTAGGGGGGGAGATGAAAGACAGTGTGGGGAATCTCTCCTCTTTCAACAGAATTGCTAGTTCCTCTGGAGGAATAAATAAATAAATAAATCCTTTTAGAACCTTTCTTTCAATGCAATAAAATAAAATAAAACCAATGCCCATCTATATGGAAAGAGGGAAGAATCCCAGACACATAAAGTTGGTGGATGCCTTAGAGATCTCATTGCAAAGGCTAGAGAAAGAAAAGGAGAAGTAGTTAAGCATCTTTCTGTTTATGTGAGTGTGTGCATGAGTTGGTGCGTCTGCATACCCATCTAAAACTGTGTGATTCTTTTCCCTTTGCCCATCTTCCTCAGTGCCTCCCCCACGGGGGGGGGGAGATGAGTTCCACCTCTTAGATTACCGCACTGAAGCAGATGTCTCAGTTGCTAGCAAAAAACCCTTCTCCCAACTGGTCCAGTACTGGGAGCCGGGAGCAATGGGGGTGGTTTTATTTTTATGGGGGAAGGGGAGGGAAGAAGGGGAGCCAACAGCAACAAGGAGACTTGGATGAATGCTTCACCCTCCTCCTCCTCTTCCCACACCACAACTTACTGAGGCTGAAATCTTCAGGGCCCACACATGGTTTCAACCCCTAAAACTGTCTCTCTCTCTCTGTCATTTGCTCTCGAGGTGTTGCAAGCCACCCAGGCAGAAGTGAGTTGGAAGGCAGTGGGGAATGCAGCTGAGAAGCTTGCTTGCCTTCCTGGATAGCAGAATGTGTGTGTGTGTGTGTGTGTGTGTGTGTGTGCGCGCGCGCATGTGTGCACGCGTGTGTGTGCACACATGTGCATGCACACACAGACACACAGTGCTTTGGACGTGCACACACACACACACACACACACACACACACACACACACACACACAC
>JAHTLZ010000348.1:14566118-14576559 GCA_023846285.1 Phrynocephalus versicolor
CACACACACACACACACACACACACACACACACACACACACACACACCAGCCATGCTAGAGGCTGCCTCCTAAAGCTCCTCTCCCCAATGGTTGGAAGTGTGCCTGTGGTGGTGGTGGGAATAGATTTGGAGAGACAGAAGGCTGAGGAAATGAAAGAGGAAAGGAGAACAAGAATAAATGAATGAGAGTGTCCAAAGCGAGCAGGAGGGGATATGGTGTTTGGGGGGGGGTCATGGGTATACTAATGGCGATAGACTGAATGAACACTGAGTGAACTGGGGTGGGTGGGCAGAGGAGGACAATGTGAGGACAGGCTGAGCGAGTCTGGGCAACATGGAGGTGATCAATCCTGAGTGGTGCTGGACAGGATTTGAGGGAGAGGGGCCATGCCAGAGAGATCTGGCTGAGGATTCTCCCACCACCATCCCCTCAGGGGAAAAAAAGGGGGGGATAGCAAGGGCGGGGAAGATGTGGGAATCTAGTGGTGCTAGAGGTTGGGAAACGGGTCTTATGCTGGAACACCTGGGGAGCCTAAGGCATTGGGGTGGGTGGGAAGGGGAGAGGGGAGGGGAACATTAAAGGACCTGGAAAGCCATTCCTGGGAGTGGGGGAGAACCATGGTGGTCGCGCGGGGCTGAGCCCAGCCCAGGGGCATGTGAAGGGAGGGCTCCTGGCATCCTTAAAGCAGGAGAGAGAGGGAAGAGAGCAGGAAGTGGGGTGGGTTACACGGGGCGTCGGAGGGGCCAGGTGTGGCAAAAGCTCGGGCTTTGTCAATGAGCGCCAAAGGAGGACGGGAACAAGAGGCACTCGGGGTGGGCGGGTGGTGGTGGTTAAGAAGCTGAGGTTGGGAAGAGCTGCAAGGAGGCGAACGAGGCTGATAGCCAGGAATGCGAGGGCCCGAGGGGGGGGGAGAGTCAAAGGCTGGGAGAAGGAGGGATGGACGGAAGGGAGGGGGAGTTAAATGGGTGCCATGGGGGGGCGCAGCCCCTGCTTCCTGCAGTCAACAGGACGGGCTGCTGCCACAAGTCACTTTGCACACACACACACGCGCGCGCACACACATGCCGACACACACCAGCTCCGCGGGGCGGGAGAGCAGCTCCCCTCTCGTTCGCTCGCCAGAGATACTCACGCTTCCCATTGACGAGGTCAACTTTCTCCCTCCTCAGCGGCAGAGGCTTCTTCTCCGGCGGAGCCTTTTCCCTCCTCCTCCTCCTCCTCCTCCTCCGCCTCTCCCCAACGCTTGCCTTCTCCTCGCCGCCTTCCTTACACCATGTCCCCGCGCCCCGGGCTGAGGCCGCTGGGAGAAGAAGCCTTGTTGGCACCGCGACAGGACCCGCCGAGCCGCCCCTTTAAGCCGCCTCTTCTTCTTCTTGCAGCGCGCTCTGGACATGGTAGGACTGGCGAGCAGGGCGCAGGGAAGCCGCCGTCTTCCCCGGCGGCGGCGGCGGCGGCGGGTGCTGCTGGTGCTCCTGCCGCGGCCGCTCCTCCGATCCTCGCCGGGTCTTCCGCGGGAGCCCCCACCGTCGATCCGCCTCGGGTGGGCGCCGGTCCTCCGCGTTAGGAAGCGGCGGCGCCCAACGAGGCATGCCACTCACTCCAGCCTCTCCACCTCCAAAAATAAAAATGTTACGGGGGGGGGTAGCGGGGAGAGAGAAAAAGAGCACACACAGGCAACCCTCTATTCCTTCTGGGGTGGGTGTTGGTGTGTCTCCCCCCCCCCCCAAAAAAAACCACCAACAAAACAAAACCCACAGCGTCGCTCCTTATTCACCGATCCCGGCTTCCGAAGAGACGCAGCGCCAGCCTTTTTAGCATCGCTTTCCCTGGAGAGCGTGGCAAAAAGAAGCGGAGGAGGAGATCAGGAAGGGAGGGGAGAGGTAGGTGGGTGAGTGGGTGGGTGGGTGGGTGGAGAGAGAAACACGCGCGCGCACACCCGAGCATACACACGCGCACACGCGGGCACGCACCGCCTTGCCCCAGCCAGCGCGCCAACTGTGATCAACTTGTCTTCGGCGGAGCTTCGGGGTGGCCAAAGGCAGCGCAAGGGAGGGGCAGGAAGGAACATCCGGAGCGTTTCCGCGGGAAAGGGTGAGTGAGAAAGAAAGAGAGAGAGAGGGGCGAAAAAAAAAAGAGAGAGAGACGGAGGGAGGGAGGGAGGCAGACGAAGCCACTCACTCGGTATGGAGCGGCTGTCGTAGCCCAAGCGATCCCCCGACACTTTGGGACTGCTGGATTGGAAGAGAAGGAGGTGTGGGGGGGGCGCGGAGTGAGCACCACGGCCAGTAGATGGCAGTGCTAGGCATCAAATTGGCATTCTTGGGGAACGCTCGCTTGTCGCTTCGCTTCAAGCGATGGGCTTTTCTACCTCCCCCCCATCTCTCTCTCTCTCTCTCTCTCTCTCTCTCTCTCTCTCTCTCTCTCTCGGTTATGATGATGCCGATTATTCCTAGGCACGGGGAATCAGCCTCGCCGGGTGTGCTTTATGGAGGCAGCAATACTGCTTCAGACAGGGGTGGCCAGCCCTTTGGTGGCAGGCAACTGGAAGACATGGTGAGACAGGCCTACTACTTTATAAAAGAAGAAGAATGCCAAAACCAAATTACAGGCTTTTTCTGGTCGAGTGAACCCCCCTCCCCCTTCATTCTTTCATCTCCAGCTGGCAGGACGGCAGGATGCAAAAATGCCGAATCGGGAGGAGCACAGACATAAAATGAGGGCATTAAAAGTCATCCCCGAGACGAGACGTAGTTCGAAGGCTCCCTCTTCAAACATCCTGCTCAGTACTGAATTTGGAAATGTTGCGTTTTAAAATGTGTTTAAAAATACATTTCAAAAGGGAGGGAATATTTAGCTTCAGCTCCTGGACATGCAACCCAATCAGTTTGTCCATTGAGAAAGCGCTTCCCTGTAAATTGTCCAGCCATGCATGGAACATGCATTGATGCAGAAAAGCTACCCGTGTCGTGTATGTATACATTATACCTGGCAACAACCAGGCTTCTTTTTTGGGATCAATCTGCTGCTCTACTGCCTTGTGGGCTGTCCTTCCTTCATTTTGGTTATCTGAAATCACTCACATAATTGATGCACAGAATGAAGAAGGCTTCCATGCATAGGTCTGGCAGAGAGAGAGAGAGAGAGAGAGAGAGAGAGAAGTGGATGCCAAGGACAACTAGACTCATCCCCCCCCAAAAAAAAAATGGCAAAGAGGGGATCAAATGCTTGCAGCTGTGCCAGACTCCCAGAAGGAGATGGATGGCACAGTTTGTCCCACACATCCACAGAATGTCCTAGTGCTGATCCAAATTCCCTGATGTCTGGCCTGACAGAAGCTTTAGAGCAGTGGTTCCAAACCTTGAGGCTGCAGGTATCCTTAGAGCTGAACTTCCAGAAATCATGAGCATCATCGCTAATGGTGTTATGGCTTCTGAGAGTTTTAGTCCAAGAACATCTGGAGACTCAGCTGTTGGGAACCACTGCCTTAGATTACAAAACATGGAACCTAGCCACATCCCTAGGTTGTTTGTACTCTAGAAAGAAGGATAAGCAAACCAGTGCTCACCAGACACTTCGGATCACAGCTCCCACAATCCCTTACCATTGGCCATGCTGGCTGGGCATAGACAGTGTGAGCAAAACATCTGGAGAACACAAGGTTACCTAGACATCCTCTATAAAGCATTCATAGCATCAGTCAGATCCAGTCCTGCTATTAGACAAAGTGAGAAGATGGCTTCACTTGACAGATGCTGGGGAGTGCTGGTGCCATTTGCAACTTACTTCTCCTGAGCCCCTCAGGAGAAATGCCACCTTCACCTTTGTGTTTAATATGCTGATGGTTATAGTAAAGGATAATAAAATACCTTCCACCTCAGTTTGGTCTCAGTTATTTGACTTACAAATTACAACCAGTTTTCTTCAAACTGATTTGTATTCTACCCACTTTGATTTATATTGGAATATTCCACAATAGGTCCAAATTATTGCTGAAAAAGACTGCTGCAATGCTGTTGTGGTGGCGGAGCATATCAAGACTCAATTAGGCAATTCTAAAAATGGGGACAGCCCCCACCAATGAAAATGACATTGGGCATTTGATCAGCACCAGATTTGGCAGTGATGTACCTACTGCCTGCTCGTGCCTGAGTAGAATTTGGGAAAATTTGTATATAGAGTTTTTTTTAAAAAAAATTACTGTATGAATTTTAGAAGTAAAACTCTTTTACCACCCTGTTCAGAAATACTAGATCCCCAGATTCAAAATAGATTATATACATTAAAAAGATGGAATATTGGAAACATACCACCTGAGCCTCCCTCTTTATCCTTAGAATTCCCACCCGAAACATTCTGTGTATGGAACCCCTTTGATATGTAAAATAAAATTTACTATTAAATAAAGGTGGGATGGGGGAAAGGCATCCAACCTGCTGGTTGAACTCCTTGAAGAATGACACCAGTGGATCAAGTGGAGTTTGTGGGTAGTAGTAAGTGGTTTCTCATCGTCTAGAGAGGAGACATACTTTAGCTATACAGTACTTTGATTTTCATTTAGTTAGGTCAAGCTTGACTCTTTCCACCATACAGCTTTCATTCTTTTCACTTCCCTGAATTAAGCTCCCCCCCCCAATAATGACATGCCTGTCTTATTTCCAGAAGTACCCAATGGGCATGTTTGCTCACTAAAAGGCTTACAATATTAAAATATATTCAGGGGAAAGGAAGAACTCAAAAGAAGAAAGATTTTTCCCCTTCTGTATATCAATAAATGGCAGAATTTTTTTGCTGGCGGGGGGGAGAGACCAATGTTACTTATCTTGAAAAAGAATGGCTGGCCCCACCTACTTTTTCTATTTTGAAAGTATCCAGGATGCAGGAGATGAAATACTGAACCCCCCCCCGCCCCAATGCATTTCAAAAGTGTGCAGTTGCTTTGTGTTTGTGTGAGAAGAGGAAGTCAGGTTTCTGGGATTTCCCTCTGTTTTGTATCTTTTTGTGAATGCCAACGAGGAGAAGGGGATTATTCTGTGGATCATCTGGACTCCTGACATGGCTTTTACCAACATTCTGGCTGCCCTTTGCTATACAGTAATACCGTTGTTTAGAAGTATCTTGGTCTATAAGTGTTTTGCTAGACAAGTAAATATTTCTGATCAATTTTGCCTTGATCAATGAGCGATGTCTTCTATTACAAGCACTGGTGCAGGTCACATGATCACAAGTGAGCCAATTCTCTCTCTCTCTCTCCCTCTCCCTCTCTCTCTCTGCTGGATTGTGGAGGATTGTCTGGAACATTCCATCTCAGACAAGCCTCAGAGGTATAGTGAGGAGTCAGAAAGGGAGTTCTTGCTTTCATTATCCATGAAGGTTTTCAAGTGTGAGTGCGGTTTAGGGTTTTATTTTTCTTTATATTTATACATTTTTAATTTGTTTTCAACTTTCTTATATTTCAAACCATTTCTAGTCATGGGGCAGCTAGTCAAGTGTGTATATGGCTGCAAATTGCATTTTATTTTTGTCACATTAAAAGCACAGAGTAAAATCTAATTGTTAGTCCCAAGCAGAGCAGATTCTGCAGCCAGATGCCTAAATGATGGTGAGGATGTGGACGTCTAGCCAAATTCTTTTGTGAGTTTTTTGTGTGTATAGTATATGGTCTATGGGGCCCCAGAATGAGTCATCTGAGTTTCCATTATTAATTATGGGGGGGGGATTTGCTTTGATATATGAGTGCTATAGTTTACAGACATGTTTCTGGAGCGGATTATGCTCATAAACCAAAGTATTGCTGTATAAGGCTTGGCATTCTTTCTCCTGCTGGCAAAACAGACATGATATTGTTTAGCAATATAAGTCTGTATCCTGGCAAGTTGTATCATAGATGGGGAAGCATACATTCACACTTTCATAAAACAGAGATTTTTTTTTTTTTGAAGAACTGAACAATCCAAAAACATGAACATTAGAGATAGGCACAAAATGAATAAAAAATTCATATCATTTTTCGTTTCATTTCCTAACGAAATGAAAAATGCACTTTTTTAAAAAAATGAAATGAAACAAAATGAAAATTTTCATTTTGTTCTGTTGTGTTCTATTCCATTTTTTTGTTTTTAAATTTTAAACCAATCTATCACTTCTCAAAATAAATAATAAAAATAAGTGCCGATTGGCTAGCAGGTCCCCAGGTGCCAGCTGATCGGCGTTTGTTTAAAAAAGCACCGATTGCCAGCCGGGCCCTGCGCGCCAGCTGATCAATGCTTATAAAGAAAAAACAAATACTGTTCGGCCTGCAGGGCCCCACGAGCCAGCTAATCGGCACTTGTAAAACAAGTGCCGATTGCCGGCAGGGTCCCACATGCCCTCTGATCGGCACTTGTAAAAATACAGTGCTGATTGCTGGCAGGGCACCATGTGGCAGCTGATCAGCGCTTGTAAAAAAAAGTGCTGATCGGCTGGCAGGTCCCCAACAAGCTGTCAAAAAAAGAAAAGTAAATAAAAACTGAAAAACAAAAATTGAAAAACAAAATGATTTTTTTAAAAAAATATTTCAAACGAAATGAAACAGAATGGAAAAAATGAAATGAAAAATGAAACAAAACACTATGGAAAAATCAAGAGCTCAGATATCAGATGGAAACAGGAAATAAACTCAGTGCCTTTGACCTCCAGTGTACAGGTAAAATTCCAATCAGCTTCTTTTTGTTTTTTCCTGCTCCTGCTCAGGAATCATGCAGTCTAGGTATCACTTTAGTCCTGTCCCTAACCCTACTGTAATCTGCCCCACTCAAATCTAGCATGATGGTATAGAATTCATGCACACAGGTATTCAGCTGATTGAACGGGGCTTTGCAATCTCGCAAGAAAACATTGTTCAGTTCTCTTTACCCCCTGAAAATGGAAGCAATTTGAATCCCTTGACTTATTCTGAACTTGCTTCCCTTTCAACATACCTACCAATCACACAAGAGAGCAATTCCCCTCCAGGAGTTCTGTGTTTGGAGTTTTCAAGAAAGCTTTGCCTTATCTTTGGTTCTTCAGATGTTAATCAATTTCTGCTTTGGGCTTCCTGGTTCTGCTAGTGAGTTATCACTTTGTTTTTTCCAAGGTGAGTGTTTTTCCTTTTAAAAACCCCTGAATCAACGTTCTTCACTCGGGAGACACCTGTTTCAATTTGAGCATTGCTTCAGGTTCCATCGAATCTCTTCAGAGATTTTCAGAAACGGACACCTCCTGCTTTGCTTTGGAATCCAAATAACTTCTGAAGCTAAAACACATCTCTTTCAATGCTGGAACACAGCTCTGCTGTGTCCTGGTGATGTTGTCATGAGTTCCTCTATAATAGAAAGGGCAAGGGGAAAACCAGCCCTGTCAGCCTGCTTCCTCTCTATTCCTTCCCTGCTTGCTGAACATGTGTGTGTGTTGTGTTGTTACAGTCGTGACCGACCCTTCGTGACTCCATATCCCTGGGCTCTTTTTCACCAAGTAACAATGCAAGATAGAAGTGGGCTTGGCATGAAGAACTTAAGTTACTGGATACACCCCTGGAGGAGGAGGAGCCATGATTTTACATTCTGTAGCCTGGAGTATTGGCTGTCATGCATCCCGTTTGTATGGCTGGAGCTTCTGCACCCTGATGCTTATAGGGACCAGAAAGACTATGCCCTTGGCATTTTGCAATTGCAAACCCTGATAATTCATAGAAATCATGCACTCAAACCAATACCCTGTACATTACATGGTTCATGTTCTTGTACTTCCCCACACTGTTTCATAGGGATTTCAAGCTTCAGTAATTAGGAAGGGTTTTCTATCCTCACCTCCTCCCACATTCACCTGCTAACTGCATTCAGCTAAAATAATCACAAGCCACAAAATGCTGGAATTACTGTATTGGTAGTGTACACAGTTCATTCCCATTTGTGCCTAATTTTTAAAGCACCATTTGTTACACAATTTTGAGTTTGTCTGTTGCATTCTCCACTTAAGCAGTTTCATGTACTAGTTATTCGTCCATCTCTCCTCTTGTAGCTGACCTAGGTTGTTTATCTCTTGAGATGCTTCTTGCTGATGAGAATTGCATGTTCCACATTCCATGCTCTCACGCATAAAAACAACCCTTGTAATGCTCCACATAGAACAGCACATAGTTTCTCTCCATAATAGACCAAGGCTAAGATCATGCATACAATGCTATTTCCGAGAAGTATGGATCTGAAAGTTGGACAGTGTCATTGTAGACTGACTGAAAAGCTGGGAAATTAATTACATTCCAATCTCTTCTTGACCCACCAAGTCTGATTATTTTATTTTAATGGACTTAAGAAAATACAGATCTTGCCCAGCTTTATGATGATATATGCTGGCTTGACCAAAGCTTTGTTCTTCAAGGAGCTGGCAGCTTCTGGAGATGAAAACACACCCACCCTTTTCCTTTCCTGTGAAGAGGACTAGCCTTGGATCCAGTGAAATCAATTTGCCACCCGATTTGCAATCCTAGGCAATATGTCTTGGTATCCGATTGCCCTCCAGGCAATCTCTGCCTGGATCTGAGTCCAATCGGGACCCCCATGAAAAAAAAAATTCACCACTCGGAGCAGAACGCCTTCCAAGTGTGCCTTCCACTATTCCCCATGAACTGAAAGCTGGTCAGTGTAATTGTAGATTGACAGGAAAGCTGGGAAATGAAGAATGCTAACAGAAAAAAAAGTAATTGCCAGTTGAGGTGTGATGTTACTTTGTCAATACCTTGAATCACTAGAAATACGATCAAGTGGTATCTAGATCAAATCAAGCCTGAGATTCCATTAGAAGCTAAAATGACTAACCTGAGTCCAAAAAAAGCTGTTAAATATAGTCTGTAATTAGAGCTGAAAGCATGTTAATATTGTGTAGAGGTGATTGAGGTAGTCTTTCCATGTATGTGAAATCAGACTTCAGAGGAATTGCTTGCTTCAGTCCTGATGATCAATTAGCAAACAAGTATTTTTGATGTCAGGTTCTGGCCCGAGGCTTTAATAGGTAGGCGTATCATGTGAAAACAAGACTCACTAAAAAATACAACAATGTTATGAAAAGCAGAATACGTTAGGAAAAGAGGGAGTCTTAATATGAAATGTGGTGACTCAAACAATGGAAGTCATAGCCTTTAGTTTGCAAAGCCTGTTAAAGATAGGACTTTTTGGAGATCATTAATTCATAGTTTACCATAGGTTGAAAGTAAACTGGTGATACATCACAGCAACAATTCATGTGGTCTAAACAAGGAGGTAGATTTTGCTTTTAAGCAGATTAGCTTATTTTATTTGTTTTTCCTTCTTCATCCATGTACAAAACCAGCGTTTCTGGTCTTCTGCTCTAACTTATGCAGCGACAAGGTTGATGCGCCTTTTAAAGACAAATGTGCAAAAATGGTCCAGAGTCTAAGGACATCAATGTAATTCTGAGTGACTCAGGGGCATGGCAATTCACCTCTGTGGGAGAACACCTCCACAGTTGGTCTTTCAGATCCCATTTGGCACTTGTAGAGTTAAAAATGGTTATGCAAGTTACACTCCCCCCCAACCAAGTTTGGTACTCATTTTAACCACCTAGGAAGGATGGAACACTGAGTGAACCTCGAGCTGACTCCCTGGGATTGAATCTTGGGCCATGAGCACAGTTTTGGCTATAGGACAGCAGTGGAATCAATGTGCCACAATACTCAGTGAAGACTTAGATCTCTCTCTCTCTCTCTCTCTCTCTCTCTCTCCCCCCCCCCGAACATTCCAAGTTCTGTGTGCATGCCATAGCAGCTCTGCCAGCCTTTTTGTAGAGCTTTAAGTTGAAGAGAAATACTTCTGTCACTGTTTAGAATCAGAATAATAGAGTTGGAAGAGACATCAAGGGCCATCTAGTCCAACCCATTGCCATGCAGGAACCCCCATCATGGGACTCCTGACAGATGGCCATCCAGGCTCTGCTTAAGAACCTCCAAAGAAGGAGACTCCACCACCCTTTGTGGCAGCATATTCCATTGCCGGACAGCTCTAACTGTCATGAAATTCTTCCTAATGTTTAAATTGAATCTCTTCTCCTGTAGTTTGAAACCATTGCCCCATGTCCTAGTCTCTGAAGTCATAGAAAACAAACCAGTCTCTTCTTCAATGTGACATCATTTCAAATATGTAAACATAGGTATCATATACCCTCTCAGTCTTCTTTTTGTAATGCTAAACATTCCCAGCACCCTAAGCCGCTCCTCGTAAAACATTTCCTCCAGACCTTCAGTCTTCCTGGTCACCCTCCTCTGGACCCATTTAGGGTTAGGGTTTTGCATTCTGGAGTTCTTTTTTGTCTTGTTCTGTTTAATTTTCTAAATATTACTAAAATATTATTGCACTATTAAGATTGTGTGTGTGTGTGTGTGTGTGTGTGTGTGTGTGTGTGTGTGTGTGT
>JAHTLZ010000348.1:14579742-14639908 GCA_023846285.1 Phrynocephalus versicolor
GTGTGTGTGTGTGTGTGTGTGTGTGTGTGTGTGTGTGTGTGTGTGTGGAGGCAGGGGCGCACACTGGCTACATTCCCCACAGCTTGCAAGCAAGCACATTTGAGCCAGGCCTTGTCATTTGCTTACCTCTGTTGTTTGACATTTAGGTTGTTATGACCTCTCAGTTAAACAATGCACTGACTCGAGAAGAGCAGGCAATAACAAGCCTGAATTACAGAGAGTGGTTTAAGAACATGATGCAGTTGCATTTTTGAAGCCAAGGGGCTCTCCTTCGGGTCAGCAACTGCCTTGTTAGGAAAGTTCTGTTCCCTGAAGAAAGAGGAACAGCAACATGCAGCCTGCCAATGGAAGCGGCAACAAAATGTTGCAGTCTGAGAAGCTATTTGGTGCAAAACAGGGCAGGCAGGACCAGCAGGGAAAACAAAATTGCAATATAACGAAAAATGTTGCATTGCTCCCGTTCAGGCTTTGATTACTTGGTGATGCCCTTCACCAGGATATTCCATTCCATTAGTTCTCCCACCTTCTTTTTCACCCCTATTAACATTTCAGACTCTTTGAGCAGTTCTCATTGACCTGTTTTGGAGGCCCTTTCATATATTGACCTCCGCTTCTAAAATGCCCACACACCCCCTTCTGAAATCCTTCAAGGTATTGATTTAGGCATTTTTTACTGAGATGGTGTCATTTAAATTATAGTCAGGACACACAGTCATAGCTTGTGGCAGGGGACACATGCACATGCACGCACGCACGCACGCACACGCGCGCGCGCGCGCACACACACACACACACACACACACAGAGAGAGAGAGAGAGAGAGAGAGAGAGAGCATAATGTAAAGAGTGATTGCTGCATTAAGTATCATTTGAAAACAGAAAGTTGGATTTGGAATTGCTAATACCACAATTTTGTTCTGGATGGGATACATATGGTATCTGCAAAGCCTATCAGTTGAAACACACACATAAATTCCAATTCCTGGAAATTATGCTATTTTCGTCAAAGGAAAGTCATCCTGAAGTACAGCCACCAGGTGTCCCCATATCCACTTGTGCATTGGTCACAGGTAGAAAAGCACATTACACCATTAAAATATGGGGGTGGGGAGGGAATGATCCACATCAAAGAATTTGTAAGAATGGACACTTTAATTTAACACATGCCCTTCCTTTCTGTTACTCTCTCTCTGTTTTCTCATGTTTGTGTGCTATAATAACATTTTTAAAAAGAAATGTAAATTGTCTTCATTTAAGGAATACATTTGGCTTTGCCTTCAATAAAGTTAACAAGACTAATTAGGAAAAAAATGTCAGATTTTGGGTTGTTACAGTTGACTAAGAAATACACCTGGCACATCTTAAGAACACCTGGGAGAAAGTCCCATTGAAGGCAAAAAGGTTTTACTCGCAAGAAAAGATACATATTGCAGAAGGGACTTCTTTTGTGAGATGCACTGCAGGTGTTTGAACAACAATAAGAAAGCAGTTTGTAGCTTTACATCTTTCTAAGAATCAGTAATGAAGTGAATAGCACATCAGCCTAGGAGACGTGGGTTCAAATCCCTGCTCAGTCATGGAAACTTCAAGGGGTGGTGGTGGTACTGGTAAAATCATCTTTAAGGTAACTCACACACTCTGGAAACCCTACTATGTACACTCAACGTCTGAATTGTTCTGATGATGTTACACACACCTTTTCTGGTGATACCACTTTTTTCTCAAGCAATGTATCATAAAGATGGAAAAGAAAAGGAAGTAGTTAGTTAAGGTAGAATCCTGCACACATGTTCCTAGGACTAAGGACTACTGGTTACAGTGGAACATGTTTTTGAGTAAACAAGTATAAGCTTGCATTGTTAGCACGTAATCCTGTTCTACAGGTGCACTCAGGTGCAAACCCCATTGAATTTAGACTTAGTTGTAAGTCCTGGATGAGCCCCCATCTGTAAGCCAAACATCGGAACCCTCCTCTAAATTCAACAAATCCCCTTTCATTTGTGGGACGAGTACTTCATCAAAGCACACGTGTACCCCTTGTCCTTCCTGTATGCTTGCCACCATTAAACATATGGATGTGATTATTCTGTTAAACTATAATCCTTTGCACAGTTATTTGGGAGTACGCCCTACTAAATTCAATGGTGCTTCCTTTCAAATAAAAGATCCTATGCTAACTGAACATGCTGGTAGTAAAGGATCTTATAGAGCCAAGAGTTTGGAGTGTGTCCCGAGTAAACATGATGGGATTTGTTTCCTAATCCACATGTATATATGATTGTGCTGTCAAATGATCAAGAATTGGAAGTTCAAACATATTTTTAGTATAAAAGAATAAGAACATGGCTGGTTTTTTGACTAGGTGACTTCTGCCCCATAGGTTTTGATATACAGTGTCCCCTAGTCCACAGGCTGCTCTGACTAAAGAGCAAACATGATTGAGCTTTATAAAATTATTAGTGAAGTGGATAGGAAATGAAGACTTTTCCCTCATTTCTTAGAATACACTAACAAAGGTAATGCTGTGGTCCTGGATCATCTGGACAAGCAAAAAGGAAGGAAAAACCCAACTGTTCCCAAAGCTGCTAAGATGCCCAGATGCAAAACATAAAACACCGATAATAGTTTCATACACTTAGAGATCAGATTACTCCACTATGGTGCACGCCTTGTGCAACACACTATAATGCACATAAGTTTTTAGTTAGCTGTGGGAGTTAGTGCAACACTTCAGGAGGTCATAAGGTGTCATCTCAGAGTCTATTAGGATATTTAGAGGGTATATTCCAAGGAACTGTACTTTCCAGAAACCCTAAAACTCCCAAGTAGCACCAGGGCATCTTCCTTGTTTTTTGAAAGTATAAAGAGGCTAAAGAAGGCACCAACTGAAGCAGTGTTTCTGGGCTGCATTTTCCAGAATTCTGCATAGGGAATTTATGGAAAATTCTTTGGACTGAAGTCCATAAAATTTGAATGGCACATCCCTTTTAACAATGTATGTACCAAGTGAAATAAGCCACAGTTTACAAATGATACCTCCATATATGGAGCCAGCATACCTCTGGCACCCAACTGAAACACTGGAATACATCAGACTGTGAGTTCACACACAGGTACTCACAGCTACACCAAGACACACTGTCCCCGGTGTCTCTGACTTCCTTTGCTTTCCCAAGCAGTCAGCAAGTCCTATTATTTCTGTTCTTGAAGCTCCAGTTCTTCTGGGCCCATAACCCTGACAAAGTTTGCCAATTTGATCTGCCACCTTAAGCTAAACGTGGGACAACAAGATTCACTTCAAACAGGCAGAGTTTGTTAAAAACAGCTACATTACATATATATACAAATATAGCGGATTTTCAGCAACATTTCACTTTGCAGCATATCAATATAACAGAATACATAAACACAGAGCATGGCAGTATGAGTACCTTCTCACCAAAGATCCAAAGGCTACGGATTTCTGGAGTCCTTTTATACTTATGATAACCAATCAGGACACTGGTTACAACATGCAATTGCATCTGTCTTGCATCAGCTTCACTCATTATATCTATTCTGTACACCATGGTTTATAATGACTCAGTATTACATACTGGACTCCATTTTACAAATCAATGAAATATACATGTACCCAATGATGAGGTTGTTTTAATCTGACAAAAGGCTCTGGAACAGTGGTTCCCAACCTTCAGTTTCCAGATGTTGGTGGACTACAACTTGATCATAGATTATGACTAGGGAGTTTGGAGAGTTGCAACTCAATATATGTCTCCTGTATGTACAATACAGAATGGACAAAGGACAGTAGCTGCCTGCACTAAAAAGATTCAAGTCCACTTTCCTCTCTTCATTTTCACTTGGGATGTGGAAACAGTGAGATTATTGCTCCTGGCATTATTCCTCCCCTTGTTGTGCTTTTGATTTGCCCTTTGAGCCATAGTACATTGGGAGGTGGGTTAGAAGAGGCCCTGTGCAAGACTACGAACTTGGGTTGCCACATCTCTAGATTACGCATCCACAGTTTGCACCTGCAAAAGACCCATTTGCCCATTACTCCCAATGAGGGCCTTTGCAAAACAGTTTGCTTCTATGGCCAAGGGGAAGAAATTCCCTCTTATTTGCATGGAAATGGTCAGGGCACATTTATACTTTGTCACAGAGGATGAAAGAATGTTTTCTACCATACCTGAGGGTAATAGGATTGTTTACATGACCTAGGATGGCCCCTGTGACACAGCCATTAATGTCACCCAGCCTCTTGCCACCCCTGGCTGTGTTTCAGTACCTCCCATTCTCCTCCTTCCAAAATGCAGAAGTCAGGGTTCACAGGGGCACAACAGTAGGTATAACAGCTGAGAAGCTGCTTCCCTCTGCATCTTGAATGAACAGAGGAGAGAAGGCAGCCTTTGGTCAGGGTCAGGGGACCATTCTTAAGTTCTTTGGTAGTCTGATTGAAAAGGGTCTGAGTGTTCCCATACGTTCACATCCAGTGTGCAGAATAGCAGATGAGAGCATAAAACATTCATGGCTGGATTGTACCACTTCACACAGCTACTGAAGGATTGTGTAGAACAGGGAGGGGTTGTATCCCTGGAAAACTTAGCATAACACAACATGGAAAAGATTAAGCCAGAATCTTTCTCTGTCAAGAAGATGAAAGTTGCTTCTCAGATTGGGGGTGGGGGTGGGGGAGAGATCCAGTTATGAGATGCCTTATTTTCAGTTTGACATGGTGCTAACTGGGAATGGTTTTACCTTTTGACCTGGTGTTTTGTGTAAACTAGATCTGAATAATTTAGGACAAAGGGAATGGAAAGCAAAAGAAGGAACAGAGGTAATTAGATTACAAAGAGTGTGCTTTTGGAAAGTGGTGTTGCTGGATTTGTTCACAGAACTGGAATAAAATATTTTTCAGAGCAGTACAAATTTCATGTGTTTACACAGAGGTTTGCTTTTCTAAACTTTAAAAATAAAATGAATATAGTTGGTTTTAAAAAGGGGGGGCACATCCCTTCCAGAGTGCTCTTTAAAGATTTAAAACTAATCCAATATGTTTTATAGGTGTGGAAAATAATTAATGAAGAATTGGGGCATATTGCTGTAAAACCCTTTCCTGGTAGCTGGATTCTCTAAGATCAGTGGATTAATATAATGATAGAATAATTCCAATTTATGTTCTGCTTTGGAAGAAGTTTCTTTGCTCATTAACTTGGTGAGAATTAAATGATATTGCAGAGAGACTTGCGTCCCAAATCTTGTTAAAAGCAAAAACAGACCATTGCAATGTTCCTCAGAGTGGTGTTCCTGACACCATTAGGTTGTCACTGATGTGTAGTACATCTGTAAGAGACAAGTCCAAAAGCCTCTTAATGAGCAGGCAATGATCAGGGAAAGCAGAAGGCTGAAATTTTGCAGCAGCAGGCTATGTAAGTGATTGACTATAGCAGGTCCTGACAACAGATTCCAAGGAATTTTTTTCTGTAAAATAACAGATTTTTATCCCCCACACATACTATCCATGGCCGGCACTTCCATTAAGGCGAACTTGGCAGTTGCCTAGGGTGCCAAAATGGAGAGAGGGCGCTGGACAGCCTGCTGCCCCCCTCCACCCCTCCCACTACCACCCCACCTTTCCCCCTGCCCCCCACCCCCACCCCCACCCACCATCACCCTGCCCCCCCTCACCCAGCGTGCAAAAAAACCTAGCACCGGCCCTGATACTATTGTGATCTCTGTTTTCTGCCCTCAGTTCCCCCAGTGAATTCAATAATAAACACTTGACATTTAGGGGGCAGTCAGAATGTGGGAATAACATGTGACAAGAAATGTCATTCCTTTTTTTGTTTCACTGAATTTATTTATTTATTTATTTATTTATTTACTTATATTCCACTCCCATTAGTTCCAAGGTACAAGCTTGGGCAAATACAACATGTACAAGAAAAACAAAGATAAAAGCAACAAAACCACTCTGATTAGTCCTTTAAAAAGCAAAGCGAAAATCAAAGTGTGCTGCTTATATCCCACCCTAAAGTGCTCAAAGCACTCTCTGGGCAGTTTAGAGTTTAGAATTATGCAGGTTACACATATTGGAAGAAAGGATAGAAGGCAGAGTAAACCTTGAATCAGCTACCTGGAATTGAACCCCAGGTTGTGAGCACAGTTTTGGCTACAGTGCAACGGTTTGACTACTGTGCCACTGTGCTCAGTGGGTAAAACACAGATGGCACAAACCAGTCATATAAAACCAGACAAAATGGAGGGAAATATGAGATGAATGATCAGCAGGGGTCAGTGTGGAAAGCCTCCCTGAAAAGCAATATCTTTAACTGCCTCCTAAATATTAAAAGGGAAGGGGGTTTCCTCTGGAAACAGTTTCTATAGATTTGGAGCCGCTGCAAAGAAGGCTCTACATTTTTCAGAAGATTGGTGTGACCAGATGGAAGAGGATTGAATGGGATGATGTTGTGGGTCAGGTGGGTGACATCAAGGGAAGACACTCCAACAAGTAGCATGGGCCTAAACTGTGAAGGTATACCCAACTTCTTTCTTATGCAGTCTAACATGAATGCAATAATACCTTGGTTTACAAGCATAATCCATTCCAGAAACATGCTTGTAAACCAAAACACTCTTATATCAAAGCAAATTTTTCCATAAGAAATAATGGAAACTCAAATGATTCATTTTGGGGGCCCATAGAGCATATACTATACACACAAAATGCCAGAACTCACAAAAGAAGTTGGCTAGTAGTCCACATCCACACAATGATTTAGGTACCTGGCGGCGCAATTTGCTCTGCTTGGGACTAACAACTGGATTTTTCCACATTCACAATCTTTTGCTGATAGTAAACATCAAAGAGTTTTTAAAGTTCCCAGTTCAAGATGAGAACACTTCAGAAATTTGTTGAGAAGCCATAAGTATTTTGATAAAAGTTGTGTTTCATAGTGAAAATTCACACAGGCTTGCATACAAATTGCTAGGATTGGATTGTTGTCATCATGGAGATGTTTTGAATAGAGATGGGCACAAAATGCCAAAATGGTATTTCATTTCATTTTTCGTTCTTGTTTTTTTAATTTGTTTGGATCATTAAAAATCAAATGTTTTTTTAAAAAAAATTCATTTCGTTTTTTGTTCGTTTCATTTTTCATTTTTTAAAACTAGTGCCGACCAGCTGGCCTGCGGGCCGGGTTGGTGTGGGGTTTTTTTTACTTATCATGCTGAGCAGCTGTCCCATGGGCCAGGTCGGCCCTTTTTATTTATTTTTAATTTTTTAAAAAAAATTTTAACCTATTGCGCTGACCAGCTGGCCCGTGGGCTGGGTCGGGTTTTTTGTTTGTTTGTTTGTTTTTCCTATCATGCCAACCTGCTCTCCCACAGGCTGGGTTGGCACATTTTTTATTTTTTTATTTTTACCTATCTCACTGACCAGCTGGCCCACAGGCTGGGTCAGTGCTGATTTTTATTATTATTATTATATTTATCACACCCGATCCAGTAGGAGAAAGGGCAGGTTTTTAAAACATTTTCCCCACCAAAGCCCCGTGCTACAGCTGATCGGCAGTGGCTTTGGTGTGGGGGGAGAAGCCTGTGGTTTCCCCCATGTGGGTCGGTGGCTGCCAGCTTTTTTCCATAGGAATGCCTTTTCTGGCCTATTCAAAACAATCTCTAGTTTTGAATTGTTCTGGCCAGACTAATGATAGTAGGGGAAAATTAAAATTGAGTAGAAAGGAAACCATGTCAGGTGTTTTGGCAAATTCACAAGCACTAGGTGATTATATTACAGCAATTAGCAAATGGGCCGTAAAGTTTCACAATGAGGAGGAGGGGGTACCCAAATTTCAGTATTTCCTCAGTGTTGTTTTCCCTAGCCACATCCCAATGAGGCTCTTACCTCAGGTAGCACACAGAGAAAGCTAGGCCTACTTTTCTAAACCTCTCCATGGAAAATGGAGGCTATTGTGTTTTCAGAAACTAAGCCTTACCATTTTATCTCCTACCCAACAGCATTTAATAGGCATTATTTAATGCCTGCACATCTACTATTGACTTATTTGTCAGTAATCTCCATTCTGGGGATTGAGTTTAATTGCAGAACTCGTAGCTACAGCAGCTAGTCCAGTTTCTGGATTTTCTTTTTTGTTTCCCTATCAATTACCCCTTTTCAGTTCAGGGCTAATCCCAGAACACTCTTGGATCAGAATAACATCGCCTCCAAAAAATTGACACAAGGGAGAGATTCAGTCGGTTCATTTATTCAGCTGAGCAAGCAAACAAGGTGAGTCTCCCCCACATGCAGGAGAGGGAAATTGTGTACCACCTTTGTTCTGCACAATCTTAAATACAAAGCATGTTTGTTTCTTTCACCAGTCACAACATTGCACAGCAGGTTTGCAACTTAACTGGAGCTCATTCTCACCACAGATCCTCCCCATTCCTGTATCTATGTCCTTGGCCCAACTATGGTCTTGCCTTTCCTTTCTGCAGGCCTAAGCATGGGGTGTAGCGGTTTAGTGGGCTAGAGCACTGAAACAGCCGGTTGCAAAGTTGGCAGCTGGGCGGTTTGAATCCTGGGTGCCACACGGTCCGAGCTCCCAGTGTTAACCTCAGCTCCTGCAAGCCTAGCAGTCTGGAAGCATGTAAATGCAAGTAGCTAAATAGGTACCACTATAAAAAGTGGGAAAGCAAAGTGTTGTGTGCACAGAAATGCGTTCAACCACGCCAGCCACATAGCCATGGACTGGTGCAACACTGGCTCTTTGGCTTGAAAACAGAGATAAGCACCACCCCTAGATTCGGAAACTACTAACACACATGTGCGGGGCAGGGGGAACCTTTACCTTTACCTTTAAGCATTTTAAAGTATAAGCATTTCAGCAAAATCAACATGGCTTCGCATTGGTTCACTAGGCTTTTACAAAAATTATGACTCCTGACCCTTCACACGCACCCTTTTTGTTGTTGTTTCTCATTACCAGATGAAGAATAATGGAAAGCATGAAAGTTTGCGCATTTCAGACATTCTTCTTGGCATTATTATGGGAATGAGCACAGACAGTACTTCCAGATTGTGGATTATACATTTAAAAATTCATAATACCTTCCTTATCATCTAAATGTCCGTAGCGTAAGCCACTCACCCACAATGTTCAAGATTGTTGAGAACTTCTCTACAACTGCTTAGACTGTTTTCAGTGAATAGCCTTTTAGCTGAAAGCTAGTAACTTGCCGAAGATGACGCAATGAGCTTCATAGTTGGAGCTAAGATTCAAGTATGTGTCTTTGGGCCTTTTTACTCGACCCCTAAGATCCGCTGGTCCCTTAAATTCGGACCAGAGATCTTAGGGGTTCATCGCTCTTCCTTCCTCCCCACCACTCCGCACGTCCTGGCTGCTGGCTACGTGAGGGGAGGGAGGAAAGAAAAGCCTTTAAAAGGGACAAAAGAAAAAGCCTTACCTCCGGTGCCCGCTCCGAGCCTGGTCCGAGCGACGATTACTTCCTGTTTCCTCTTAAAGGGGCGGGGAGGCAAAAGAAAAACAACAAAAAGAAGCGAGGAGAGCCAGCACTCTTCACATCAAAATTTTTCACCCTCTTCAAGCAGGTACAAGAAAAGTGCGCTGGGTCGCGCTTAGGTCCGGAGCTGGTGGGGAGACATTTTTAAGCTCTGGAGCTTGCAGCCATTTGCGGCGGAGTTTAGGGGTCGTGTATAAACGCCCTTTGTCAGTCCCAGGCTGTTCATTGCATAATCTCAAATGTTTCCTCTCCACAGCATTTGCATACACTGTGTTTTGTATTTCTGTCTGGAACTTGACAGTGGACTGTGCATGGAATTTCTAAGCGGTTTCCTGGCCAGGAATTGGCCGCTGCCAAGTCTGCCTGGATTCTAATAGCAAAAAGTGCTGGGCACCTCAGTTCATTTTCAAGCCCAGGACTTGATTATTTTATGGAAACATGGGCTGTTGAACAATGTGTAAATAAGGGGAAGTCTGCAGGAAAATGGCAGGAGCACGGGCACAAATATGTTGCAAAGATGGATGAGGTAAGAACAGTTTGCTCTGAAAATTAAAAGTGCTAGAGATAAATCATTAAAAATAATGCAGTGGCAGGGAGGGCTGGCTTTATTTCAACCATTCTATGCATGTAACAAACAGTGAGTTACCCCTTCTTGTAAGCTAGAATTATAAAATAAAGTCATTAGGTATCCTTTAATTGTAGTTCTGAGCAAAAGGGTAAACAGCTGTTCCCTATTTATCCACATTCATGGTTCTATATAAAGACATCATATTTTTCTCTAAGCCATCTGTTTTCTAATTTCCATACACAATATATTTTGTTGGCTTTCTTTTTCGTTTCTAAGCTCTCTCTTTTAAAATAAAATAAATCTGACCGATGGTTCCAATGAAGGGTTTCATCACAATGTACATGTTTAATAAGAGGGTCTGACACCCCATTTAATGTGCAAGAGATTACAGATATGTATACATCAGTAAAGGTCCACTTTATTCATGAACACCCCTTTCTCATTTCCATACCTGGACCATGTTTGCTTCAAAATGGGGTTGCCATTTATATTCACAGGAAGATATTTCTTTGCTTATTGCTTTTCAAATATGTGCATGTTTATGCACATATTCTAAATTGTACACACTGGCTGAATGCGTCCTCTGACAAAGCATAATTAAGCAGTGTTTTATGCACATATGAAACTGGAATACTATGGATCCTTTGTCTACGCATATTTTCCATGGACCTTTAAAGATAACTGTAATATACTATCCTAGCAACATTTCGTTGTTTACAGTTGAAGGAAAATGTAAACAACTGAAAGAAATATAAATGTAGAAAAGTAAAAGATTCAAGCAAGGCATTTTAAACTTACAATGTCAGATTCTGTTGCCAGATTCAATACTAAATATTTTTAGAATTCCAGATTAATTATCATCTTGATAATTTAAATATTGCTGAGTTTCAGCCTTCTGTGAGTTCATGTCAAATACAGCTTGTATGCAGTGTGACAAAGTTGAGAAGAACTGGAAATTGAAAGTAAGCTCTCAATTAAAGCAAAAGTGTTCTGCTTATATACCACCCCATATCACTTCAAGTAGTCTCTGAGCGGTTTACAGTTTTATTACAGTATGCAGGCTATGTTGCCCCCCCATCAAGCTGGGTACTCATTTTACCGACCTCGGAAGGATGGAAGGCTGAGTCAACCATGAGCCTGCTACCTGGGATTTTAGCTGTGCTATGAGGTAGTAGTCTGCCACTACCAACAATATTTTAGCAGTGGTTTGCCACTACCAACAATATTTTTTCCCACCAAAGGATTTGCAGACACCATACAACGGGATCTCAGCAAGTGGGTTTTACAAATATATGTGCAAACATGTCACAAATGCTAAACCCTACCTTAACCTTAATTCTTACCTTTATCCTAAACCTCAATATATTCCAGTCAGGTCAGAAAATAGCAGAATGCAAGGGATTATTTAAAAAAAACCTGATAATGGAAGCCAAAAGTTTAGCAGATTATAAAACAATTTGATCAATTAATATGCATGGTTGCATGCCATTTTTAAAATTAAACTGCTATGGAGACTGTCCAAGAAAGATGAGGAATATAGTGCAGAAGGGGAGGGGAGAGAGCCATAAATTGCTACTAGTTTTAGGAAGAAAATCTGCATTGTCACTGAGGTGGTCCAGTGGGTTCATAGAGTCCCACTCTAAACACTTAGCCTTCTGATCTTAGAGTGGGTGAGCTCAGGACAGGAGAGTTAGAGGTGGTGAGGACTAGGGAATAGACCTGTCACAGTAATCATCCAACACTCTAGTCTGTTCCAACTAAGCAGTGCTTCCAGGAAGTTCCAAAAAAACCGACAAGCTTAAGAACTTTTGACTTGCTCAACAAACCTGCAATATAAAACTGCTGCCACACTTACAAAACATTCAAACAGTGTGTTGTTTGTTGTAAGGTGCCCATCCCTAGTCCCAACTACAGTGGAGTAGATATTAAATCCAATTATTCTATGATGTACTCAGTGTTTTAAGATTGTGATCATATAGTCTAGTTTACAGATAGAGGGATTGCTCAAATAGATAAGCAGATGTTCTTACTGGCTCTCTCAAGTGCAAAAAAAAATTGTTCCCAAAGAAATGAGAACTCAAGTTGAATAAGACAAAAATAATCTCACCAACTCAAGGAAATGCATCTAGTGGTTTTAGTTTTCAGATGAGGGAGTGAGTAAAACTAGGCTGTTCATCCCTAACCCCAGCTGCTAAAATGTGACATAATAGCTAGTATTAGCAATGTTAGGTTGCAAAATTAATTAAAATTTGAGATGTATAGAAGCCCCTATTCCAACCTTTTCCATGGCTAAATAAAGTTGTGCACAAACTGAGGCCAGTCCACCCTGTGCTCATTCCAGACTCACACTCTCCAAATGAAGGATATCTATGCCTCCCTTGAAAATCAGACAGTGTTGAACTATAATGTCAGAAACCTGAGAAAAGCCACAGACTCTTGGCTGTGTTAACTACTGTAAGGCTTGTGGTTACTATTGGACAACTGCAAATGTAGGGCCAAGATTATGGCTTCTTGCCATACATCTAGTTTTCAAAAGGAGATATAGGTCTCTGCCCCTTTGTAGAAGATGAACACGGGGTGATCTGTGCCTTCTGTAGAGGACACATCAAAACTAACTTTATTATCTGGTAGAAGTATTCTTAACATTACATTTGAAATGTTAGATGGCATTTTAGGCTAAAAAGGTAATTAATTAAATGCTAAGACATTAAATCTGAAATACAGTGGTACCTCTTTCTACGAGTAGCTCTACTTATGAGCAATTTGACTTAAGAGCAGAAAACTGTTAGCATTTTAGTTGCTGCCTTACAAATTTTAGATGTGGTCTGCTCTCCTTAATTGTTTTTATTTTTTAGATTTATTTATTTATTTATTTGATTTTCTTCGGCTGCTCTACTTATGAGTTGCTCGACTTATGAGCATGCATTTGGAACTGATTAAACTTGTAAGTAGAGGTAGCACTCTATTGTTCTTAAGCTCTGAAAATAATGCTCACATGCCAGGAGTCTGTTCAGTATTTATGCAGAAGGAGGTCCAACTGCTAAATAAATAAATAAATAAATATTCCCTCATTTAATTTATCCATGCATGGCCAAAAGAGCAAACTGTATTATCCAGTTGGGCAATCACCTGTATAAGTGTTCTCAACCAGCACATTGTCAGATTGGCATGAAATCTTTTACAGGTGTATCTCTTGAGTATGTTAATGTCAACCAGGATACTGGTCAGAACTTCAGGAGAGCCAAAGTGAGAAGCAATTTCATAGGCTCACGGTCAGCTAATTTAGATTTTCTATGGTGTGGCACATCCTGATTTGTGTGAGCCCATTTTTGAAACATTCCATACAGACTGAGTGAATAAAATCCCCTGGAAGCGATTAAATGCTCTATATCAGGGATAGCGAACCTTTTTGCCACCGAGTGCCAAACTCGGAGGAGGAGGAAGCGGCGGCAGTGGAGGTGGTCGAGATCAGCGGCATTGGGGGGGAGGAGGCAAAGGGAGCAAGGGTAATGGAGGGGGTGGGGGCAGGGTGGGAGGGGCAGGGATGGCAGTGGAGGTGGGGTCAGGTCAGCAGCAGCAGGGGCGGCAGGGCGATGGCGGCAGCAGTGGGGGTGGTACGGATCGGCGGCAGCAGGGGGTCAGGGGTGGGGCAAGGTTGAAGGCAGCAAGTGTGATGGGGTCAGAGTTATTGGCAGTGGTGGCGGGAGGGGCAGGGATGGTGGTGGGGTTGGCAGAGGTGGGGTCAGGGGCAGCAGGGGGCGGAGGCAAGGGCGGCGATGGCATTGGCGACGGCAGGGTCAGCTTGGCACCTGACATGCTCCCTGCCCCCCACCTCCCCCTCAGAAAATTGGCTGGTCCAGTGGAGGGGGAAGTTGGGGGATAAGGAGCATGTTGCGCGCCAGGCAAAAGCTGTTTCCATGCCACCTTGGGCACGCGTGCCATAGATTCGCCATCCCTGCTCTATATGAAGCAAGTCAAGGGATAGGATTTGTCAAAGGCTTCAAAATTTGCAAATGTGACTCATGAGCTTTACAGGTTCTATTCATATTTCTGGGGTGTTTCTGTGGAATGAGTAATAGCAAGCACTGTAGGGGCCAAATCCTTATATTCAAGTAAACATTCAGTTTCGTAGTTTGTTTTATCAAGAACCTTTGCCAAGTGATTTTCATGTATAAATATTTTTTCAAGGTAAATTTTGAAGCAATTATCAGCAAAACTCATTTGGGAACCATCTACTATCCTCTTCTCACAATGCTTCTTGGCTTTCTTCTCTTGCCCGCATAATATAAATGTTTCATCAGTTTGTTGAAGAGTGAAGCAGAAAGTGATTTGATTCCAGAATTGATTTTTTTAAAAATCCCAGAAAGATCCTCCTAAGGATGAAATTGGCCTGCTGGCATGGAATGTGTTAGATCTCCAGAAGAAGAAATACCGTGGTCCCCCGCCATTTTGTGATTTATATACTATGGTCCCGGTCATGGGACTGCAGTATATGAAAGGCAAGGCCCCCTATGGTAAGCTGCCTGGGTCTGTTTGAGTCCTTCTGCATTTACCCCAGGCCTCACACGGCCCCAAATGGCCCTCTGGCAGGCTTCTGGAGCCTGTTAGAGGCTCCATAAGTAGTTTCCGGCAAACCGGAAGTGACTTCTGGCAAACCCGAGTGACTTCTGGATCACTTCTGGGGCCTCTGACAGGCTCAGGAAGCTCGTCGGAGGACCATTCGGGCAGTGTCAGTCCTCAGGTAAGTGTAGGAGACCTCACATAGGCCCCCCAGTCCTGACCCAACCTTGCATATCATGGATTTTCCATTATTGTGGGTCAGGTCGGGTCCCTAACCCCCACAATAGGCAAGGGATTACTGTATGGCCAAGGATTCTCATTGGTGTTTATCTTTGGAATTGGGAGTTTCTCTGGGACAACAGAAACCCCTTTCACAGATTAAGTCTGAATTCATAGAGAACTTGGAAAGTAGGGATGGATATGTGTGTATGAGTTTCCCCTACCAACCCTACTACTAACAAATGGGCCACAGCAATAATTAATGGGTATCTCCTTGAGGGCAGGGTTCCCCTGGCCATCAATGAGACACTTATTAGGCCCACTCGGGAAAAACCTAATGTGGCAGCAGACCAATTTGATAACTATAGGCCTGTCGCCAATATTTCCTATATGAGCAAGATCCTGGAGAGGGTGGTTGCAGACCAGCTTCAGGGTCTTCTGGATGAAACAAATGATCTCAATCCTTTTCAGTTGGGCTTCAGACCATGCCATAATATGGAAACAGCATTTGTCACCCAGCATGACCATTTGAGGGAGTCTGATGGGGCAAAATGTCCCTGTTGGTCCTTCTTGATCTCTCAGTGGCTGATACCATTGACCATGGTATCCTCCTGGGGAGGCTCTCCGAGTTGGGGATCAGAGGCACTCATCCATTCCTTCTTGGAGGACTCTCCCCAGTGAGTGCAGCTGGTTGAGATGACCTCTACCTCTACGTCCCTCAATTGTGAGGTCCCATAGGGGTCAGTCATCTCTCCCAGGCTCTTCAACATTTATATGAGGCTGCTGGGAAGGGTCATAAGGGAGTACGAAGCTTCGTGGCAACAATATGCGGATGGCACCCAGCTTTATATCTCCTATCCATCTTCTGCAGTGGATGCCATTCTGTCCTTTGAGTGCTGTTTGTCAGCCGTCTTGGATTTGAATGGGGGCTAATAGGCTGAGGTTGAATCCGGGCAAGATGGAGATCCTATGTGTGAGGCCTCCTGGCGTCTGCAGGTTGTGAAACTCCCTCACTTTTTTGTGGAAGGTGACTCTCTCTATGAACGATGGGGTCCGCAGTTTGGGTGTCCTGCTGGACCCAGCGCTTACCCTGGAAACCCAGGTGGTGTTGATGGTCCGTTCTGTTCATTACCAGCTGTAGAAGATTGCTCAGCTATTGACCCTCCTTGATGTCAGGGTGTTAACTGTATTCGTTCATGTGCTTGTAATCTCAAGAATAAACAACTGTAGTGCTCTCTACGTGGAGGTTGACCTTGAAGTTAATGTGGAGATTGCAGCTAGTACAGAACACAGCTGCCAGAATTTTAATGGGGCAAAAAAGGCACCAACATATTACCACTGTGCTGGCAGCTCTGCACTGGTTAACAGTACACTACCTCATTGACTTCAAGGTTTTGATGTTCACATACAAGGCCCTAAATGGTTTGGGACCTCAGTGTCTGACAGAGCGATTCCTCCCAAGAAGAACTGCCCAGATCACCTGTACTATCCAGGCAGGACACCTGGGAGTTCCAACCCCGAGAGAGGCCAGAAAAGTTGTAACAAGGAGTAGGGCCTTCTTGGTGGTTGCTCACCAATTATGGAACCATCTACCTCCAGAAATTCACCTGGCACCCTTGCTTCAAACTTTTAAAAAACTATTGAAATCTCAGTTGTATAGAATGGCCTTTCCTGATTTCTGAAACATCTAGTAAGACACTATTCTTTTTACTGCTTATCTTCTTTTTCTTTTCTTTTCTTTGTTTTTATTTCACAATCTGACTATTTTTACTTTCATTTTAGTTTTACTTGAGTTTATTATTGTTAATTTATGTATATTTTTCTTATATTATGTTGTTTGTATTTTGGTTTGTTAAATGTGTTACTTTGTTATTTTGTTATGCTATTTTGTGTTGTAAACCGCCCAGAGTAGCCCTAGGGCTAGATGGGAGGTATAAAAATCAAATCAAATAAATAAATAAATAAACCCCTCCCTGTTTGGCACCTGTTAGGTAGAATCATCTTACTATGTGCATACATAACTCTGTGATCCAGTGCCATGATAAAGCATAGTTCTAACTCTGCCTTTAGCAGATTCAGAAACAATACCCGAATAGAACAGAAATACCAAAACAGTGACAGAATCTGGAAATTTTTGGGTGGATGTTACATAGAACTCAATGTTAATCTGTGAGTATATATGTGAGCAAAGTCAAAATAAAAATTATTTATCTGTATAATGTGCATTATAGCAATAAATATAATAGACAAAGAAAGACAAGATTGGTAGGGGTGATTATCTTTTTTTTTAATTGCCTTTTTTAGCAGCTGTATATCTGGCCAGACAATTTAATTACCACAGAATATACCAGGATCAACTTTCTTGATCAGATGTCTAATCCACAGCCTGATGATATAACTCAGGTTCTACCACATTCAGCAGGGTTGGACTGAGTGTTGGGGATATTTGCCTGTCTTCTCTTCACATTAGTTAATTATCTATCATATAAGGCAGCATTTTCAGGGAGAGATGGTAATTATCACATGGATGCTATTAAATCCTCCTTTGGCTGGTGGTTCCTTAAGTGCATTGAAAAAAAATTGCATTGCCTAGAACTGCAGCTAAGGTCTTTCAAGGACTAAAACCTTTAAAAAGAAGAAGGGAAAAGTTGAAAACTACAGTTTGTATGCATACACATGTGCACACGATGGCTATCTTTGTGTAAAATGAACAGTCAGGTAGGGCTTTCTTAACAAGCAGAGAAGGCAAGCATTCTTTGGCAGGATTTTATTTCTTAATGTTTCTTCGAGTCACACTTACCCCCTTCTGGATTTTTGCCAGTAGCTTAGCTTTGAGTCGGAAAAGAAGTCACAAAGAGCCATTCACAGCTGTCAAAAATTAACTGTTGGTGAGATTGAAAAGTGCAGCTGCAATTCTTTTTAGAATATTGACAAGTGCTATAGGAATGATGACTCATTTTCAATGGCTTTGATTTTCTTAGATCAAGCACTAGGATTTCCCCTCATAGTCTTATAATTCTAGCATAGAACAGTATGTTTGCTTATTTCTTTGTTGTCCTCAGTTAGAAAGGGCACATTAAACACTTAGAAATGAAATTCAGTATCATCCCCCACATATTGGTTCAGGTGATATTCTGAACAACATGTTGGTTTTTGAAATAGTATTGTCTTCTCTTACTTTTCATAAATTTCCTACCCTTCTCAAACACTCGAACAGAGAACTGTGGGGGGAAAATAAACACACACTAGAAATAGATACTGTGGAAGACATTGGATTCTGCCATGCCATGCCTCTGTGGACAACTTCTCATCCCCACCACCACTGGCAGGAGGCATTTTTGTCGCCCTCATGGTCTCCCCAGAGCCCTCAAGCAAAACCTTTGTTAGGTTCAAAATGCCCATTTTGGACAAAATAAGGGGATAGGACCATTCGATGTTAGGTCAGTCTCAGGCTTTTTCACCCTTTCATGTTTGAGAAGAAAGAATTATACAAATTGCCCCCATCCCCAAATGTGGTTTCCATATGCAGCATCATGTTTCCATTTCATTTTATAATAATGTTTCAGGGAAGAGCATCCATTCTGCCACATTCTTACATGGATTGTAGACTTTCGGGGGATTTGGGCTGGTTCTGTGTTATTTGAAAGTCACTAGATTTTTTTTTATTCTGCCACCATGCACTCTGTGATTTAGTAGTATCTTAGAGACTGATAGAAATTTGAAAAAGCATGAATATGTGGTTTGACTCCAACCAAAGGATATAATTGCTTTATATTCTGGCATTTTTGTGGAAATTATCAAATCATGATTGTTTCAGCTGCTCTGAATGCATTTTCTAATACAGTTGAGGCAATATGAGGAAATGCATTCTCCATTATCTCTGAGGTCAGATAGCTATCATGGGCAGCCTCCATTAATAATTTCTTCCATCGAAACTGACAGGGCATTTTTGCACTGGAGGCTCTAAAACAGAGTAAAGATTTGTTGTCTTCTGGATGTCATATACTACCAGGCAGTCCTAATAAGAAAAGGGTAAACTGCAAGGTAGATACTTGATAAAATTTTGATTCTCCTGTCTGTCTTCTTATATGCAAGTTATTTTCTCTTTATTTAAAATTCATGATTAAAATTAATTCATGCATTAGCAACCATGGTAAGTTTTAATATATTTATCTCCCCCTTCCCTCATAGTGCATATTGGGTCTGCACACTTTGTGAGCCAACTGGCTATCCATGGTTGCCCATAACAGCTCCATCAACATTCAATATTTAGGGCCTGTTCTGATACTCAAATATAATTGGGATGGAGGTAAGCAGGTAGCCAGTTACTAGATATGAATTATGGTAGTCTCTGTTTAGTTTTATGCATTACATAGTTGCTTGTGTAAGTTCTGCTGTAAGGCTGATGACTTATTTATATGTACTTTATTTATTTATTTATTTATTTATTTATTTATTTATTTATTTATTTATTTATTTATTTATTTACTACTTTGGACAGTTTGCAGGTTAACACTTAAATCTCTTAAAACCCCACATTACAGAAGGTACATCCCCTCCCCCATTAAACATTTCCTCCTCTACTCCAGAGACCGTAGGTGTCCCAAGTAGAGATGGGCATGGATGATTGGTTTGATAGTTCATGTTGGTTTGTTTAGAAGCCAAACAAGTGTGTGGCACTTCAAAGCCTCCCCTCCTCCAGCAGGTGCCCACTCCGAGGCAGTGGCCTGGCTGGCTCTGGGTCGGTGCCAATGGAAAAGCCTGGGCTTTGGAGAACTAAAGACCTGATTGGTTGCTAAATGAACTGTCACAATCTGCCAGACCAGTGGTTCATGCCCATCTCTAGTTCCAAGTAATCCCTTTCATTTTTGGGAACCTATGGGGGGTTATGGGGGGAAAGGTGGTAGTCTTTAATTACCCCCCAAAATGTTGCTGGTTGTAAAGTAATCACACTGGCAGCTATTTTCAATATTTAAAGACTTCCCCCTCCTAACCCTCAGTTCCCCAAGTTCCTAATGATGGAATTAATTACCTGGGACCCAAAGGAGCTTTGTGCCCAGAGGGGAAATATTGAATTTCCAAACAATTGCTCTACAGAATTTGCACTGACAACTTGCACACCCATCACACAGACTTTATGGAGCATATTCAGCTCCTTAATGGTACTGCCACCAAACAAAGATAGACTGAAAAGAAATTTATAAAGTCTGAAAACAAGAAAAATGAGTGTCTGTCCATGACAACCAAAATGTTTGTAATGGGTTCAATGTCAGATTGATGAATTTGGGGGAACTTTGTTCAGCTCCCCAAGCAGGAAGTCCCCTGCCTGGACTTTATTTATTAGTTATTATTCACTATTATTATTTTGGTTGCTTTTAGTATTTTGTATTATTTTGCTTATTGTTTGTTTATTGTAACTTTGTTTGTTAGGTTGTTGTATTGTTCTGTTTGCTTTAGATAGGATTTTTTTTCTCTAGGTTACCATGTTCGCAGGGACTCTTATTCCGATTGTGTCGGACCGTGGGAGTTACGCTAGGAGTTGGAGGGTTGGTCAGGTGAGAAGAACGCAGGTCAAGCAACTCGCGCCTGTCCTGCGTTCTGACCCTTCAACTCACTGCCACGTGACTCAGAGCCATCCCACCAGCGCCTCCAACCTGTCCTACCTCTTGATGAATGCCAGGTTGGTCCACAATAAGATCCCCATCGTGTTTGACACCATCAGCGATGGGAGGGCCGACCTGCCTTGCATTACCGAGACCTGGGTGGGTGCAGAGTGTGGGGCCTCCCTCACCCAGCTGTGCCTGCCTGGGTTTCAGGTTCAGGGCATGGGCAGGTTGGAGGATCGGAAGGTGGGGAGTCGCCAGTGTTTACAGGGAATCCCTTCATGTCAGCAGGGCCTCAACATTGGTCAGTCCGGGGTTAGAATGCCTTCACCTGTTAGTGGGACAGCGGGACAGATTTGGCATTATGCTGGGTTACCATGCTTGCTGCAACCCAGCACAATCCCTCTGAGAGCTCACAGAGTTCATCGCGGCGGCACTGTTGAAGTCCCCTCGCCTTCTGGTGCTTGGGGACTTCAATGTGCAGGCAGGCGGTGGACTCTCTGGCACAGCTCTGGAATTCATGGAGTCCATGGCTTCCATGAGTCTGACCCAGCATGTTTCATGCCCCACCCACAGCTCAGGCCATACCCTTGACTTGGTGTTTACCTCCACGTCGGGGGATTCTAATCTGAAGGTGGGGGACATCGTTTCCCTACCTGTGTCATGGTCAGATCACCACCTGCTGTCTTTTCCCATGCCGTTCACGGCCTCTCCCTGTGGGGACCCTTGGCCGCCTGTTTGGGCCCGCCCCCAGAGGCTTCTGGACCCAGCCCGGTTTTGAGAAGCCTTCGGGGAGCTTCCTGGTGGCCTGGCTGACGATCCGGCCGAGGTTGCAGTTGACCAGTGGTTTGATTCAGCTTCCCACGCCATCAACCGCATTGCCCCCAAGTGCCTCCTCCGCTTCAGAGCTCGATCTTCACCGTGGTTGACGGCGGAGTTGAGAGCGATGAAACAGGAACAGAGGAGGCTGGAGAGCAGCTGGAGGAGAGACCAGACGGCGTTTAATAAGGCTGCAGTAGTTATCCAGACTAGGCGCTATGCTCGTGCGATCAGGGAGGCTAGAACATCCTATTACTCCCTGATAATTGGTGAGGCCTCGAACCGCCAGGCGGAGCTTTTCCAGGTGGTTCGGGACCTCACCAATCCTAGTCTGGCGAGGCCTCCTACTGAGTTCAGTAGTGAGAGTTTTGCAGTCTTTTTTAGATCAAAAATAGGGGCCATCCAGGCTGGTTTCAACTCTGGTTGCACTAACCCACCCTCGCCACCCCCTGACACTGCACCCTTTTGCTCTCCTCGATTGGTTGAGTTTGGGCCTGTCTCCCCTTTGGAGCCAGGCAGCACAAGGCCCCTTCGATCCTTGTGCTGCCTGGCTCATAAAAGCTGCCGGGGGGGGGGGGAGTATGCCGGAATGGGCCTCTGCCATCGCCACTGCCTCCTTCGGGGAGGGGGTCTTCCCCTCCTGCTTGAAGGACAGTGGTAAAACCCCTTCTTAAAAAACCTGGCATGGCATCGGATGAATTGGCCAATTATCACCCAATTGCCAATGTCCCCTTTATGGGCAAGGTCATCGAGAGGGTGGCCGCGATCCGGATTCAATCCTATCTGGAGAAACAACAGTGCCTTGACCCATGCCAGTCTGGGTTCAGGCTAGGCCGGGGGACCAAGACAGCTTTGGTCACGCTGCAAGATGACCTAATCCAGGGGGCTGACAGGGGTTTCCTACTCTGTTAGTCCTCCTGGATCTGTCAGTGGCCTTCGATACCGTCGACCATGGTATCCTACTGGACCGGCTCTCCGAGGTGGGTATCGGAGGCACTGTTTGCAGTTGACTCTGGTCCTTCTTGGAGGGCCAGGGCCAGTATGTGCAGCATGGGGGAGAGTTGTCGGCCCCGTGGACACTCCCTTGTGGGGTTCCGCAGGGCTTGTCTCTCTCCCCCATGCTGTTTAACATCTACGTGAGGCCGCTGGCTAGGGTCATTAGTAGATTTGGAGTTTGCTGTCACCTGTACGCTGATGACATGCAGCTCTATCTCTCCTTTTCCACCTCTGCAGTGGAAGCTGTCTGGACTCTCGACCAGTGCCTGGATGCGGTCATGGCATGGACCAGGGCCAACAGGCTCAAACTCAACCCCGAGAAGACCGAGGTGATGTTCTTCGGGAGTTCCCCGTCCAGATATGGAGGCCCCCTCCCCAGTCTGGAGGGTGTTTCCCTCCAGCTGGCGGACAGGGTTCAGAATCTGGGCGTGGTTCTGGATCCAGCCCTTTCAATGGAAGCCCAGGTGGCTGCCGTGACCAGAACTGCTTTTTACCACCTTCGTCAAATTGCCCAGATCCGCCCTTACCTGGATGGCAACTCCCTGAGAACTGTAGTGCAAGCGTTGGTGATCTCGAGGCTGGACTACTGCAACACTCTGTACATAGGGTTGCCCTTGACTCTCCTCCGGCATCTGCAGTGGATGCAAAATGCCACAGCCAGGCTGGTGGCAGGTGTGTGCCATTACGACCACATCACCCCAGTCCTGGCTCGCTTGCATTGGCTACCCAATGCATCCTGGATCAGATTCAAGGTCTTGGTTTTAGTCTATAAAAGCCTCCATGGCTTGGGACCAGATTACCTGTCAAAGCGGATCACCCAGCGATCAACTTCGACCCTTCCAATTCGGCAGTCGCAGACGCACTCACTTTGGGTGGCCACCCCCAGAGAGGCCCGGAAAACATCCACCTGGAACCAGGCCTTCTCGGTGGCCGGCCCGTCTCTTTGTAATCATCTCCCTAGCGTAGTGCGCTCTGCAGAGTCCCTGATGGCCTTTTGCAGAGCTTTAAAAACCTTGCTCTTTCGCGAGGCCTTTGGTGACCTAGCTTAGTTTTTTTTCCTGGCATCTGTTTATTTAGTCTATAGAAGTTCCACGCCAAGGGTGCACATTATGTTTTTAAATTGTTTGTTATGTGCTGTATGTTGTTGTTATTTCTGGCCATATTGATCGGCCCGCTGTTAGCCGCCCAGAGTTCCCATGGGAAGATGGGTGGGATAGAAGTCGAATAAATAAATAAATAATAAATAAATAATCATGTGGTGGGAGGGTTTGCATCTCATTTTTTGCTCTTTATAATGTTTATCACCTTGAAAATGAGTATTGTGGTGATCCTTCCCATCTTCCTGTTGTTTGCCCAACTTTTATGGACAATTTTCCACTACAGTATGTCTAGGCTGGGAAATGACAATTCCATCACCATTCCCAACTGGAATGGGATTCTAATTCTGTATTTCATAGGTTAATCTCCTTCTTGTTTGGTTGCAATCAGTCTTGTAAGACTAGAAAACTCTTTGTTGGGATGTGTTGTTAGGCTGTAGACAGACTAAATTCAAAAACATGGAATTTTGCAAACTTTCTTAATAGGGATTAAATCGCAGGTGTACAACAGATTCTCCGTGCAAAAGGAATTAACTCACCATACACTTTTAAATATACATTTAGAACATAGGTCAGATGTTGCTGTATTTTATTCCTGATGTTTCTAGGTAGCCTTGGGCAGTTTAGAGAGTTAGGTATCTGGCTGAATTGCTGGAGCATGGCACCTACAAGAAGAATAGGTTTGTGTGGTCTTGAGCAAACTGCAGAGTCCCAGGACACTCCCAGAAGAAAGAAATGGTAAATGACTTATGAATTCCCTGAAAATGGTCATGATGGTACATAGTTATTATTTTAATACTTTATATCAGAGCTTCCCAAAGTGTGTGCTGTAGAACCCCCATGCTCCCCTGCTGTCCCTGGTAGAAATGTGCACCCATGGATCCCTCATATTAAATCCACTCATGTGTCATGGTTAGAAGCTTTTCTTTTGTTTTGGTTGGTTGTTTGCTTTTGCTAAGCCAGTCTTCTTCTTGCTCCTTTGCTTCATGCTCCACCTATCACCCCTTGCCACTCTTCCTGCTTCACCACCACTACTGCTACTGCTTTGGGGAGCCACAAGTGTGTGGTGGTGGTGGTGGTGGAATTGGGGTTTGCTTTAGATCAAGCATTTCAACATATGGCTTTAATCTAGCCACCATTTATGGGAGTGAAGGCTCCAGATGTGTTCACTGCTGGGCAGGTGTCTCCTCAGATGCATCAATAGAGGGGCTAGTACTATTCCCCCATAAGGGGAATAGTACTAGCCCCTGTTACATAGGACATACTAGCCCCACATGTTACATAGGTACAGACGCATCAATAGAGGGGCTAGTACTATTCCCCACATGTTACATAGGACGTACCTCTTTCTCCCCACTATCCTCTGCCCCCATCACCTCATTCTTCCCTCTTTAATCTAATTAATCCCAAAGAGTTTTGTAAGTATCCATTTAAACGGGGGGGGCACTTCCGCCCACAGGCGAGATGCCTGCTCGGATTCAGTAGCTCCCATCATAAGAAGAGAAAATTCGAAATACTGTCTCTAAATGACTCCGGACTCATAAGTTAGCCATAAATTATTGGGGAGGATAGGTTGAAAACTGTGTGCTTTGAAAGAGAGAGATAAACATGAAATATTGAAGTACTAAATTACTTTCGTTTTCTGCCGAAGAGGCGATGCCGCTAACCGGACAGAGTTAGTGCTGCTGTTTTCTCCTTAAGGCTAGGAAGAAAAAGAGAGATTTATTACCTTGCTTTTCTGCATGCCAGCTAAGAAAAAAGCTCCTTCCTTCTCCATTAGAAGGTGGGTTCATAAACCTTCAGATTCCACGTATCAGCGTGTGTCTCTGGAAAGGTTGGAAACTGCTCCAGAAGCAGACATAATGGCGTCTGATTCTGGTAAAACGCCAGGACAACAACCGGATTTTCTTAAGGAACTCAAAGATATGAAATTGGAATTCACCAATCTCTTGAAATTAGCCTTGAAAGATATGACCTCTACCATCGAGGATCGTTTCCATTCTCTATCTTCTCAAAACAAAGACTTCAAGAAAGATCTATTACAGGAGATCCAAAGAATTCAAGCAGAAGTTTCCAAAAATGGAACCGAGCTGAAAAAACTAGCAGATGAGGTCAAACACATTCAAATACTAGCCACCAAAAATGAGAGGGATATTGCCACCCACGAAAAGGAGATTGACGCTTTGCAGAGAAAGCTTATCTACATGGAAGATTACTCAAGAAGGTCCAATCTGAAATTAATCAACTTTGAGCTTCAAGATAAAAGAGAAATGAAAAAAGAAATTATCACCTGGTTTAACTCTATTCTCCCCCAACAACAGCTTGTGGAGACAGACATTGAAAGAGTGCACTATATAGGCTATGCAAAAGGAGGAATCTCAAGACCAATTTTGATTAGATTTACCTCTTATGCCATTAAAGAACAACTTATGTCTACTATCAGGGAAAAACCTGAATTGCTGAAGCGAGATGACAGAATTGTGCAAGTCTATCGGGACATCTCCAGAGAGAGCTTTGAATGGAGGAAAACAATGAAACCTGTGACAACCGCTCTGAGAAAGCACAACTTCAAATATAACTGGGGATTCCTGATCTTCCTTGTGGAAAGGTCCAACTTTGCACAAAATCTACTCCTTGGAAGAAGGTGAACAACTTCTGAAGGCATGGAATATTCAACTTGAAAAGCAGACTCCTCCAGGTCCAGCTGCTAGATCCTCATCTGTCTCAACTGACAAGTAAATCCGAAGATTAAATTGAGGAGACCCAGAGTGCTGAAGACATTGCTTCCTTCTTCTTCTTCTTCTTCTTCTTCTCTCTCTCTCTCTCTCTCTTTCTCTCCTCCTTTTTTATTTTTTTTCTACCTGATACTTGCCCTACACCTTCCCGCACTTCCATCCTTCCCCCCTTCTCTTTTCCTTCCCTCCCCATACCTTCTCTTTCCCCTCCCACGAGTTTTTCCCCCCTTTCCCTTCTTTTCCCTTCCCCTTCTGGTTGAGAGGGAGGGAGGGAGGTAGAATAGAAGGAAGATAAGAAATTTTCTGGTATACTTTTTCTTTTTTTTAATTTCTATTTTCTTATATTAAAGCAAAGATAGACAGTGTTAAGGCTAATTTAGAGCTTCTGGATCCTTTACTGGCCATTGGAAGTGGACGGGTGCTTTCCCCCTCCCACCCTGCAAGGGCGCATACAAGATGTGTATGAGGGCCAATATTGTTTTTAGTATATGTGATGTTTGTTTGATTAATTGCACAGTGGGACCGTGCCAGATGGACAATAGAAAGAAACTATGGGTAAATTTTTAAAATTAGCCACATTGAATGCATGGGGTCTAGGTTCTGTCCTGAAGAGAAAGAGAATAGAGTCATTAATCAAGAAGAATAAACCGGACATCATCTTCCTTCAAGAAACACACCAAATGAAAGAAGGACTAAATGAACTGAAAATACACAATATCAACATATATGAGAAAAGTTTTGGTTCATCTAAAGCAAGGGGGGTGGCTATCTTAATTTCAAAGCACTGTGATTGTATTGTTGAAAAATCTGTGAAAGATTCGGAAGGTAGATATATAATTCTTCAGGGCACAATTGGTACAGAACAATATACACTGATAAATGTTTATGCACCAAATGCTAATCAAAATCTGTTTTAGAAAGAGGTATGGGAGCAGATAGAAAAGGTACAGAAGGGACATGTAATTATGGCGGGAGACTTTAATATGGTCATGGATAAAATCAAAAACAAAACAATTAATAAGAATGCGGACTGGAGGGTCAGACACACAACTCTAACAAAATTCATCGCAAATACAGGTTTAAAGGTCGTTTGGAGAGAATTGAAGGGAGATGAAAGAAAATATACATTTTACTCCCCAGTCCACAAAGCCTACTCTAGAATAGATTTCATATTTGTCTCACAAAGCTTATTATCTAAAATTGCAAACACAAATATAGAAGTGGTAAAAATTTCTGACCACACGTTAATGTCTGTTGAAATAGAAAACAAGAAGAATTATAGAGAAGCTAGAAGGTGGAGAATAAATTCCAGTTCCGGACACAGTAGAAAGAATACAAAAAGAATGGCTAGAAACTTGGAATATTAATGAAGAAGGCGGTGAACAAATATGAGCTATTTGGGACACTTTGAAAGCTGTGGCCAGAGGCTACATAATAAAAGAAAATGCTATAATAAAAAATCGAGAGCAGGTAAACAAAAATAAAATAAAATAGAAGTTATAATTGCAGACCTTAAATCTCATTTTTTTAAGTAAGGACAAAAAAATCTTAACTCAGATTGAGGCTAGGAAAAGGGAACTAGAAGATATAGACTTACAACAAACACAAAGAAATTTACTATATCTGAAAAGAAACTTTTTTGAATATAGTAATAAAAATTCGAAGATGCTAGCTAAGTTAGCACAGAAAAGAAAAGAAAAAAGTATGATAGGAAGGATAAAAGACTTAAGAGGTGTTAATTGTACACAAATGAAAGAAAAATTAAAAGCTATCCAATAATTTTATCAAAATTTATATACAGCTAACAACAATAGGAAGGAAGTTATGAAACAATATATTGGCAAAAACCTAAAAACAAGATTAGCAGAGGAAGACAGGCTTGAAATGGAGAAATCTATTAAAGAGGAGGAAATAGAAGATGTGATAAACAAATTAAAGAATGCTAAAACTCCAGGAGCCAATGGATTGGGACCGGAATTTTATAAGATATTTAAATCAATGTTAATACCTAAGCTAAAGAAGCTTTACAATGAGATAATGGAAGGAGAGCAAGCCCCTATCTCCTGGAAAAGCTCGTTAACTATTTTAATTCTCAAACCTAATAGACCAATATCACTTATAAATCAAGATGCAAAGATTTTTACAGCAAGTCTAGCCAAAAGAATGTATACATTCATAGATAAATATATTAAATAAGACCAAAATGGATTTATTAAGGGTAGACAAATGTCGAACACTATAAGAAGAACTCTGAATGTTCTTCATGAGATGGGAAGAGCACAAGATAAAGCATGCATTCTGTCCTTAGACCTATTTAAAGCTTTTGATTGTGCTCAATGGTCTGCGTTAAAACTTCTATTAGAGAAATGGGGATTTGGAGAAAAAAAATTAAGTGTAATCAACTCTATTCACATAGTAGTTCGTCAATTATGGTTAATGATGGGATGACAGAACAGATTACCTTAGGCCAAGGAACGAGACAGGGTTGTCCTTTATCACCAGTTCTGTTTTGCACAGTTATAGAGCTATTTGCAAATGCAATAAGGGATGATCAACTAATCAAAGGCATGGGCAAGGAGGGGAAGAATAAAATCATCTTATTTGCAGATGATGCCTTGTTAACAATAAAAAATCCGTTAGAAAATATACCAAGAATAAAATCACATTTAAAGGAATTTGCTGAAACAGCCGGATTATGTGTAAACTGGCAAAAATCAGAAATTATGCTCTTCAATCATGATAATCAAGATATGGAGAAGATCTCCAACTATGGATTGAAAGTTTGCAAATATATGAAATATTTAGGGATATTTCTAGACAAAGACATGCGTAAGACCAAAGAACGGAACTTCATCAAAATAAAGGTAGAGATTAGAAATAAATTACAAAATTATTCCAAATTAAATCTATCATGGTTTGGTAGAATAGCAATGGTAAAAATGAAAATACTTCCTAAAATTAACTTCCTTTTTAGAATGCTACCCATTCAGTATACAGAAGCTGAAATTAAAGCTTATCAAGACCTCACAAATAGATACTGTAATGGTGGTAAAAAAGCAAGAATAAGTAAAAGCTTTTGGTATAGATCTCAAAAGGAGGGAGGCATAGGTATACCTAATCTTAGAATTTATTATACAGTTAACCAGCTTAGTTGTGTGGGGGAAGTATTATTTAAACCTGAAAAATTAATATGGTGGGAACTAGAATCAGACGAGTTAAGCAGCGATATAAATAAATGTTTGCTTACTCTCCCCCCAAAAAGATACCCAATTAAAAACCCGCTCCTGAGTTCCCTATTATCCACTTGGAAAAAATAAGGAAGGAAACTGGTACCGGAAGGATCCCCTCTCGGTTTGGTGATAGACCAGATACATTTCCCCACGAATATGAAGAAATATGGAGAAATATTTAAAACAATGAAAGTGGCAAGATTAAAAGATTGGATTAAAAATATGAGAACAAAGCAGGGAATTAAGCACATACTACAAACCAAGGATTTATCTTGGTTGAATTATGCCCAATTAGAAAGTTGGACGAAAGAATGGACAAGGAGAAATATACAACTCAGAGAATACACAAAGTTTGAGCAATTCCTGTTAACATGAATCAGAGAAAGGAAATACAGGGAAAGGAACAGTAGGTAAAATATACAAAATAATCCAGGATTCACTTGAGGAAAGGGAGCTAGGTACAATAAGAGAGGTTTGGAAACAAGACATAGATAAAGAAATAAATAATGACGAATGGAAAAGAATTTGGAATTCGAGGATTTTACGATCATTATCAGTTAGAATTAAAGAAAATTACTTTAAACTAGTTTTAAGATGGTATATGACACCAGTCAGACTGAATAGAATGAACCCAAGATATTCCAAGTTGTGCTGGAAATGTGAAAAAAGATAGGCACCTATATTCATCTTTGGTGGCAATGTGAAATAGTTCAAAGGTTTTGGCAACAGATTTTCGGTGAGATAAGAGAAATATTGCAAACTGATATTAAATGTGAACCGGAAACTGCATTGTTATCATTACCACCTATCAACGAATACAATATGAAAACAAAAGAATTAATTGCAAATCTTATGACAGCAGCAAGATTGATTATAGCTAAAAATTGGAAACTGAAATTAGATCTTAAAATAGCTGACTGGTATAAGGAAGTGTGGGATATAGCTTTAAATGATAAATTATCCTGTAATATAAAAGTTTTGTGAGGGGAAATGAAAAAGAATATTTTTATGATATTTGGGGGAAAATTATAGAGTATGTACTACTAAAAGGGAAAGGGATTCAACCGATGTATAATCCAACACAGTTCTGGAGAAAAGGACCTTAAGAAGCTAACTAGAAAAAAAGAAGATGAAGAAGGAAGAGAAGATTTAAGAATACTGGATGGTCCCGGGGGGTGGGGGTGTACTTTGTAGTGTTTGATGGTATTATTGTTTATTATTGTTTTTCATTATTTTATTGTATGTTTGTATGTCTGTAATAATTAATAATTTTTTTTAAAAAAAGTATCCAGTTAAACAAAATCAGTTGTATATAATATGTAAACTTCAAGTTGTACCTGTTGACTCCTGTATGGATTGGCATAAGAGGCTGTGCACTGACTTGGTCTGAAACTCATATCACCAACCAAGCTTTAATTACAGTGGTACCTCTTAAGACAAATGCCTTGTAAGAAGAAGAAAAAACCTCGTAGGAAGAAAAATAATTCCAGGAATAGGCATGCTTCGCATAACCAAAAAAATTCTCTATGGGATGCTTTGCAAGACCATTCTGCATGTACCTAGAAAACCATTCTGCATGTACCCAGAAAACCCTCTCCCCCCCCCCAGGTATTGTTGTCTTTATTCTAGACTCCAAAATGGATTAATCAATTCCCAAAACATTCCTAAGGGAAACTGCATTTTGTTGTAGAACAAAGTGACCCATAGCCTCCAGAACAGATTAATCCATCTTCATTGCATTCCTATGGGAAACCACGTTTTGTAAGACAACCTTTTCTTAAAACAAATTGACACAGAATGAATTAAATTTGTTTTAATAGGTACCACTGTGTTTGAATAAATTTCTATGAAGTCTGAAATGAAGTAGAATAGACAGATTTGTTTCCCGGATACAATGAGACAATTTTACAGTTCAGTAGGGATCAGCTTTTCAGATTTCTTGGACTACATATCCTATAATTCCCCATTCTGGGAGTTCTGCCTCATTTAAATCCCTGTTATAAACACCTAGTGGTGGCTCACATGAGAGAAATGGCTTAACATGGAAAGCATTCAGGTTTAGCTAAACCTAGCTCTACCTAACATCCTGAATGAAAGCTCCTAGCTAGCACAAGGAAAAGGAAACTTGAGTGGAGCTAAGCTTTAAAACTTTCTGGTTTATGCCTTTTATTTCAGAGTTGGCTCTCTGTAAGGCATGTGCAAGATAAGCAGAACTCCCCGAATGTGGAACTACGAGTTTTGTGGTCCAAGAAATTTGAAAATCCCATCACTGCAAGTCAGTTCACATCTGGGGCAGAGAACCTCCAGAATGAATTGAGATATCTTCTAAAGTTCTACCAGGCCCATGTACTGTTTTCAGACAAATGGATCAAAAGAAACTGAACCAAAGATATGTACACATTGCTGATGTGGCCACGGGGTGGAAATAAGAGCCCAGAGGCATTAATAAAGTGGAAGAGACTCACTCATAGATCCCTCATATTACTGTATTTTTCTGAGTAGAAGATGCTCCCAAGTATAAGATCACCCCCACTTTTCCAACTCAAAATTATAGAAAGAAGAGAAAGGGCCTTTTCACACGACCCCTAAGATCCGCTGGCCACTTAAATTTGGACCAGGGATCTTGGGGTTCGTTGCTCTTCCTGTGTCCCCAGCCCTCCACACTTCCTTGCTCCTGTCTGCATGAGGGGAGGGAGGAAGAAAGAGAGGAAAAAATGCAGGCTCACCTCCGAAGCCGCCCGGAGCCCCGCCCCGCACTCACCAGATTAAATCCGGACCTGGGGATTTTCACCCTCCTAGAGCAGGTACAAGAAAAGTGCGCTGGGACACGCTTAGGTGGGTGTGGTCGCACTTAATTTCCTGCAAACTCCGGAGCTGGTGGGGAAACAATTGTAAGCTCGGGAACTGGCAGCCATTTGCTGCGGAGTTTAGGGGTCGTGTACAAATACCCAAAGAGGAGCCTGTCTGGGATGGATCATCCCTGCCTTCTTGTCCCAGATTTGGTGGGTGGCAGCAGCAGTGTGGGCTCCTCTTTCTCAGCATGGAGAATAATTATAGGTGGCTGATGCTAGGTATTAATCCAGAAGGAAGGGCAAGAAGAAGGAGACAATCCATCCTGGATGGCCTCCTCTTTCTCAGCTTCCTTCATGCCGAAAGCTGAGAAGGAGGAGCCTGCACTACCACCTGCCTACCACGTATAAGACAGCCCTCAATTTTAGCTTAACAATTTTAGGAAAAAATGGCATCTTATAAATGGAAAAATACAGGACATCTGCTCATGTGTCATGATTAGTAGTGGGGAAATAGCAAGAAAACATCAAGGGGATGCTAAGTCAGTGTCAAAGCAGAAGAGTATGCTCTTTGCTTAGAAATGAACCTCCATTGCTTGCGTTTCATGTTGTAAATTCATTAATTAAACCATCAGATTCTAGATAGTAGCCAGAACACTGCTAAGAGGAGGAACAGAGACAGAGAGAAAGGACAACAAGCACAAGGAATTACAGGCTCCTTGGTTTGTCTTTTTAAGAGAGAATCAAAGAGGACAATTCCTCTTGCCCTTTTCAAGTCCTTCACTCCCTTCCCTGTGGCTGCCTTGGGAAGCCAACAAGGATTTCTCCTGGCAACAGAAAAGAGGAGATGTTTAAAACAAAAATAAAAAAACACAGTCCCCAGCTCTGCTGAAAGCTGTTGCCTGGCCAGAAGCTCTTCTGTCCTTCTGCAGCATTCAGTTATAAGCAACCCTTGCCATTTCCATTTCTCCGTAGAAAGAAATACCGCAGAGAACCAGAACCACAATAATAATGGCATGGACCAGGAGAAGCATTAGGCCAGAGTGTCCCCAAAGGGCATGGATAGGGTACTCATTAGTTTGCATGACCTTATTCGGGCATGGAGTGAATTGAGAGCAATGCACATCTTAAGTTGTCATTCTCATTCAAGTCAATGGGCAGGCTCCTGTAGAGGAAAGCTGTAGGCACAATTTAGAAGCCGATCATTTATTCCTCCTCACATCCACACCTGTTTTTGGCTTTTGTTTTTCTTTTACACCTAACCCAAATAACCATCCACATCTTTTTCTATCCATTTCAAATTAGTTTCAATTAACAATCTAAATCATGCAATTCATTTGAAAGTAGAATTGGTTACAAATAGGATGAAACCAGGAAAAACAGTGAACAGTATATACAAGACTCCTGTTGTACTGAAGCAAACCTCTTTCAAAAACATAGCAACAGGTCACAGCTTATCACAAAATTTATGAAGTGGGATGCGGTCCACAATAGCTTATGCCAAGTAAACCTTTTTAGACTTTAAGACCTCACTGCAGTGGAAGAGTTTATTGGTGCCTGGTAACACTCGTGATTTCTGCTTAGTTCAGATTACTATCTTTCATTAAAAATGTTTCAACTTTCTGAATGCTATATAGAAAACAAATGATCAGTGGGTGTGTTGCTGTGTCCCAGGGGTAACCAGAGGCTCTTTGTTACACCTTGTGTTGTCTCAGAATAGCACAAATTCCCTTGATTTAGGCCATTTTGCCACTTTTGATGGAACACAATTCACATTTGTTGGCAGGGAATTCCAGACAGAAAGCCCTATCTCATTATTCTAAACAAACATGCTTAGAATTGATCCAGAAACTGAACTGGCAGTCAATTTTGTAACATGGGAACCACATGCTCTTTGTAGCTATCCTGGCTCTTCAAATTGACCACAGCATTTTTTGGCCAAGGGAAATTGCCAAATGCCTTTCAAAGGGATCCCTACATAGTACATTATAATACTCCAGATGGGTTGAGGCATTTGTCGCTGTGGCTGGATGAGACATCTCAGGAAGGGATGCTGTTTAGGACCAAGTCTTGAATAAGTAACACATTCACAACTATCACTAAAACCTGCACCTCTGGGGTTAATCACTTAGGGCTCTATCCCACGTTCTTTAAAATCTGGATCTAATTTACTGATAAACCGGCTCCAAAAATTGTGCTCCCACAGTCAGCAGTTTTAAAAAAAACAAACCTTGTAACGTCCACTTAAACAGGTTCCAACAAGTTTTCCAAGACTCAAGGTGGAGGGTGGGTATTTTTAGATCCGGTTTGAAATGCTCATTTTACAAGAAGCTAATGTTAGTGGGAGAGCAGCAAACCTGGTTTTCTCCTTTTTGTTGTTGTTGTCAGAATACTGGTTATGGGGGTTGGCAACACTCTATCTTGCTGTTTCCCTTGACTGCTGTCTCTCTGATAACTTGCTCTGCAGACAGCCTACCAAGTCAGGGCAAGGAGGAGGAGGCTCACTTGTGGGACAAGGATGAAAGGACAAGTCACCTCTTCTGAGGACAACTGATGACAGCCAAGGGCTCCCAGCAAGCCCCCTGTGGCAGGTCTCCCTTTCCAAAGTTGCCCAGGCGAAATCCTCGTCAGCAATTTCCAGCAAAGGAGCAAAAGGGAATCTTGAGGCTGGCAAGTGAGCGAGCAAGTGACTGACAGGCAGCTTGGAGTGGCAAAAGTCAGGCATTGTCAGGCTTTCCCTCAGGTACTGTCAACAAGGAAGTCCCTCATTAGTAGCTGCTAGAGATGGGCACGACCAGAAAAAATGACGTTTCAAGTTGTCGTTTGTCGGAGCGGGTCCATTTCGGTCATTTCTGATTGTCACGATAATTTTCAAAAAATTGTCGTTTCCGTTTGTTGTTTGTCGTTTGTTGTTTCCACCACGATTTAGCACAATTTGACGTCCCAGTCAGAGCATGGGGGCGTCCCACAATCAGACAGGCCGGCGCTAGGTGTTTTTGGACCCTAGGTGGCGGGTGGGGTGGGGGTGGGCGGCAGCGGGGAGGAGCGGGTGGGCGAGTGGGCGGCCAGCGGCCGCGGGTCCCGCAATGACCCAGAGCAGGCGAAAAACACTTTAAACTGTGTGATGGATTAGAAATATATCATTGCACAAGACTGCATCCTATGCAATAAAGCAAACAAAGTGGGCAGCAGAATGCAATATATTTCTTTTTTTTCTCTTGGTCAACGATGACTGAACCGGCCACCCTACTTGGTCTGGCTGCCTGTTATACTTTTTGTTGTTTTGTTTTGAAGCTTTTATCCATCCCATCTCCCCTCCACCTCTCAGAGGCAGCAGGAGACACAGACATTCCATTCCTCCCCAAATCTGGATGAGGGTCTACTCCTCTCAATGTCCCCCCCATCTCCAATGTCACTCCTTGTATGTAAAGCCAAGCAATTAAGCAAATGCAACCCTGGTCATCTAGTGGTTAGAGATTCAGTCTGGCAGTGGCATGGGTTAGGGTTAGGGTTAGGGTTTGTGGGTTCTGGGCCGCAACTCTGGGTGCCTCTGACCCACTAAGAAGGGAAGCGTACTGGCGTACAGGTTAGGGTTGGGGTTAGGGTAAGTGGGCTCTGGGAGGCACCTCTCTGGGTGCCTCTGCTCTGACCCACTAAGAAGGGAAGCGTACTGGCGTACAGGTTAGGGTTAGGGTTAGGGTTAGGGTTAGGGTTAGGGTTAGGGTAAGTGGGCTCTGGGAGGCAGAGCCCATCATTGATGCCAGCCCATCATTGTGCACGCACAGGTGTAAAAAAATAAAAATAAAAATAAAATAAAATAAAATCCATGGAGACGTTTTATTGCAAGAAAAACCCACTGCTGCTACTATAAAAATTCAGGCATTTAAAATACTTTATTTTCACATATTTCTGTTGTGCTTTAGTGGGCTTTTGGACCACGATTTAAAAATCAATATTGTAGTCGCCATTTTGGATCCCCCACCACCACATGGCATAGAGACAGCTCAGGAAAGGAGGGGGAAGGCCGGTGACACCACCACCCCCGAAACCACCTCTGGTAGGTGCCCTCACTCAGGCAGGCTGATTTTTGCCTGCTTTTTTGGCCGGAAATCGTTTGTTTTTGTTTGTTTGTTACTTTTAAAAACCTTTTTTCTGTGCTGCTTAGCAATGGCATCGCGCGATTGCTGCGATGCCATTAACGACAACGATAAACCCGAGCCAATTTTTCTTTTTTTTTTTGGGTCGGGTTCGAGCTAGAGCAGAGTAATTATCATTACCGTTTTCATTACGTAACGATAACGATAACCGAAAACGGAAACGAGAATTTTGCCGCTCTGTGCCCATATCTAGTAGCTGCCTCAGGCAAGGCTGAGGGCTTGGTGGTAGCACTAGGTTGAAAGCCAGCATGGAAGTGAAGGGCAGGGCAACTGGCACTGTCTCTCTCTCTCTTCTCTCTCTCACTCACACACACCATTGCATGCGCACACACACACATGCATGTACACTCTCTCTCTCTCTCTCCTACCCACCTGCCTTGTTTCTCTATGGCGGCAGCCTTGCTCTCACCCCCTCGTATCTCTCCACCCACCCCACCCACCCGCACCTTCCACATTCTCTCCCTGGGAAAGTGTGTAGCCTCTCTGCCTTTCTCCCCAATGGCAATTAGCACCTGCCGCCACCGCCACATCATGCCACCTCTTTTCCCTCCTCAGAGCTTCTAGATGTGGCTTAAGGATGTGGGGACGTATGAAATGCGGCTACTTAAACCACGTCCATGGGAATGTGAGAACTGCATTTTCAGTCATGTGACAACTTCAGAAAGAAACCCGGCTTTTATTATTAACCACCTCTTTCACCTGTGTGATAGAGCTCTTAGTATACCTAAAGTAAATTGAGGAGTATACACCCATGAATTTGCAAAAGGGCTTGCTGAGTCTTTCAGTGCTGGATAGTTTGAATACAGTATATGCAAATGTTTATTGCTTTGGTTATGGCACTTACTACAATTGCCGGACAAAATGAGAAAACAAAACCAAGAAACCAGCTTCCTGAACGTAAAAGTGGTGGTGGTGGGAATATTTAAATTGGGGGGATCCGGAGCAAAAAGAATGTATTTGCTCTGATTTGTGAGATTTAGAAGTACAACTAATTTGATACATAAAGATTTAATCATGCAACTACCCAGTTTTACCTTGCTGTTATTCATCAACAGTAGCTTTTTCTTCCTCCTTCAATCCCAGCAGCACCATTTAGATCACTTTGCTCCAACAGATTCATGTTCTGCAATGCTACTATAGCATGTGACGCATATCACAACTTGGGGCCATTTTGTCTGACTGCCAGAAAGCCTACAAAGTTTTAGTTTATTTGTTTTTGAAAGCTTTGGGTTGATTTATTTCTCTTGATATGATTTCTTCAGTTTCCTGCTTGACTCTAAGCCAAGGACAATGACATTTTGTATCTCTTTGAATTAAGACTAACATTTTTTTGCTTTATTACTAGTGTTAGTTAGAGGAACATTCCCCTATAGCTATAATTTTCAGGGCTGCAAGTCCCAGTTTTAGTCCTTCTGTTTCCCCATGAATGAAGTATATACCCTAAGCTAGTCCTTTTGGATTGACAGGGGTTGACACACAATTAGTGTGATTTATGTTAACTGTAACAATTGGGTTTGTACTGTGAGCAAGAAACAGGGCTAGTAAAAGTTCCCTTGTTTTGGACTTCGACTCCCAGAATCCCCTGGCTATATATTGAGACATCCTGGTATTTATACCTTAAAGGAACTTTGGCCAAATTCTGTTATAGCATCATATCTGCACTTACTTGATTTATAGTCCATACCAATATAAACATTGGGGCCCAATGAGGAGGGATTGAATTTGCCAAATTAAAATGCTCCACAACATGAAACATACGATTGGCCCTAATTGCCATTAGTGCCCTCCATTAACTGGATGCCTTCAGGCAAGTCACTGTCTCTTTAAGTTCCGGTTCTTCTAAGATTTCAAAAACAATGTCCTAACTCTCAGAACAGTTGTGAGGGTGAACAGTGCAAAGATGGCAAGTGCTATATAAATGATTGGTGGTGATCGTTCCTTGCCTGCTGACTGTCTCCTAGTATGCTCCTGAAATACCCACCAACAGAGTAAGTTTAACAGTTCTCTCTCTCCCATATTAAACTGAAATATTCGCCCAAGGGCTTTGTGGAAGATAAGATGGGCAAGCTGAGAACTGAGCATAATGCTATGTATTTGGATGGAAATGATTGACTTCCCATTATAAAAGATTGAATACATTTTTCCTTTGTTCATAGGATAGAAGCCTTAGGGACACATGTTCTGCTTATGTAATTTGTTCCTACAGAATATTTATCTGTTACTATACACAGTAAACAGCTAGATGCAGGATTTTCATTTCTCGTTTTTAATATGCATCTTGGGCAAATAGTCCTTCTGATATATATTATTTCAAATTGCTATTGTATGAAAATGCATCCTGGAGATCATAATAAAGGTGTGGTGTCACATTTAGCCTAATGAGTCCTTCTTTTTTTACTAATGGTGAGAAAGCACTGTGGGATTTAACACCATAATTTAGTAGGCTAACAAAAGAGAGATATTCCAAACCCATGCAAAGTTATCTTGGAAAAAAAACCATCAGTCCACTTGTACTGGCAATTGTTGAAGGAAATATGCTTCTTGAAGGTGTAAGGGTTGCCCTTGACCCTTATTCAGAGACTACAGCGGGTACAAAATGCGGCGGCCAGACTGGTGGTGGGTGCGGGCAGATATGACCGCATCACCCCAGTTCTGGCTCATTTGCATTGGCTGCCCGTGTCCTGAATAAGATTCAAGGTACTGGTTTTGACTTACAAAACCCTCCATAGCTTGGAACCTGAGTACCTGACAGAGCAGACCTTCCAAAGGTCAATTGATGCCTGACTCACCAGAATGTTGCCGGCGCTCTTACTTAAGGGGCAACTCCCAAAGAGGCCTAGAAATACATTACTCAAAACCGGGCCTTCTCTGTGGCCACCCCCACACTTTGGAGCAAACTGCCTGCCTTCACAGTCACTGCCTGCCTTCAAAAAAGTGCTTAAGACCTTGCTTTTCTGAAATGCATTTGGTGACCATTAATTTTTATTTTTGATTCTGTTCTGCCATCTTGCCAAGTATTATTATTATTTTCAATTGGTTGATTTATTTGATATTTGTTTTTATTGTTATGTAATTGTTGTACACTGCCCAGAGTTCCACTGGGAAGATGAGTGGCAGATAAATAAATAAATAAATATTACAAAGCTGTTTGCTGCATAAGTTCGGGAGGAAGCAGTGGAGACAAGTACTTCTGCAGTACTTCATAGGATGGCAGAATGGGCTTAAGGCAGTGATTGTCAACCTGTGGGTCCCCAGATGTTCCCGGGCTGCAACTCACAGAAGTCTTCATCACTAGCTGAGCTGTCCAGGATTTCTGGAAGTTGCAGTCCAGGAACATCTGGAGATCCGCATGTTGAGAACCACTGGCTTAAGGGAAAATCACAGTTTGGGGGCTCATAGTGCAAAACTAAAAATGTTGAATTTGGAATACAAGCAGATTTGTAGCACTAGTTCACTTGATGTACTGATACATTGTTTTAGCCCACATTTGCTGAACATGCTAGAAAATCCCATAATCTGGTGGATAGGTGCCTCAAGGAGAACAGTTATTTTATTCATTCATTCATTCATTCATTCATTCATTCATTCATTCATTTTTTACAACTTCTATGCTGCCCAGTACCCAAAGGTCCCTGGACGGCTTACAGTCAAAACAATTAAAACAGTTAAAACATAAAATATCAATAAATAATTAAAACAATATTAAAAACATTACACTAAAATTGCCATCAGAGGAGCCGCAATCTATATTGCATCAATTAAAATATAGGGGCCTAATGTGCATGGGCACACAAGGGGTTGCCATAGCCAATTCCTTCCCCTCTTCATTGCCTATAGTAAGACTTTCTGTCTGCTTTTGTGGCTTTTATTTTTCAAGGGATCTGGGTCTTAAAGAACTTTATCAGTGCACGCTATCAGCTCCCCATTTCAAGTTTCTCGGCCTCCATTAACTCCTCCCTCCAATTACTATTGTTCAAGTAAAAGTCTGATCCTTTTACCTGTACCCCTTTCCCTTTCTAGTTTCCTACTGATTGTATGCATTGTTTCTGGGACTTAACATACTCTCCTGCTTCTTTTACTCTACAGGATTTCTACTTGTGCATGGTATATCTCTCTTGAATTCCTGAACTCTGGAACCTTGCCCTGGGTTTCAGCTACCATTGGCTCTCACCACATCACCTCCAGGATTTTTACTTTACTTCAGTGAACAGATCCCAAACTTGAATAGATCCCAACTTAGGAACATCCCTCCTCGCCAAACCTCCTACTGCATCAAGTAAACATTTTAGAACAGCCCTGAACAAAAGTAGTTTACTTCCAGCAGAAGTAAAAGATCACTAGCTGTCACATGCCGGATACAGGTGAGGAAATAAAGCACCTCTGTCACCTATGGTTGTTTGGTAAAATAACATCAAAGCAAAGATGCAGGCAAATCTTCCCATGTATCACCTTATGGCAATGTTCCCTTGAGCCACACATTAGAAACCTGTGAATTTCCGCTTGTTTGGAACTGTCCATGGAAAATATGTGCCATGGGGTAACATTCCAACAGCCTCAGAAACAACATGTCTGTAAACAGCACAGGTAGTAGGGCATCCAGATAGTGAATGGACTATCCTTCTGAACTTATGTCTTTTCCTCCCAAGGAGTAAATTCTGCATCAGATACAGTGTATCAAAAGAGATATCTAATGTATCGAGAATAATGATGCATTACTACAGAAATATTTTTAAAATATTTAAAATGGTAGAAACTATGAAAATAGAGGAGGAAGGTTTCTCCAATGCCTGTTTAAATGGCACACCCCACCAGCTATGTCATAGGGTTGTCACCTCAGGTAATACCACCCACAGCTCTATTTGGGTGCAATCTAATCCATACTGTAGCTCTATTTGGGTGCAATCTTACCAACTGCGTTGGCTATTCCAGCAAGATAATCAGGAATATTCTAAATAGCACCAAATAAACTATAGCCCTAGTGCTACATCAGAAAGGAGTGGGACAACTTTTGAAATGGATAAGATGGATCACTCTTATTCAAAATACATTTGGTCACTGCAGTTTTATTGAAACCAAACTGCACCAAAAGTTAACCAAACAGCAAGCTATATGCCCATCTAATCGTCCATTTTGTTTCTGTGGCAAAATTGTGAAATTGTTCCCCCACCCTTCACACTTTCTGTTCTTCAAAGGACGAGAATGAGCATCAAAGCAGACAGTTCAGACATAATACGATGCTCTGCAAAGTTTGACATTTGTAACATTTGGCTCGGTTTGAATTTATGACAGGGTGCGCTTGGAATAGTAGGTACATATTTTATCCTGTAAACCTGAGGCTTAACCTATGGCTCTGGAAGTTATCATGATATGCTCTTTATCAGATATGGAAATAAATATGTAAAATAGGGGGGAAAGTAGTTTTTAATAAAAAAAATGTTTTTGATAATAGAATAACGTGTAATTATTTTAGACATCTGTGAATTTAGTGTGGGAATGTAAAGATGTTATCTTGTCATTTTATGATTGATAATGTTCAAGACTATGACATGTGGCATAAAAGAGATATAGCTTTATATTCAGTCCTCAGATTATTTGCATTATTGTATATTTTGGGGAGGGTCTCTATTAAAGTCCAAAGGCTTTTTCTTTATTTCTTCCACTGTATTACCCAATGGTCGTAGTTTTATGGCATTTTCCTCCAAAATGAGCACTCATGTCACAACTGTAGCAGCTATGTAACTATAAGATGCAACATACATAAGAATATGAAAGAGGAACTTGTTTTGTTTATGCAGACTGGTAGTGCTCCCTGGACTAGGCTCACCCACTCAGACAAGTCCCACCACATATTTGATTATGCTACGTCACACTTTTTCATGCGCTACGAACATCTGGTCCAAAACCTGGTCCTCCTGATGAGCAGGTTACCTCTCCATTTGCTGCTGTTACACGAACCAGGTAAAAATTGATTTTTGTCCAGTCCAGGGACAGAATTGCCCATATTCTTGATCATTTTAAGGGTTTCCTGCCCACCCATCTTTAGATGAACATTTAAAAGATCCACTAGGACTGATTATCATTGCAAGAAAAATAGAGAGACTGAGGTAGCAAAGTAAACATTCACTGTGGAAGTACAGTGGTACCTCTACTTGCGAGTGGCTTTACTTACGAGCAATTCGACCTAAGAGTGGAAAACCATTGGCATTTTAACTGCTGTCTTATACATTTTAGATGTGGTCTGCTCTACTTACATTATTTTTATTATTTTTATTATTTTTATTTTTTCTTGATTTTTTAGATACAGCTGCTCTACTTACGAGTTTTTCGACTTATGAGCATACATTCAGAATGGATTTAACTTGTAAGTAGAGGTACCACTGTATTTATGAAACACCTCAATGAGTTCCCTAGGCCTGCATCACTCTGTTTCTTCACCTCGTCCCTAGTCCCTCTATCCTTGAATGGTTCCACTCCACCCCTGGTGTTTTAGACTTAGTCCAACAAAGAGAAGACTTATTCAATCTTGATAATAATTGGGGAACAGCTCTTAGGCAATTGCTTCCCCCTCGGTCAAGCCTTTCTTTTAAAGGCACAATCTTATGAATTATCTCCGATGACGCCACCATCTCAGGTGTGTCAGTGCCAGAGTGGCAACTACTGATCAAGTATTGCCACTTGACCCAACTTTGGTTCAAATTCTTCAGACATAGGCCAACATGCTTGACCCATGCTACCCTGGGGAGTGTCCTGTGTTCCAATTAGAGATAGGGCAAATCTGAAAAAAAAATGATGATTCATTTTGATTTGTGATTCATCAAGGTCAATGGATCACAAAAATGAATTTACAAACTTTTCTGATGAATCAAATTGTAAAATCATTTTTTAATTTAAAACCTTATAAAATGGTCTCCAAGATACCTAGGGACACCAAATTTCAGGGAAGATTTCTATGACAGTCTGCTACAATCCCTCCAGGTTTGGTAAAGATGGGGTTTCAGATATCTGAGTTAATTGTCCACAAAGTGAGTCATCTAGGAAAGTGCCATTTAGCAATTGGCAAGGAAAAATCCAATTTATCCAAACGTGGAGGCACGATAGAGGTGAGTCAGAGGAAGCTGCTCTGCAGTTTAGTGTCTCTAGGTACTTGGGGTAAACTTTCTTGGAAGCGGCAAATTTGGAGGTGATAACTTGGATAGTTACTTCACGTCCCTTTCATCATGTTTTGCAGTCCCGCTTGATACCGGTATGAAGTAATCTTACTGCACATCCATTGCGTGATGACGGGAGTTCGTCCTGACCACGCTTCCTGAACTGTGATTTAAGCAGGATGATCGATTCCCCCCCTGGCCTCGGGAATCTGCTCATCTCACTTCTCATTCCGAGATGAGAGCCTGTGAAGTAAGCCTCGTCGTGGAACAAGTGCCGATTGTAGCTCGTTGCCATTTAGTGGCAGGAATGCAAAGTGATATTCCCTATGGAGTTAGCAATGCAGTGCTGAGATTTTAAAAGACAAATGCCTTGAAGTTTGCTCCATAACGCATTGAAGCCAAGGCTTCGGAGAATTGAAACATCAAAAAATAGAAGGTTGGACAAAAAGAGAGAGAGAGAGAGAGAACAAAGGCATAGAATTTCACATCTCATCACGGAACGAGGATGTGCAGTAACAGTTGTCCCAGTATCATTAATCATGCCTGTGGGTACACGGGAACAGGGACAGAAGTGGGAGAAGACCACATTACCGCGACCGACGTCAACATGCAACGAACGCCCTCGCAGAACAAGAATGGATGTGAAGTAACCATCTTGGACACTAGGCATCCAGTCCTCCCCAGATTTGGAGGGGTTGCAGAAAGAGTCAGGGGAAGCTTTCCATCAATTGTGGCCTATCTCTAGGTGCTTTGTGAGACATGTTGTAATCCAATTAATAAAAAAATCACTAAAATTGCATTAATTTATGTTGTAATTTATGTTGGGAGTATCAATTCATACAGATATTATGAATCAATGAATTAGCAATTTTTGAACAATTTTTGCTATTCATTTTTTTAAATTTGTACCAATCCTAAACTGTTGTATAATCTGGTTTCTGCTTGTAGCTCTAGGAAAGCAGGGTACTCAGAAATTGGTGTGTTGCTCTCCTAGTTGTCAAAATAGCACTTAACATGTGATTTTAAGGCAAGTATGGAAACACATCCTTGCCCTCTTGCTTACAGTGTGAAATCTGTCTTGCTGTACTACTTTTAAAAGTCCCGGTTATTGATTTTCATACCTTCAATCCATTTAGTTTATTTTAACATGTGTGAGTATGTTTTTTTCATGGGATTAATTTCAATAGTTTTTATAGGCTTTTGTTGATTTTGGTTTTATTTTTCTTATTCTTTAGGAAATATTCATTTTAAACTTTATTTTATTTTATTCATTACATTTATTCTCCATCCACTAAGCACTACTCTGGGTGGCTAACAAAATCTAAAAACACAAACCAGCTACCCATCTCTAATCAAAAGGCATAAATAGTGAGATCCAAAGTTAATCCTTGAAGTCCATGGATGCCAAATCAAGTCACTTCATGAAACCATGAGAATGTCACAATATATGACAAGGGAGGCCTTCTTGCAATTGCTCTCTCTCTCTCTCTCTCTCTCTCTCTCTGTGCCTTGGCAAACATTTTATAGCCCATCCAATAAACATATGAATAATGGCTAAAAATTCCTCAATTCGTATTCACTGGGGGTTATCAATTCATATGGTTATGAATAGACAAATTAGCAAATTTTGTATGGTTTTCGCAGTTTGCTATTTAATTTGTGGCCATTTCTAGTTGGAATGGAACAGTTGGGGACAAGAGTCATGCCTGTAAAGCAAAAAGAAGTGGCTTGCAAATTAGATGCTTCTCTCTATTCTGGGCCACCTGTCCATTCTTCACCTTCCTTTCTTTCTCAGCAGTCAAGGTTCTGCCTTCCAACCCCTCAGTTACTGTTCCTTTTACAGTATCTTTCTGGTGAGAAGTCCTCAGAGGAGAAACCATCCCCCCCCACCTTTCCACTTCTCAGTAGTTGCCACCTTAACAGTTGGAAGAATCAGTTTCTCTGGGGAGTGCTGTGTTGAATGATACAGCCTATACTAGCCTCATAACATACCTTGGTTGGGACCCAGTGGTGGCCGGGAAAATGGTGAGGATGAATCTTCCTAAGTTGACCTGCTCATGTAAGAGTTCAGCTAAGACAGCTCCTCATTTCAGGTTGCTGCTTCTACTGCTATAGTAACCCCACCACCACCACCCCACATACCAATTATGGGGGTTAGGGACCTGACCCTATCCACGATAATTGAAAATCCACAATATGGATGCTGGGTTTGGCCAGGATTGGGGGGCCTATCTGGGGCCACCTACACTTACCTGAGGCCTGGCACTGTCCTAGCCTCCAATGGCCTTCCTGGGCCTGCTGGAGGCCCCAGAAGTGCTTTCTAGTGATCCGGAAGTCACTTCTGGTTTTCCAGAACTGTCTTCCAGTTCACCAGAAAGCATTTCCAGGACCTCCAACATGCCCGGGACAGCCATCAGAGGCCTCAGAAGTGGTTTTCAACAACCTGGAAGTCACTTCCAGTTTTTTGGAAAGCACATTTGGTGCCTCCAACAGGCCCGGGAAGGCCATTGGAGGCCCATTTGGGGCAGTGTCAGGCCTGCAGTAAGTACAGGAGGCCTGAAACAGGCCCATCCAGCTTACCAAGAAGGCTTTGCCTTTCATATACTGTGGTCCCATGATATACTGGGACTGCAGCACATGAACTGCAAAAGGGGGGGGGGACACTGTATTACCAGAAACTCTGTGAGTACTTCAAAGCCCACTCCATTCTGCAGTAACAAGGCAATGATGGTAAATTTCTAAGTAAATTTCTAAGTAGGGATGGAAATAAATGCTTCGGAATTAACACTCACAAAAGTAGCATTTTCACACCTGCCAAGCCTCATGCAGAGAAAAACAGTTTGAATATACTCAGTCTTTCACACATTGGTAAGACCATTTCAGAGAAATCTAATATGCACACTTCTACATGTGAATGGCTAAAATTCATTCAATTGGAAAAAAAATATTCACAAACATGCTTCAGAAATGGAGGAAATGTGTCAGTTAGGAAGAATATATAATATAATGTGGACATTGGGGACAGGGACAAAAGTGCAATGAATTTCAATGAATCAGAAAGAAATACAGGCCAGTTGTATGATACATGTGGAGCTGAGATTGCAGAAGCTGCCACTGTGGCCTGTTGAGGTGGCAGTCAGTTGCAGCTACATGCCTGATCATATGACCTGCCTGGACTATCATGCATATGATCACCATTAAGTAGCACTGTGGCAGCTTCTGTGACTGAAATCCTGTCCACACAAATATGGGACAGAATAATAGCCTAAGGCTAACAAACCGATATGAAACAAGGACAGAAATAAAATGGAGGTTGAAATTCTGAGAAATGAAACTGAGATTTTCACAACCCCATTTCGATATTGGTGGAGGGCTTGATCTAACAAGATCTCCTAAACAGTTATTTCTTCTTCTTGATTATAATTAGAACTTATTTTCAAGACAAAGAGATGGAGAGAGAAAAAGGAAGGGGAGTGAACTGGTTTTTATACCCTATTATACCCCAGCCTGGAGCACACTCCCCATGCAGCAATGATAACACACTTCTAGGCTCAGCTTAATCTCCTAATTTTCTTTAATTTTTGTTAGTCTCTTTATATCTGGGTGGGCAATCCCCCAGGGGTCACAGGGCCACACTCATGTAACCTCCCTGGGAAGTCTCCCTGCTCAGAACTACCACAATAATGAAATACACACACATACACCTCTGACAACTTCATCCTAAACCAATCCACCTCCCTATTTGTGCTGCTGGTTTTGCCAAGGAGCAACCATCCCAAACCATTCCTGGATATTTGGAGCTATGCTTTAACTCTTTTGAGAGATTCATCTGGAAGCATCACTTCTTTGCATGTGCCACAAATGTCCAGTAAGAGTATTTGGTACTAGAGCAGTTTGCATTTATCTTTTGGATTGCCTGTTTCATTGTGTTAAATGTTGTCAAGGAATGTATGAGGAGCTACCAGAGTTGCAGCAATGTCAAGGATTAGAGCCAAAAATATGACAGACTCCATTGCTGGTTTTATATTGCAGTCTATTTACAAAATATATACAGGTTCCATTGGTTTCCAGATTTACATCCAGTAGCATACATAATCCAGCTCGTCTTCCTGATCACAGATATCACATCAGGCGTACTGGCTAAACAGCCCTGGCTAAACAGCAAGAACATATTTCAATACATAAGGTATATATAATATCTCTTTCCAATCACATATTTACTTTTACATCACATGTCATAGTGCTTCTTTCATCCACGCTTCTGAGCTACGCTCCACTATCCTTGGATATTAGCCTTCTTGTCAAGGCCACAATACAGAGCTTGCTTCAGTCCACAGCTGGACTCTATATCTCTAATTGCAAGTTGAAAAACTCACTCACAAGAATATTCTTGACACCCCTCCTAGTTTTTTTTTAACTTCAATTAGCTTTCGGCTTTATCTCAGCCTAGAAAACTAACTGTTTGTTACTGTGCATATGGCTTTATCTCCAGCCTGATATAACATAGTTCCAAAAAACAATCAGCTTTATTTCAGCCTGGATTGCTTACAAAGTCTTTATCTCAGACTCTGTTTATCAGCTTGAGCTTGAGACACCTGTGTTTCAACACTCTCATATTTAAAACATGCTGAAATGTATAAACATTCACTTTGTTTCACTTTAACATTTTAATATAGTGTTAAATAACCAGCCTTTTGTACCATAAACCTCTCAGGAGGAATTTCCTTGTTACTTCTTTCAGAACGTCTTAAAATTTGTTCTTCTTCATGTGTGTTTGATTCACTATCTGAAATTGCTTCTGTTTCCCTATCTGCCTCAACTTTCACTTCAACTTGAGGTTCATTTTCCTGTGTTTGTCTTTCTGTTACTGGCAGCAAAATCTCTGGGTTTGCATGTACCTTTCCCCAGTTTGAGTGTCCTGCAAAGCTAGCAGATCTTGTGACAACAACTCTATTCCCTTTGTCATAGAATCTGTAACGTTTTGCATAAGAATCATAACCCACAAAAACCATTTTCTTTGCCTTTGGTTCATTTTTCCTCCTTATTTCATCTGGGACATGTACCCATGTGGGGGAGCCAAACACCTTGAAATTTTTTACACATGGTCTTTTTCCATACAGCAAGAAATAAGGTATTTCTTTCACTACATAACATAAGAACATAAGAACATAAGAAGAGCCATGCTGGATCAGGCCAAAGGCCCATCTAGTCCAGCTTCCTGTATCTCACAGCGGCCCCACCAGGTGTGTTTGGGAGTGCATGAGACTAGATATCTGTCTCCTGATACCACTCCCCTGCATCTGGCCCTTGAAGTAACCCGGTTTAAAGCCTGGAGACTCCACATCTCCATCATGGTTTGTAACCTGTGATGGACTTTTCCTCCAGGAATCTGCCCAATCCCCTTTTGAAGGCATCCAGGCCAGATGCCATCACCACATCCTGTGGCAGGGAGTTCCATAGACTTACAATGCGCTGGGTGAAAAAAATATTTTCTTTTGTCTGTTCTTACTCTCCCAGCCCTCAATTTGAGTGTATGTCCCCTAGTTCTGGTATTTTGGGAGAGAGAGAAGAGCTTCCCTCTATCCACTTTACTCATACCCTGCATTATTTTGTACGTCTCAATCATATCCCCCCTCAAGCGCCTTTTTTCCAGACTAAAGAGGCCCAAATGTTTTAGCCTTTCTTCATAAGGGAGGTGCTCCAGCCCGGTAATCATTTTAGTCGCTCTCTTCTGCAGCTTTTCCAGTTCCACTATGTCTTTCTTGAGATGCGGTGACCAGAATTGTACACAATACTCCAGGTGGGGCCTTACTATTGTTTTGTATAATGGCATTATAATGTTGGCTGTTTTATTTTCAATCCCCTTTTTGATAATCCCTAGCATGGAATTGGCCTTCTTCACCGCTGCCACACATTGGGGAGACACCTTCATGGAGCTGTCCACCAACACACCAAGATCTCTTTCCTGATCCGTCACGGATAACTCAGAGCCCATGAGTTGATAAACGAAGTTTGGGTTTTTTGCCCCAATATGCATTACTTTACATTTGGTTACATTAAAACGCATTTGCCATTTCTCAGCCCACTCCCCAAGTTTGGAGAGATCCTTCTGGAGCTCTTCACAATCTTCTCTGGTATTTACCACACAGAAAAGTTTTGTGTCATCTGCAAACTTGGCCACCTCACTGTTTATCCCTGTCTCCAGGTCATTTATGAACAGATTGAAAAGCACCGGTCCCAGGACCGAGCCCTGGGGCACACCGCTTTTCACTTCTCTCCATTGCGAAAATTTCCCATTGACACCTACTCTTTGTTTCCGGGATTTCAACCAGTTCTCAATCCATAAGAGGACCTGCCCTCTTATCCCCTGACTGTGCAATTTTCTCAGCAGCCTTTGGTGAGGGACTGTGTCAAAAGCTTTTTGAAAATCCAGATAGACTATATCAACCGGTTCACCCAAATCCACGTGCCTGTTGACCTTTTCAAAAAATTCTAAGAGGTTTGTCAGACAAGATTTACCCTTACAGAAGCCATGCTGATTTTCTCTCAGCAAGGTTTGTTCTTTTATGTGTTTTAAGATTTTCTCTTGGATGAGGCTTTCCACCATCTTCCCTGGGACAGATGTAAGGCTAACCGGCCTGTAGTTTCCCGGGTCCCCCCTCCTTCCTTTTTTAAAAATTGGTGTGACATCTGCTATCCTCCAGTCCCCCGGCACTGTGGCCGTTTTAAGAGACAAGTTGCATATAACCGTTAAGAGATCCGCAATTTCATTTCTCAGTTCCCTAATAACCCTTGGGGGGATGCCATCTGGGCCCGGTGACTTGTTAATCCTCAATTTATCAATTAGTCCTAAAACCTCCTCTCTTTTAACCTGTATTTGATTTAATTCTTTAGTCAAGAGGGGCGGCTGAGGCAGCGGAATCCGCTCAAGGTCCTCTGTCGTGAAGACAGACGCAAAGAACTCATTCAATTTCTCTGCAATGTCCGAGTCTTCCTTAACCTCCCCTTTTCCTCCCTCACCATCCAGAGGGCCAACTGGTTCTCTGGCAGGTTTTCTACTTCTAACATATTTAAAGAAGCTTTTATTATTACCCTTTATATTGCTAGCCATTCGTTCCTCAAAGTCTTTCTTTGCCTCCCTTATCATCTTCTTACATTTCTTTTGCCAGAGTTTGTGTTCCTTTTTATTATCCTCATTTGGGGAGGATTTCCATTTACAGAAGGACCTCTCCTTGTGCTTTAGAGCCTCTCTAACTCCACTCGTTAACCATGCCGGTGCCCTCTTGGACTTAAATGAGCTCTTCTTTCTTTGTGGTATGCACTTGTGCTGGGCCTCTATTATTGTTGTTTTAAACAGGCTCCATGCACTCTGAAGAGATTGGATTCTTTTAACCTTCCCCTTCAGTTTCTCTCTAACTAGTTTCCTCATCTGAGGGAAGTTTGCCCTTCGAAAATCAAGGGTTTTTATGTCTGATTTGGTTGACACTCTTCCTCCGACATGCATGGCAAAGCTAATTGCAGCATGGTCACTGTTCCCCAGAGGCTCAGTGACATTCACACCCCTGACCAGGTCCTGAGTATCACACAATATTAGATCCAGAGTTACCTGTTCTCGGGTGGGCTCCGTGACAAGTTGCTCTAAGGCACAGTCATTCAGCAAGTCGAGAAACCCAATTTCTCTTTCTTGCCCGGAGCTCGCATTGGCCCAGTCAATGTGGGGATAATTGAAGTCCCCCATGATTACTATCCTATCCCTCTTAGCCACCTCCATGATTTCTCTCCTCATTTCAAGGTCCCCCTCAAGGTTTTGATCTGGTGGACGATAGAATACTCCAACTATCACATCACTCCTTGGACCTGGTAGTTTAACCCACAGTGATTCTATGGTGGAGTCAGACCCTCTGTCCATCTCCATTCTGCTGGATTTTACCCCTTCTTTGACATAGATGGCCACTCCTCCTCCAACCCGCCCCTCTCTATCCCTTCTATAGAGTTTATAGCCTGGGATTGCTGTATCCCACTGGTTCTCCACATTCCACCAGGTTTCTGTTATGGCTATTATATCTATGTTATCCCTAGTTTCCAAATGTTCAAGTTCTCCCATCTTTGCTCGGAGGCTTCGAGCATTGGCGTAGAAGCACCTGTACAGTGGGTCCCGCAACAACAGCTGCTGCCTTGTTCTTTCTCCCGCACAGCTTTTATTATCAGTAGACAAACTGTCATATTCCGTTATTCTCCCAGTGCTAATACCTGCTACGCCATCTCTATGTGATTCTCTACCTTCTTCAACCTCATTCCCCGAGGATGATGTGTTCCGAACCGGATGCCACTCAGCTCCTGTCGGCTTTCCCCCAGTTATCAGTTTAAAAGCTGCTCTGCTGCCCTTTTGAGGTTGAGTGCCAGCAATCTGGTCCCATCCTGATTCAAGTGCAACCCATCCCTCCTGAACAGGTTTGGCTTGTCCCAAAATGTTCTCCAGTTCCTGACAAATCTAAAGCCCTCCAAGAATTCCAAGTTCTGTTTAACAAATAATTGGCATTATAGCCTCTCCCCAAAAACTTTGATTCAAACTTGAATCATATAGCAAAGCATTATTCATTGTTTTCAGAACTCCTATTCTCCATTCTGCAACCCCATTCTCTTGGTGAACATAACAGCAACTTCTCCTCCTAGAAATTCCTTTCTTATCTAAGAGTGTTTGAAACTGGTTTGATAGAAATTCTCCTCCTGAATCACTTTGCAAACATGAAACCTTGGCAGAGAAATTGTTTTCTACATAATTCAACCATTACTGAAAAGCTGTAAATGTTTATGCTTTTGTTTTCAACAAATAGCAAAACCAAAACCTTGTGAAATCATCCACCAGAACTAAAGCATATCTTGCCCCTCCTATGCTTGCAATGTCTGAGGGACGTAATACATCAGCATGTACCAGTTGAAAAGGTCTCTTTGATTGCCTATTACTTTGCTTACTCACAGCATGTGTCTTTGATTTGGCCATTTTACATACAGCACAATCAAGATATTTTTCAGAATTTTTCAGTTTCATTCCATCAACCAAACCTTTCATGTTTTGTATAGTCTTGAAACTCATATGTGCAAGCTTTCTATGCAATAGATGTACACAGTCATTGTGAGGTGGAACATTCCCTTGAACAAAACATGTTTTGATATCACCTTCATCATTTTTAAATAGAATAAATTCCCTACTTTTTCAGTAATAGCACACACTTTGTTGGATTTCTTTATGTTACAGCCTTCTGAATTAAATTCTACAGTGTGCCCATTCTCCACTAAGCAGCTTACACTTAACAGATTGTTTTGTAATGATGGCACACACAACACATTTTGAATCTTACCCAAGCCTGGAACATTTAAATCTCCTCCAGTCACTTCTGCCTTTTCCCCATTTGCCAAAGTCACAAATTTTCTTCTGGCTTGATGCAGATTCTGGAATTTTGAAGAATTACAACAGATATGCTCTGAACTCCCACTGTCCACAAACGAAGAATTTTCTCTGTTTTCCTCAGTACCTTTAACAAAAGATTTACTGTCAGCAAAGCTTCTCCTCTGGTACAGCTCCTTCTGTAGACGCTTTCTAGAAGACTTCTTATCACAGTTCCTCATTAGATGCCTCGTGGATTGGCATATAAAACATTTTTTACAAAGAAAGCTTTTACTTCTTCCTTGACCTTCCAACTGTACTCTCCGTCTCCCTGATGACCGAATTCTCTCGTCCTCGTCTTGGGTCGTAAATCTCTCTCTCCATAGACTGCATTCCTCTCCAGACACTTCCTTTCCTCCTCAAGAAGCCAACCGGACAAATAATCCACAGTTAAGTCTTGATCTTGCAGTGCTTCAAAACTCAATGCAAAATTGTCCCATGCTTTATTTAAACTGCTTAGAATCACATATGCTTTGTGACAGTCCATGTATCTTAAACCTGCTTCTTCTAACTCCTCAAATGTTTGCCTCATGAAGCTTAGATGTTCAGACACACTGTCACCTTCATTCAGCCTCTTTCTGTACAGCTTTCTGGACAGCAGCATTCTACTACATGCTGTTTGATGAACATGCACATTTCTCAGTGCGTCCCAGCAGTCCTTAGCAGAACTTGTGCCTTGAATATAGTTCAACTGGGAATCTTGCAAACTTAACACAATTGTAGCCAATGCTTTTTGATTTAGTTCATCCAACTTGTCATCCCCCACTGCTCTGGGATTTTCCACACATTTCCACAAACTTTCACACTTCAGGAACATCTCCATTTTGAGACACCAAGCCAAAAAATTAGACTCACCAAGCCTTGGAACTGGCAATACTCCACTTGCTGTGGCAGACTGCATTTTGCACAGGCTTTCTGGCTCATTCTCACTCTCTGAGCTTTTCCCACTCTCTTCTTTCTCAGACATCAGGGAAGACTGCCTGGCAACTTCTTTCAGCTTTCAGCTTTCAGCTCCAAACTCAGCAACTTCAAAAACTTTTCTCTAGCTACTTAACATGCTGGCTTAAACGTTTTCTGGGCCCATAACCTGTCAAGGAATGTATGAGAAGCTAACCTCAATTAGCAGAGTTGCAGCAATGTCAAGGATTAGAGGCAAAAATATGACAGACTCCATTGCTGGTTTTATATTGCAGTCTATTTACAAAATATATACAGGTTCCTTTGGTTTCCAGATTTACATCCAGTAGCATACATATTCCAGCTACTCTTCCTGATCACAGATATCACATCAGGCTTACTGGCTAAACAGCCCTGGCTAAACAGCAAGAACATATTTCAATACATAAGGTATATATAATATCTCTTTCCAATCACATATTTACTTTTCCATCACATGTCATAGTGCTTCTTTCATCCACGCTTCTGAGCTACGCTCCACTGTCCTTGGACATTAGCCTTATCAAGGCCACTTAACCGAGCCTGCTTCAGTCCACAGCTGGACTCTATATCTCTAATTGCAAGTTGAAAAACTCACTCACAAGAATATTCTTGACAAAATGTATACATGTGGAGGCCACAGGGTTACCAAGGGTTCCTCTGGACATGTCAAAATTGCCTTCTCTCCTTCTAGAGGACACAAGGGGACATTTTGACCCAATACCTATTTTTTTTTTGAAACCCTGCCTTTAAAAACATTGGGGAGCCCCTACTGAGCTTTGTGGTGCAGTGGATAAACTGCTGCCCTACAGCTGAAACTGTGCTCATGATGCGGGGTTCAATCCCAGGTAACCAAGGTTGACTCAGCCTTCCATTCTTCTGAGGTCAGTAAAATGAGCACCCAGCTGGTTTGGGCATGTGTGTGCATAATCTGCATATTTCACTTGTGAACCACCCAGAGACTGCTTTAAGTGCTATGGGGTGGCATATTAGCAGCACACTTTGTTTTTACAATGTAGGGACAGAGAAACACTAGCAGCTAAGGAAGGTGGAAATTTTGCTTCTCAGCTATTTATCTTTTGAGGGATACCTTTGCTAGCAAGCTCAGAGCCAGAAACCAGGCAGTGTTTGTGGGAGTTCAACTATGAAAGAGTTAAGTTCACTGAAAGTAGATTTGATCATGAGGGCACTTAACACTGTAGGAGCACAGCAACATTATTGCCAAACCTAAGCAACTCAACTGTTAAATATTGGGAATTTGTGCAACAGAAGTAAACAGAAGTGCTTCTGCCTGAATTAAAAAAAGGAAAGCATTGTAGAATAATGTCTTTCTAAGCTTGACATATGGTAATGAAATGCAAGCTTTGCCTTTAAAAAAAGATTGAGAGGAAGTGAAGTGGAGGCACAGGTGGCTATGAAGCAATCCAGGCTTGGCATGAGGGCGCTATAAGAAAGAAAGAAAAGAGAAAGAAGAAAGAGCCCAGATTAGGCGGCAGGCCAAAAAGCAGGATGTAATTAAAGGGGGGGGGGCAAAGAAATGAACTGCTACTCCGTCTGGTGTGTGAAAAATCTCCTTCAGAATACAGAGACATCAAATATATAATCCTGACAAGAACATTCATTTTTTCTCTGTTATGGTATGTGTACAGGCATAACAGGCATAGATTCATAGAGGAAGAAAAATGGAGAGAATGCATGGTTTCAGGGAATGTAAAACAAAACAATGTACAAAGGATTGCATTAGAATAGAGGCAACTCAGATGTATGTATTTCTTATTGCCAAAGTTTAGTGGGGAGAGGGGAGGTTGTATAAAAGCAGGCCCAGTCAATGAAGTTTGGGTTGAGTTTGGACATTTGGGCACTAAAAGAACATTTACACCAAATTTGGCACCAGATGCCCTAGCTAAACAATCCTGACTGAATACACAAGTTGACTCAATGCATATGTTTTTATGGTGTGCTTTTGGAGAGTTTCTAACAACAGAACCTGTGTTGAAATGCAAAATTGTGGGTGCATAGGTCTGGGGTAGCATTTGGCACAGAGTTTTGATGTTTAAGGAGCAAGAGAAAAAGCCTCTCCTAACTTCTTTGCTTGAAGCAATTTACCAATGAAAAGTATGCTGATTCTGTTATCCCAACATATAAGATTTTGGTGAGTGATTTACAAGGCTTATGTAAACCTTACAGTAACTCCGTTCTATACCATGAAAATTAGGGCCCTAGAATAAAGTTTATTTCTGTTAAATAAACTTCTACCAAAGCAAATAGTGGTCCTGTTCACACTTACCCAAACAGGTAGTGTTATCAACAAATAAATTTCTTTATGGGGGGATTAGAAGAAATTTGTGTTTGTTCATTTTTTGTTTTTGTTTTAAATCATTATAAGATTTTACTGGAAAAAACTGACGGAGATCCATTTTCTCTTTGGTCTCTGATTATTTGACCATATTTGTGGTCATAAATCCCCCCACCTCTAAACTTTTTTCTTTTTAACAGCAAAATGGCATGGGCAGACATGGTCCTGGCCTTGATGGTAATAGCTCTATCCATTGTATTTTACTAATGCAGGTAAGGAATAAATTCATATTGATGTGTGCGAAGAAAATTACCATAGTTTGCACTCATCTTTATAGAGTGTGATAAATAAAACTAGGACTTGAAGTTCTTGCAATGGAATAATGGGATGCCTCCTATTTAATGTAGCTGAGCAAATTAATATGAATATATAATTTGGTATATATGTGATTAATATTATGACAAAAGTGTTTGCTATAATCTTTTTTAAATCAACATACTCTGAATGCGTCAAAGTTGCTTTGCTATCGAGTTGCTTTGCTGAATGCTAAGTCCATCACTGGTATAAAACAATCAATACAAACAGCAACTTGTTAATTAGCGGTGATTCACCACTGCAGTTTGCACCATTGTACTTATGGTGCCATAAATAACCAATACAATTCCAACCATGGAGCATTGGTTACTTTATGGGTGGGTGGAGGTTTTGTCTACAGTACTTCTTTTCTTTTCTTTTCTTTTCGTTTGCCTAACCTCCCCAAAAATATGAGGGAGAACTAAGAATGTATGGCTCAGCCTCACATTGTGAAGGCAAGGAATGTTGGACATATTTCTATTTTACACACACACACACACACATACACACACACACACAGATGGGGACAATTACACCTGGATATATGCATGTTATTCATTGTCTCAGGTATACATTACCTAAATAGTGGTGGTTTTAGAGGGTCCAGCGGACATGGCATCTAACCATTTACTGTATAGTGCTTGAAATGAGAAATCAACAAGATGGAATTGGGTGATCATGCAGAGAGTGCTGTCACCATAGTGACTCTAGCCTCAGTTGAAATTTAATTCTAATATGTATTGCCAATGTTTCATGTGTAGCTAATGCACTTTCAGCCCTGAGTGGCTTGGAAATGTCTGGAAGAAAATACATGGATTTCATCTGCATTCAGCATCATTAACTTATACAAATTAGGACCAGAAGTCCCATTTAAAGGATCAAACAAAATGCATTCATGAAATCTATTAAAGCCAGTTAAACCACAGGAAGCCAAATAAGAGAGTCGTGAAGGGACATTATCCATGCCGGAGATGAAGAACAGGTGAAAATGGTTCACTTTATGCTCAGCTTAAGAGCCTCTGGAAATATCAGCAAAGCTGCAGCTGGAGTGATAATACTGGAGAAGATGAAACCCAGTGTTATCCAGGAAGCAACTCCTTTTTTCCTTATCTGTGTTGAATACCATTTTCTTCAACTTTGCACTCAAACCACACAGACCTCTGGGACATGATAGACTTCTTATCAGAACTTGAAAAACTGCTTTCAGGGGATTGGTTGGAAGATTCTGGGATTTGTAGTATCAAAAGCACCTCTTACAAGCTCTTTCCACTGGGCTTAGATGAATTCCAGGAGCTGCAGTGGCATTTGTTCATACATTTGAGCCCTTCTGGAGTTTCACTCGGGCTAGACCAGGGCTGTCCAACTTTGAATGGGCCGAGGTCTACTTTTCCCAGACGAAAGTGCCTGAGGGCTACTACACTAAAACCTCTACTTATGAATTTTATCTGTTCTGATCATATGCTCATAAGTAAACAATTTTGTAAGTAGTGCAACGGTTTCCCATAGGAACACATTGAAAATCAATCAATCCTTTCTAGAGGGAACATATTTCAATGCATTCCTATGGTAAGGTTGACCATGCACATGCTTCCTTTACACCCGCTTGAGCTGGTGTGGACAGATGCAAGGGAGGCACATGCATGCATGCGCAGATCGCCCCTAACACTTCCGCTTGGAAGACTTTTTTTTTTTTTAAAAAAGTGCACTTTCCCTCCCAACCCGCCCAGGGCCTGACTTGAATCTACTTCTCCTCCTGTTTTCCCCCTTCTCCCTTCCAGCCCCCTCACTGCCCCCCTCGCTGCCACCCATAGTTCTCAATCACTTCTGCCATGTTCTCTGTGCAGCTGGGATGGGCCAAGACAGCAGCGGGGCAATCACATCGCCACAGTGGCACAAGGAGGAGGGAATGGCTCAGAAGGGGAGCAGGAGGAGCAACAGGTCACAGTCTGTGTGAGGCAGCTGTGGGGGTGGAAGGAGGCGGAGGCAAAGAAGGAGGATGGAAGGGTGGGAGGAAGGAATTCTCTAGGGGGGGAGAAGAGGGGGATGTCACCACGCAAAGGAGGTGGGCATGCCCATGACCCTGCCCCTTGTGCTCTCCTCCACTCCCCTTCATCCACTCTGCACCAACAACTCAATTGGTCACAAGACAGTGGTGTGCCGATCATCTGGCCAGTAGGGTGAGCAGGAGACTGTGCCATGGCCCTTGAACTGCCCCACTCGGCTGAGACACTGGGCTGGCAGACCCAGAGCTTTTCTGGGGCAGTGGTGGTCCTTGGGATGGGGGAGGTAGAGGTGGAGAACTTATCTCCTCACAATTTTTATGCCTAGGGGGCTACTTTTGAACACTTCACAGGCTACTGGTAGCCCCTGGTCTACCTGTTGGTCAGGCCTGGACTAGACCATCCCAGATCACATCTTCTCTCTTGAAACACTCAGAAATCTTTTTTATTAGATGCACAGTTTTCTGTTTTTCACCCAGTAAGCTCAAGATGACATAAAGGGTCCTTCCCATCTCTACCATGTCAGTTTAGAATGAAACCTAGTGACGATGAAAGGTCACCAAGTGCATTTCACCAAAACACTCAAACATCAGTCTAGCATTCCAATTACTAAATCAAATTGTCTTTATCTTTGCTTTTGGGTCTTAAACAGCATTGTCACTGCTGTCCTGCACTCCAGCCTTCTTTCATATTGGTCATTTTTTCCTGTTATACAGAATTGTTCCTGACAAAGTGAGACAGTCAGCTAACACAGTGGAGCATTGAGTATGGCAGTAGCAGAATCACAGTGACATCTACTGTGTGTGGCCTAGAGGCACCACTGCTAACTCAAACTTGGATTGCTTCTGGTATGAATGATGGAAGTCCAGAGTCTCTGTTGCTCACCTATTATGGTCTCACTTCAGTTATAGTGACTGGCTGTGACATGTTTCTCTTGGCTATGAAATTTTTGGAGGAGTGACTTTAAAAAAGTCACTTGTGCTATGAGGAACCTCTTGAATGCAGCTATTATAAATCAAAGCCAAAAAGCTTCCATGTTACAAATTTGGTGCAGAACAGCAACACTCTAATGCCTCTTCCCATTTTTGTTGCATGCAGGAGATGGTGCCACCTCACATTACTGTCTATTATGATTTTCTCTTTGCATGTGTCCACTATCATGGCTGCAGGAGGTGGTGGTGTTCCTCTATGTGGGTAGAGAGCAGTGCGTTTGTTCCTGTTTCAGCTGGTAGGGCAGTTTGTGCAGCTCTATTGTTATATAACCACTACTGTAACAGTCGGCTGCCCTGCTGTCTGATCATGAGAACAGAGACCACTTCCACATCAGCATATTGGTGATCTACATTGTTTCATCGGGCTGTACCATGCAATGAATTGATGCAGTACAACAGTTTGTCAGTGACTGTATGCCACTCAAGTTCCTATTTCTCACTACATCAGAGCTTAACGTTCAAGTGGATAGTTCAGTGGCTGTGGAGCCAGTTGATAAAATGTAATCCCCTGCTCCATATACTTCTTTCTGGGTCAAACTAATTAGTCCCAGAGTGCCCCCAGAAGAAGGGAATGGAAAACCATGGAGCAATTATTACCTAGAAAACTCTGGAAAAAATTGTCATAAACCAGAAACAATTTGCCAACATATATCATCATCATCATCATCATCATCATCATCATCATCATCATCATCAT
>JAHTLZ010000348.1:14655505-14667288 GCA_023846285.1 Phrynocephalus versicolor
GTTTGTTTGTTTGTTTGTTTGTTTGTTTGTTTGTTTGTTTGTTTGTTAAGCTTATATCCCGCCCATCTTCCCAGGAGGGAATGCTGGGCGGCTTACAATAAAATCAAGTAAAACAGACAGACAGACAGGCATGATCCAAGCAGAGATGGCACGGGCAAAAAAAAAAAAAGGCCTAAATAGAAAAGGTGAGTCTTTAGGGTCTTTTTGAAGGCGGGCAGGGATTCTGCTAGGTGCAGCTCACTGGGGAGATGGTTCCATAGCATGGGGCCCACCACAGAGAAGGCGCGGTCACACATATGCAATTTCCGCGCCTCTCTGGGTGTGGCCACCCTCAGTGAGCGTGCCTGCGCCAATCTCATGGGTCTGGCCCCAGTTGATCTCCGAGAGATACGCTCCACCAGATACTCTAGTCCCAGGCCAGATAGACTAGAAAATCAGCAAATCATATGGCAATTACTAAAGGGATGGGCTATTCATTTCAGAAGCTACCAGTTCCAAAATGACCTGTGTAAGCCCAGGTGGTATTCGGAAGCCTCCAAAACGTAATCTGCCCATCCCTTACTTTGCTCTGCACCTGCACAAAGCTCAGCTCCAACAAGGAAGAAGCCACCAATGTTATTGTTCCTTCTCTCTGGCACTGGCCAATCAGGAGCTGTGCAGGGAAATGCACTGTCCTTCCTCCCTGTCTGATTGGCCAGCACCAGGGAGGAGGAACGATGACATCAGAGGCTTCTTCCTCATTGGAGCTCAGCTCCATGTGGGCGCAGAGCAAGGTAAGGGATTGGCTGAATGTGTTTTGGAAACTCCCAAACACCACCTGGCCTCACATGGGTCATTGCCCAACCAGCCTGGAGAAACAAGGCAAGATACAGGTAAATGGATGAAAACAAGGGCCACACTTTATTGACATATAATGCTTTACTGCCCATAACAGGGGGGGGGTACAGTAGGGTGGAAGATTCTGGGTCTGGAGCTGGCCTCACCCCAGACCCAGGCCTGAACCAAATCCAACAGATAATATATAAGTGTCACCACCAGGTGATGACCTCCCAAGGCTTCTGGCTCTGGGCAATCACTGCCTATGGGACCCTCACCTTCTCTCACCTCTTGGAGAGTCCTCTAGGCTCTCAAAATCCAGGAGGAGGGCTGGCAAACACTCCTATGGTATCTTTGAACTTTTATTTCTCAGCATTGGGCTACATTGTATGCCCATTGCCCCCCCAGGCCAAAATTTCAGACCTTAGCCCCCCCTGAACATGAATATCCTGAGGCCACCATCAGACAGGTGTATCCTATCATGTTAATACAGCCCAGTTATCTCCACCTTAATTTGTAGATGTTCAATAGCACCACCAAGGCGAGCCACCATAGCTTTTCTGACCTTGCAATTTACACCATGCCATGCCTTATCAATCTTTGTAGGGTCACAATCGGCTCTCCACACCAGCCTTGGCAACATAGCTGACCACAGGATGTGCAAACTTGGGTTGAAATCCTTAAAAGCACACAACTCCCCAATTATCTCAATCATACCTTTTCCTGGCAAGTGGTCAAGGTCATTTCCTCCCAGATAGACCACCGCCAACTCAAAAGGCAAGACACCACCTCTCTGTAGAACAAGGTCCAAGAACCCACTCTGTTGCAGTCTTCTTCTGCCTCTCCACTATAAATGATTGAGCTCCAAGCTCAAGGTTCTGACACCAGCCAGAACCAGCTGCAAACTTCATAGCCCAAAATATAAAACTATAGCTGATGATAAAAACTCAAAGTTGGGATCCTGGAACTGATAAACTTGCAAAACAAGAAAAAGGAATGCCAGCAACCTAAGTCTGCTGAAGAGGGTGTACATAAGACTGAAAATGAGTAAAGGCTAATCTCTCCACTTGTTTTATTGATTCCATGTCATAGGTGGCTGCTGCACCTATTCAAAATGAATGTGTGCCAAATTTAAGACCTAGTATACCTACTAGAGATGGGCACGAATAAAAAAAATGGCATTTCGTTTGTTGTTTGTCATTTGGAGGGTCCATTTCGGTTCGTTTCCGTTTTTTGTGATTTTTTTGCAAAAAAATCGTTTTTGTTTTTGTTCGTTTTGTTACCATTTCGTTACCATTAATTTCACTTTTTTGTGATTTTTTTTTTTTTAGGATTTTAATCAATCCACTCATTGCAGTAACGGAAACGAAATGCACTACAAAATTTCCGGTGTTTCTGTTCGTTTCGTTTCATTTTAGAGACAAAATTTGTTTGTCGTTTCGTTATGTAATGAAACAAAAAACGGAAACAGAAACGAAAATTTTTTCGTTTCGTGCCCATCTCTAATACCTACCCTTTTTATGGCCCTGGATGTTATAGACCAAAACAGAAATTTTGTCAGTGGCATCCCATCAGTGTGCTGAAACAGAGCATCATCGCAAGGCTCCACATAAAGCCCTATATTCCTTTGCATTTTCAACCGGGCAAAGAGCAGCCATGTGACATCTCCCCACTGCCACCCTCTGACCTTTTCCTTTTTGATCCATCTTAGATCACCACAACAAAAGGACTATATGATCTTCGAAGATCTCCACGTCCAACATCTGGAAAGCAGCTTTAGACTCATCTTTCTTAGAAGCTCCCACCAATTCCCTAACCCTAAAATGTAACTGACACAATTGCCTGGGAAAGAGCACACTCAAACCTATCCTTGCAAACTAATTCCCAAACAGGTAACAACTTGTGCAGTAAATCTGGCGTAATCAGATTCCTGCTATCCTTCACTGCCCCCCTCTCTCTACTCCACCCCCCAGTATCTTTCTCACTTGAAAATCAGAGGTAAAATTGGGGAGGCCTTTTGCCTTACTATAAAATGCCAGCGCAGACATCTGGCCCCCAATTGAACATTGTAACAAATCTCTATTGTGGAAATACAATCAAAACTGCAGCAGATGTTCCACAGAGGCAGGACAGAGTTGGCCTAACCCTTTCTTGTCCCAAAAACAGAAAAACTCTTTACATGCATTCATGTATGCTTGCCGTGTTCTGAGTGCCACCAGTGAAGCAATGGCCTATGTTACCCTCACTCACCAAGGCTTCATAACTCCTCTGGAAAAAGGATCTGGTTGCCCTTGAGCGTTTGGCGCCAAACACCTGAACCGTCCAATCTGTTGGTGGGACAGGGCATTAGCAATTAAATTATCGATTCCAGGTACATGGTGAGCTTTTGGCCCCTGTGTCTTTGCTGCAAAATGCACCATATTTACCTCTGCTGCATGCCATAGTGGCATGGGTGCCACTGCAACCGAAGCAGATGTGCCTGAATTTATATTGGCTTCTGTTGCAGGAGCCCTTAGAGTTAAATTACCAGCAGGCTAAATGGGGGTGAACCATCTGGCCCGCCATTGTGTGGGCACTGCCTGGCTGTCCTGCTTTCTGCACTAGATGGCTGTTATCAAAGCATTCTGCAGCCAGTGGGCAGGAAGGGGACATAACCCTCATCCATAATGGCCCATAGGGCTCATATCTCTGGAGGTTCGTGCAGCATGCCGCACACATGTGGAATCCTTCATCATATTGAAGCCAGGCAGACCCAGCAATAAGTGGGCCCAGTGAATGGTGTCCATGTATTTGAGCAGCCCAAGGCCTCTCTCCAGGTAAGCCCTAACAATAGTTGCTGCATAAATTTGGAATGCTGGCAATCAATTTCTCCAGCACCTCTCTGATTTGCACCTCCCAATCTTCTCCTTCTCCTTGTTGTTTAGTCTTTTAAAGGCCTTGTCCTTAATTTCCCTATTCAGCAACTCAAATATGTCAACAAAATGCCCACTAAGGATTTTTCAACCATGGCCTGGGACAGATTATCTCCTAGCGGGAGCAATTTGTCGCTCTCAGGTAGTTCCAATGGGGAAGGGCAGGCAAGCCAGGTGCCACAGGGGCAGCCTGAACCGCTGTGTCCTGGTGCAAGATGGGCCATCAGTTTGAGAGCTTGCATACACCAATGGAGACCCCCCTGGCCCCTGTGGTGGTCAGATTGATGGGCATCCCAGGATCTATAGTCCTGACCAGGGGTGGGATCCAAACAGGCTTATAGAGCATCTGGGACAGCTGGATCAAGCCCCATGGGCATGCCCCCAGCGATGAGGTGGAAGTGTGCTGTATAGTAGACTCACCTAGTGCCTTGGTCCTGTCTCCATGTTGGTACTTGCTACCACTCTGGCCCGCCGAGAGGCCGAGACCTGGTTCTATGGACAGCCATTCCACTTGCCTAAAATGGGTGGACTCCTGCTGCACCTGGGGGCTCAGCTAAGCTGGCACAACAGATTATGGCATGGTAATATGGTCTGCTGGTGAGAGGCAGATGGCAAAGACCTGGCTTGAGCTGCTCCGGTGACCTCACCCTCCTGAAAACCAATACGGGATAACATTAGTTCACCCATCCTGTGCAGATCAGTGCTTTTTTGAGCCTTGGTGCCCCTGTATGGTCTTTTCCTTGGGGCAGTATTGAACAGACCTTGTGCCTGCATGCGCACCTGCTCCAAATGACTAAGCTTGTCCCAGATGGCAGCATAGTCTGGAAGGTCCTCCTCAGATGAAGAGGAAGATAATTCTGAGGGAGGAGGGTGAGCAGGGGCCCTCCTTTTGGTGGGGACCTTCCCTTTTGACTTACCACCACTGTTCTTGGGTTTCATAATAGTATCCTCGCTCCCCTACCCAGGTGCCACCAAATGAGTTAACTGACACTCCCCCTTTGCAGACCTTGTGTTGTTGCACAATATTACCCCACTGCACTAATTTCAGGCTAATTATATTATGCAGTAAATAAGCCACACAGGTAAACATGCTAAGTACTGAGCCAAAACCCCTCTAAAACCATGTAGAGTGAAGTAATATAACTGCACTCTATGGTGTGCTGCCTATTGCTATTCTTAAGCCACTCAGTGAATAGCCCCTGGCTGGATCCCATAACAGCAAATGCTCCTTTCAGTCCCTGCAGCCTCCAATAGCATATAGATTCCTATTAAAAACAGACAACGAAGTTTGTTTGTAGGTGCTGAACATCAACATTGAAAACAAATAGCCTCTAATGGTGGTGGGGGGGTTGCCCAGGCCACAAAAGCCCCCAGCACCCCAGCAATGATGAAAACAACCATGGGGCTGGGTGTCGCCTCTCACCTCACCCTCCCTGGAGCCCCGTCCAGAGCAAATCTCCCATGAGCCCCTGGAGGGCTTAACTGTTGCAAGCAGTGTTGTGCTTGAGGAGGCCTGAAAGCAGCGGGAATGACGCCAGGTCAGTTTTACTCCCTACCCTATATCTCCCAACCCCCCGTCCATCCCCAGCAGCCACACAGGTAGTTCACTCAGCCCTCCCCCGATCCTCTCAATACACCCCCACTACACTACCCCACCCTCCCCCAAACAATAAAGTACAAACCACACAGCCGGGCTGCAGCCCTTTGTCTATCCCTGGCCTTTCCCTGCACGCCCTCACTCCTTGCTGCTAATCACTGTTGTCCTTTTTTTAAAAGGGGGGGAATAACTTGCAGCGTGCCACTCTGGCATGTGCTGCTGCCGGGCTCTACCACAAAAAGGCTAGGGCAGGGAGGGAGCCACCTTTTAAGGGCTCCCATCCCCGGGCAGGAGTACCTGGATCAGCATGAAGCTTTTCACCAAAAGTCCGGGGCGAGCAGGGAAAATATGCACACCCCCAGACTCTGCCGGGTCTGCAGCTGCCCATCTATCAGCTATTAGATATTAAAGAACATGGATCCATAAATGATGCTTTAGATGAAAAAGAGAAGACTCAAGCAACATCTGTTACAGATAAATATCACACACTCATCAGTTATATAACTGTACCATAAGTAGGATCAGGATGGAAATCACTCGCAGAATTGACACATTTGGAGTAGGAAGCCAACATTGGTTTTCTTATTTCAGAGGCATTGTGTATATGATATTTGAACTATAACCTCAAGAACATCAGCTTAATTGGATTGTGGAACCAGTTTCAAGGTTATTACCTATCAAATCTGTTTCACATGCAGCAGGCACGTAAAATGATTTATTAGTGCACATCCAAACATAGCATGGTGCTCCATAAAATATATAATTATTCTGAACTGTCCACAAAATCTTGGTGCACAGCCTGAGGACAATGGCTTATTATTGAAAGCTAGCTGTTTACTTGATTTTTTAAAGTGGTCTAAATGTAGCTGCATACATCAACAATGTTTCTGTCTAGATAGCAATTTCTTTTTAAAATGTGAGGCAGTGTTGTCTTAATATCTGTTCTGGCACAACAGGAACATCATTTGTCCTTATTAAGGGGTTCCCACATCAATTTAAGGTTGTGTGTGACCAACATGCCCTCAAATTCTCTGGAGTGCTATGTGGTGGCTGCACCTTCTGCATGTGGAATTCCAGTAATAACTGGAAGCAAATGGGCAGGACCACAGGGGAAGCTATGCACAACCAGAGAAATGCTTTATTCCTGTGCAGCTTATAGGGAATGTCACATGTGACATTTACCAGACTCATACTGGGAGGCCATGCATCTCCAGTAATGCCATCAGCCATGGCCATGCAGTGCCTATTTTGGAAAATTAAATGCTTCCCAGTTGCCCTGCTGCGCACTGAGGGTCCATAAGCATCCTCTTCATCCTAGGAAACCTTGAAGAACCAAGGACCAGGGTAGGAAATGATTCAAAGCCAGAAAATTGCCAGAACTGACCCTGGTTTCACCATCGGCACCAGTGGTGGTTATTTTCCTTGTTCCTTTCTATAGCTCCCGAAGGCTTCTTAGGACAAAGGTGATCCAAGAGTCCTTAGAACCTAGTTGTGGGTGAATGGGAATCTTTTCATTTCATGAAATGGCCACAGGATGACTATGGCTGAGGAGATCATCAGAGATCCATGGCTTAATTTATGCCAACAGGATTCTGTACTTTGATTGATAGACTAGAAGACCCATGCAACCTGAAACTGAAACCAATGCTTTTTAATTAGTAATTAATTAGCAGTCAATTGCTACTGGTAACATTATTCCCACTGCACTGGTTTAGTTCTACAATGGGATTTTAATTCTTAGTTTGGTGTTATTTTGTTAGAAAAAGGAAGGGTTAGAGTGTGTTGCCCTAAAACCTTCAATTATCAAAAATAAATGTAGTAGCAAGGGAAATCATATCCCTTGGACTACATACTATATCTGCAAACATAATCTACATTAAATTAAAACAGTGACAATTACCAGTAGTAAGAGCACAGCCTAGAGAGAAGAGAAATTTATGACTACTACACACCCAGGTTAAAATCCTTATTTAACCATCACACTCATTAGTTAACAAAAAAGGTATGATCCCATGGAAGATTGTCCTTGGTTGACACAAACTTCTATATACCTCATCAATGTTGTACTTAGATCTCATTGTTTGCATGGAAATGTTTAATTGATCTGGGAGAATATCAGGTACACACATACACACATGGCATTCCCACCCTACATGCATGTTCAGTGACATCAGCTGGACACCCACCAACTGCCTCAAAGGAGTGATATAGGTGATCATACAAGCCTAAAGCAAGACAAAATAATCCAAGTAGAAACACTGAGATTAACAAGACAAAACAAAAAGTCTTGCTTTCCTGACAAAATATTTCACATACTGAAGGAAAGAAAGATCAGCTTTATCTCACTCAACACAAATTTCATGCAGTTCATGAAATAAATATTGAAATATTGAGAGGAAAAGTGAGGTACTCAACACAAAAGTGGAAGAGATGCTCTCCTTGGTCATATATTGTCATTTCAATCTACCTGCAGTTACTGTGAGAGTAAAATGGATAGAACTACATATTTATAAAGCTGTATATGGCTATGGGCTGGATTTAAAATGAAAAAGAAATCAGATTAGTATATTTAACTTCCAAGTCTCTTTCAAACATACAATTTCTCATGGTATAGTTAGTTTTCAGTCAGATTAGTTTGACTGGGATGCTGTCCCAAATTAAACAGTCAAAGACTCAGGTTTAGAAAAAATACAAATACTTGTTTTTGCATTGAAAAGTATTCAAGTCAGAATATGAAGCAAAACACGTTCATTGGTTACTTACCTGTACTGTACTATGATACCTTAATTGCTGGCTTCCTTGGTTTGGGCATGAAGCATTTCATACAAAGTTACTGTCCAGATCCACCCCCCTCATCCCTGAGCTGGCTGGGCCACATACTAGTCATATGCTTCCAGGGTCCCTCCCTGGTGGTGTTCCAGTCTGGGTAGGAGCTTGGCCATACTGTCCCTGGTAGCCAATGACTCTAGTGATGAGATGGAATGGAGAAGAAGGACCTCAGTGGCATGCAAAGACCAATAAGTTGCTCTGCTGGCCCAGAGAGGAGGGGAGTGGATCTATTTGGCATGTAGGGTCCGCATTGGAGCACTTCTTTGTGGAGTTTGTGCCCATGTCTATTTACAAAACATACTGGTTACATGTATACTCCAAAAACTTTCATTATTACCCTTTCTCAAACTTTTCTCTCCCCCTCACATACAGACCCATTTCTAAAATGGCTGAGGTTAAAGAAAAAAGGCAGGAAACAAAAGCTGAGATACAGTGGGAAACAACTGGTTACTCTACCAAGGGATTGAACAATCACACAAAGTCCCTTCCATCAAAACCACCTAAAATACAACATGCTGGTTGCTATTTCAGTATTGGGTCCTGGTTATTTGAAGGATCATATCACCTTCAATGAGCCTTTTTAGCTTTTATGATCTTCTGGGGAGGCCACTATCTTCCCTGCTTGGAAAAACTCATCCCTGCCACAACAGACAGTGTCCTTTTCAATATAGTAGATTATGCAAGCACCACAAGGGGACAAATAAAAATGAGTCTCTTTGTGATGAAAGTCTGGCTCCCACTCTTGTGTCTTCACTGAAGTGGTTCCATCAAAAGAATGCCCCCCCCCAATTCAATAGCATCCCTACTAGTGTCAAGTCTTCACCCAGAGGAACTCTGGTTTTAAATGCCTTCCATGTTCAGACATGTGGCAAATGTCAATGGAAGGTGAAGATGGGGGCAGCTGGCTGACACCAAAGTCCTATGAATGCTAGGTCAAAGCCCACAAAAGGTCCACACAGGCCAGGGTCCCACAGGAGACAACGTGGAGCAGCCAGGAAGCAGCAGTAATCACTGTCCATTCCTTAAACCGTTAATGTCATTAAAACAGAAAAAAGTACTCACACAGTACTCTCCTGGGTCAGCAGATGTTCACGGGCTCTCTTACGGTGCATCCAGAACACTTGGAATGATTGGCATTTGCCCAATGCACAATTAATTGTACATCCTCAGTGACAAGGAAAATTGCCATTATGTGCACTGATCCATGAACCAAATGAGATCATTCATAATATAAGACAGTCAATGAGTTCTTTTCATAAGCACTGTATATGGTTTATACACATAAATGCATGTATGCTATTTGATGACTCACAACTGCACATGACAAACATTGCCAGTGAAAAGCATTGTAGACAGTTCTCCCCATTGTTTCTGGTATAGCTGACACATTTATTTATTATTTATTTTCAAAAACGATTGATATGCCATTGTGTATCAGAAGAACTGAAGGCAGGACGAAGCCAGGAAAATAATTCAAAACCAATTAAACTAGCTAGCAACGATTTTAAAAACTATTTAAAGTAAACCAAAGCAAAGCAAAGTGTTCAGCTTATATACCAACCCATACCACTTCAAGTAGTCTCTGGGTGGTTTACAGTTTTAATTACAGCATGCAGGCTACACATTGCCCCCTCAGCAAGCTGGGTACTCTTTTTACTGACCTCGGAAGGATGGAAGGCTGAGTCAACCATGAGCCTGCTACTTGGGACTGTAGGTTGTGAGCACAATTTTACCTGCAGTACAGGCATTTAACCACTGTGCCATGGGGCTCCTTAAAACTCCTTAAATCTATTTAGAGCCAGATACTAATACAAAACTTCGAAATCTATCATGCCACATTTCTCTCACACTAAATGCTTTGAAAATGAGCCACACTTCAGGACCAAAATGAAGCCAATTGTTGTGCCAGATGGGCTTTCAATTTTTCACAACCAAGGTGTCAAAATGGAGAGAAGATTCTTTCTTGTATCTATGAATGAGTAATGGTAGATCCAATTCACAAAGCAAAGTGCCTGCTTTCACAGGTCATTTGGGCATATACTCCCTTCCCTCTCCTACAGCTTAGCATACCTCTCTTACTAAATGTTGGCTGCCATGGATAAAAATACAGCTAAGTTCTGGTCCCTGGTGTCGAGGGGACTCAGACCCTACGCAGACCCCTTACTAAATGAACATTGGTTAATACAGGGGTTACCACATTCGCAAAACACATTTTGTAAAATTAGAGAAATTTCACTTCCAAAATCAGGTGAACTGATTTCCAAATATTTAAATTTTTACATTGTGATATAATCTATTAAAAGAAAGAACAGGGAAATGACTAGTCAGTCACTTGTTCTATGAAAGTCAAGATTTCCCATTCATATCTATCTGTATATAGTCATTCCACCTATTTCATATATCCCTCTATTTGAATTGCAGATAAAAATCAAAGAAAAAAAGAAAAAAAGACAAACAGCATGTGACATCTTAAAGACTAACTTCCATATTTTAATGTAACATTTTGTGGACACGTCCACTTCTTTGGATGGTGGCAGAATGAGGTGTACAATATAATGTATAATGGAATATAGTTTCATATCAAGTATACATTGTTGTATGTAGGTATATTTGCATGTACAAGCACTGTTGTAAAAATTCCTAAACAGATAGAAAACAGACACCAATCTGGGTGAGGGTGGGTATTGGAGGGGGAAGAGGAAGATGGAGGTTCATTTGAGGTTGAGAGAGTGGGAAAATCTTAGACGTGATGGGAGGAAAGTTAGTTCTGCTTAGAGTCTTGTGGTGGAGGTTGGGTTTGTTGGTAATGGAGAAAAGAAAAAGACAAAGAAAAAATGGTTTTATATAAGTGTTATATTTGAAATGGCTGTTGGACGTAGGTATATTAGCATGCAGTCAGGGCCGGCGTGTCCATTAAGACGAACTAGGCAGTTGCCTAGGGTGCCAAAATGGAGGGGGGCACTGGCCAGCCTGCTGCCCCACCACTGGCCACCCCCGCCCATTCCCCGACCGCCCATCGCCATCCTCCCGCCGCCTCCACGCCCATCGCCGCCCACCCCCGTCCCCGTACCCGTCCGCCCCCCACGCCCATCACCATCCCCCGTCATCTGCTGCCCCCTGCCGCACCGCCCCCCGCCCCTTGCCTAGGGTGCAGAAAACCCTACCGCCGGCCCCGTATGCAGTGATATGGCTGGTGGAGTTTTAAGGTTCTGTAGTAAAAAAAAAAAATCTGTTTTCTGTCTCTTTAGGAATTTTTACAACAGAGCTTGCATGCAAATATGTCCACATACAACAGCCAATGAATATTTGGTATGAAACATATATTCTATTGCATATTATATTGCACACCTCATTCTTTCACTGTGTGTCTGAAGAAGTAGATGTGTCCATGAATCATTACATTAAAAAATGAAAGTTAGTCTTTAAGGTGCCACATGTTTTTGTTTTTTGTCTTTTTTGTTTTGCTTTGCTTTGTTTCTTTCATTTTTTACCTGGAATTCTTGCACAGACTAACATGGCTACCTTTTCTAAATTCTCTATTTGAGACATTGTCCCAGGTGCACAGTTTAGGTGGGGTGGTACTTTATTTATTTATTTATTTATTTATTTATTTATTTATTTATTTATTT
>JAHTLZ010000348.1:14667298-14680931 GCA_023846285.1 Phrynocephalus versicolor
TTTATTTATTTATTTATTTATTTATTTATTTATTTATTTATTTATTTATTTATTTTATTCAACTTATATGCTGCCCACTACCCAAAGGTCTCTGGGCGGCTTACAATCAAAAGAACTAAAACAGTTTAAAATAGTTAAAAATAGAATATCCATAAATAATTAAAGCAATAATAAAATCCATACACTAAAAACATTACACTAAAATTGTCATCAGAGGACCCACAGTCTATATTGTATTAATTAAAAAACTTCTGGAACAGGAAGGTTTTTACCTGGCATTGAAATGTAATCAATGTTGGTGCCTGGTGGATCTCAATCGGGAGGGTATTCCATAGCTTGGGGGCAGCTGCCGAGAAGGCCCCATGTCTACAAGCCATCCCTCTCAACTCCTTGAGGGATGGCTCTTTCAAGATGGCCCCTTGGCTCGATCTTAATTGCTGGGTAGGTTCATATGGAAGGAGGCGGTCCTTCAGGTGTCTAGGTCCTAAGTCAGATGAAGTTACTAGGTTCAATCCTTGCTCTTCCATTCATTGGGTGTTGATATTGGAAGTCTTCATCTGAAAAGGTCCAAAACTGGGCACACAATATCAGAAAAGCCTCTCCTGAAAGGTTCCTGATAAGTTTATTTTTAAAGCCACAATGGAATAGAAACTTGGGCTATCAAGACTACATTGTGAAAGACCATCTGGAAACACAGCAGAGAACTGATGGACAGTAGAGGATCCATTGATTAATCTTGTTTAATCTTATTTTAATACCATCAAAAGAGAAATGGGGTTGATTGAAGCCATTCTAGTACCCCACTATTATTCTATTTCTCCTTTTATCTATTTATTAGACTTTAGAGTGAGCAGATAAAGTTTTACTCCAAGAGCATACAGTTTTGTTAGTTTTGAATATTTACAGAAGTTATCCTGAGAGCTTTTCTTTTTGTGTGCATCCTGAGAGCTTTTGTTCATATGAGCATATCATAAGTCAAGTTGATGGCAAATCTCTTCTGGATTTTCTATGCAGAGAGTACTGAGAAGTGGTTTAGCATTTCTGGGGCATTCTAGGGCTGTGTAGGCTGTATGTCTAGGATGGACAGTGGGGAATCGAATCCTTAACCTCTGGCTCAGCAGCCAGAAATCTAATTCATTGAGCCATCTCAGTTCTACTTAACTACAATACCACGATCATGGCTTTTTCGGCACCCTACAGATTTCAATAATCTATCGCACTACAACTTCTGAGAAGAGCCACAGAGACCGAATATGCGATATTCCAGTGAACTTACAGAACCCGATTCTATTCTTATTACTCAGAAATATGGATCTAGCTCAGAACTATGTAAGTGCTTCAGTAAGAAAATATTATTCATGAAAAGTGCTGTTCAGCAATGCAATGGACTGCCTTGAAGGGTGGTGGACGCTCCGTTATTGATGCTTTTAGACAGACATTATGTGAACATCTATCAGAGTTGCTTTAGCTGTGGATGTCCTCCTGTGAGAAAAGATTGGACAAAATACCCCATAGAATCTGTTCCAGCTCTACTGATGTTTGGATTAAATCACAGTAAGTTTGATGGGGCTTATTCCCAAATATTTGAGTACAGAATTCTTCTGTGCATTCTTAGGGCCAAACAAATTGTGTGCACAATTCCATCTGTAGAACCTGTCAGGGAAGAGTTAATGAGTTAAATCTACCAGAAGCCCTACAATACGGGACATATTCATAATAAAGAGCAGTGTATATCCAGCTTGGGTAGAATAGCAGCAGATTATAAGTAACCGATAATGAGAGCAACTCTGTATTTAATATCCAAGGTTCTCTTTCTGACAGATACATGACGTGGAGACCTGCTATCAAGGATTTAAATCAATTTTAGAAAAATAAAGACTAGGGGCAAAATGTCTGTGCTCAAAATCAGCAAAGGCATATCTAAATTCAATTTTTATCCACCTATGGAATTATTAAAGCTCTCCACTCTGGATGATAATTAAAGTTGCATAAGGATGAGTCAATGGATGGGGGGGGGGTAAAATAGGGGAAGAATAAAACATCTGCAAGCAGCAAACCAGCCTGATTTTAGGTGAGTTTCAAAGAGATTATTAAATTTTCTTTCAATCAAAAGCTGAAAGAATGTCAGGGACTGAGTAGCAATATACTCTTGATTATTATTTTCAGGTTATACAGTCCTATGGCCTAAGAACATGAAACTTGAATTCTTAACCCATCTAGTTTGGGGCACATCTCTAAATTCTGTTGTTTGAGGAACAAGATACCATGCATTATTAAAGATTTCAGTGCCCTGGCCTAGCATAGAAGCAAAAAAGAAATCACGTAAGAAGCTGAAGCTTCATAAGAACTCCTATTTCCCAATTGTCTGCCTACTGTTCTGGCCAACATCTTACGATTCTGTTGGTAGCAAAACAGTGCATTATGCACAAAGCTGAACAATCTTAGTTTCTCAAGGTAGAGTAGCACCTTAAGCAAGGGAAGCTCCGATCCCTGGCCAATCCGAGACTTTTGGCGCCAAATTGGGCGCCCATCCGGGTACTTTGCCCAGGGATGGGAGCTCCCGCTCCACCCCTGCCTCTTCGGACTTTGTGTCAGCCCTGCCCACCCACCCTGGGAAAAGAGAATGAGTTTCACTGGTCGCTATGGGGCCGGATGGGAATTTTTGGTACTTACTTGATTGGCCTGTGGTAGCCACATTTTCGGCCATGCCATTCTCTTTTTGTGTGGGACTGGGCATTAACTTCCCTTCCATCGGTCACAGTAATGTAAGGTGGGCAGTGCAAATGGTAAGGGTATTCAGGTAGGCCCAAGTGAGTCACCCTTAAGGTGCCAGGCAGCCCTTGTATAAAGTTAAACATCACCCCTAAACTGAGGATTAAACAAAGAATCTTAATATCAGGCTGTCACGAGGGCTGTGAGGGGCTAGCAGATTCACCTACCTGACACGATGCTGAACAGGTGGGCATCATCTGGCCAGGGGTGAAACTCCCTGAATACTAATTGGTTGGTATGGGATAGTCCCCGGTCATTACCTGCTTGCACTATGTAACAGACCCCCCTTTACAGGTTATAGCTTTGTTCGTTGAATTAAGTTGAATTGTTAATACATTGTGGCCCAATTAACTCATAACAATTTGTCTCACCTATTATTTCCAGGGCTTGGGGGGGCAAAGGAAAACAACATTGTGTAAAACTAAGAATTCTTCATTTTACATTGCCAAGTCATCTCCTGGTACCTAAAAGTGCTACAAGAAAGGTGATACATTATTGTGATTTGAGACATGAATGGATGATATTCACTACAAGCAGAATTGGTGGGAAATGCTTCTCGCTGCCAAATGACCACATACATCTCATACAGATGTATTTCTACCCAGCTGTGTTTGTCTAAATAACCAGCCCATTCAAATTGAATAGTCAGTGAATGCCTTCTTTATACATGTTACCGTCAATGTCCAAGAACCTTACCATGGTATACCAGAGACGTGGTATCCTAACTAGAGATGGGAACCAAATGAAAAACAAAACACTGTTTTGTCATTTTGTAATGTAATGAATTGATTTGTTACAAAATGAAACAGAACATGTTTCATGATGAAACAAAATGAACTGCCATTTTTTTTGCTCTAAAACTAAAACAATTCATCCTAGAGGCACCATATTTGGTGAGGTAGCTTCCTTGTCCTCTTCCCCTTAAGTCCCCACAAATTTGGAGAGCTTTGGGGTTCAGGAAGCTGAGTTATTCAACTCCAAAGTGGGTCCCCTAGGAATCCATTTGTAATTGGAAAAGTGTTTTTTTTAAATGTTTAAAGGACAGACAAAAGAGAAACCAAACCAAAATCAAACCTCTCCTTTTAAAAATGGTATTTTTCCAATTATATAAACCATAACCTTCCCTTTAAATTACGTTACATGGACCACTGAGCAATAGACTAGGGTTTTTTTTTTTTTACTACAGCCCGGTTAAGATGCTTCTGAGGTTGTTTGTTGTTCAGGAGCAGCTTGACAAGAGGAATATGACATTTGAAGCCCATGTCCAGAATCTATCTCTGTGTGGTGGCTCTTGATGCACTACTGTGAATAGGGAATCTTTTCACATTATTCTAATTTTCTGAGATTGTGAATTTGGGGTTTTCATAAATTGTACACCATAATCATCAAAATTATACCAAAGTAGGGCTTGACATATCTCATTTAGCATGTAATGAGTCTATCTCATATATTAGTTTAACCTTTTGAGTTGACTTACTGAAATAAATGCACATTTGCACAATATTCTAATTTTTTGAGTTTCACCTTTATTTTTTAGAAAGTCACTATGGTGTTCTGGATAGATTGGCAGTCTACAACTCTTCAAGTTTTGCTTGGCCATGGAAACTCATTCAGGGATGGTAGCCATAAGCAGTTTCTTCAACATCTCACATACTTTAAAAACTCTACTAAGGTTACCGTCCTTCAGAGGCTGCTTGGTAACACACAACAACAACTGAAATTATTTTCTTCTGGTCTATATTTCAAATGAAGATTCTTGACTAATCGAGAGAAATGGAGCAGTGGATGACCTTGTGATTTCTTATGGCACAGTCCAAAGAAAGATTATCTAAAAGAGTTAACTAAAGAATTGTCCTAATCTAAATCTCTGGGTTTCCCGTAGCATAAATTGCCCAGCTGGATTCTCAAATCAGCACCATTACAGACAAAGCCAGCCCTTTCACTAACCCTTGCCCACTCACCACTGGCTAATCCTAAAACCAGTGCCAGAGATGCCTCTTTAATGCAGCTACTTCTTGTCTGGCAATTTGAATAATATCTGGCTTCAAGGGTAGGTGGGACATTGTATTATGGGAAAAACTCTCCATCTACATTCACCTCTCCATCAATCTCTTATGCCTAAGGATTCACTCAGAGGCAGGCTCAATTCAAACAGATGGCTGGGAAACCTTGGTGTGATGTTGTTTCTCATCAGTGCTCACTGCTTCTTTCATATAACTGTTATCAACAAGACACCAAGCAGGGGGAAATCTGGTTCCTTTTTCTATCAGTTCACCTCACCCAAACTCAAAGATGTTGTCAGGGCCATTTTTTATCAAAATATCTAGCTATCTATTGCTGGAGGTCACAAAGAAAGCAAAATGCCTATATGAAATGTGTCTTTCAGATTAACTGCATGTGCTAGTTGGGGAGAATAATATGCACTTGAACATACAATAAAGCATACATATGGCAGTCTTGAAATAGATTGCATTCAATTTTTTTTGGCTTAAACTAGAAAGTGCAGAGGACAATGTTGTAAGAGAGATTTTTAATCCCCTTAATCCTATATCTTCTATTATTCATATTTCTCTTAATTCATGTAACACATTTCACTGCTAACCCCTAACAAAAGTGCCTCCATATTCGAAAGCTCTTTTATGAGGGAGAAATAGCTATGAAAGCTGTTTTGTTCCCACACAGAGCAGATAGCCATCTGCAAGGACAAGATAGGCAAGGAACCTTGGCAAAAAATAGGATCTCTTCACCAAGCACACAAAAAAAAACACAAAGATGTAGCATGTTCTCAAGATAAGAATTAAAAAACAATACACAGTAACAATAGGTTTTCTGTTTTCCAGAAATAACTATTATAGCCAGAGAGTTGCCAAATTCCAATGAACGGGTACATTTTAGATGCCACATTTGCTTACATGTAACAACTTGTTACATGCAACCATAAAAGTACAGAAAGTAATTGGTAACAAAAGTTCTGAGGTTCACAATATGAGATACTGCCACTGAGTTCAATAGCAGCTGGAATGATAGGAAATATTTATTTATTTATTTATTTATTTATTTATTTATTTATTTACAGTATTTAAAGTATTTACAGTATTTATTTATATTTTTATCCCTTCTAATTAATGGAAGAGCCACTGCTCAGAATGGCACACAGGTCAGAATAATGCTTACCCGTATCTTATAAAATATCTGATAAAGAAAAAGATATAGATTGAAATATCAAAAATAATAAATACAAGACTAATCCACAAGGCAGTAAAACAAGGCAAATACCTAATGGGGTGGGAGGAGCTCACATGATCAGCAGGATTACTCCAGGTCAACACCATAAAAGACTTATGGAAAAACCAAAGAGTTTTACAACCAGATCCATTTTTGACATCAAATCACAAGCACAATCTTGGTGCCATACCTAACTGTAATGATATCGAGAACAGCAGTTAAACATTCCTAAAATAACAAGAGGTGAAACCACTTTCACCAAAGCTTGAGGCAGTCAGTTGCAAGAGTTTTCAACCTTTAGACTAGCCAAGGGTCAAATATAAAATTTGAAGCTGCTTGGCATTCTTTCTTCTATCATACATGCTTTTACCTTTCAGACAGCAAGGTCTCTCAGCATCCGTTGTCCTCATTCACAACTCTTTTCTGCCCTCCTTAGTCATCTGCATGGACAGCCTGAAGCTACAACCGATTATGCTCATCTGTGATTCACAGACATGTCTCTGGACTGATTTTCCTTGTGCACATACACTCTAAGCATTTCCCTTTCCTAGGATAATAGTAATTTCAGATGACTGTATCTTCACAAGTTGATTAGATTATCTCTTTGTCAAAGTCATGATAATTGTTTTCACCCTTTTTAGGGAATGAAGAAAATCCATCTCTGTTGAGTTCTATGATATTTATCAACAGAATCAACAATATTGGTATTGGAAAAATGAGAATGTTGACCTTTGAGCTAATTAGCTTCTATGATGAACCTAGTGAGATGGAAAATATATGATCTAATGGCATTTTAGACTGTACATTTTAATCATAACTGAGAAGTTAACATCTAACCTTAATTAGACTATTAGACCAAGTTGAAATAGACATGTTATAACATACATGTAGGTTATATGCAATTTCCACAGGGGACAGAAATGTTGCCTCATTAATATGAAAGTATTATCTTTAAGAATATTTATGAAAACAATGCAGCCAATTTAAAACATTTCTGTACTGTTAAGGCGTCAGCTTGAGCCTCAGCCTTTTTCTTAAGGCTTCCTTTAAAATTTTCTGCTTCCTAACGCTGATTCAGTGAAATTATCTCCTTATTCTTTTCCTTCAGCATAAGGCAATCTTTAGCCTCGACCTATTTGGCACATCACAATAAGCCAGATTTTTGCTCTCTTCACAAGCACCTCATTGATGCATGGAGGTCATACACAGATTAGATGTGGGATAAAGAGACCCTAGATGGTATTTCCCTCTGCACCTTGGTTAGCATGATTCCTGAAGCTAGCAAGAGTTTGTTTGTAAAATTTCTACTCATCCCATATAGTGTCAGGCCACTATTCTGAGTGGCTTACAGAAATTCTTGACAAGCCAGATAAAGAACCTTTAGACAAACCATGAGTCCTCTCCCTGTGTTCTCAGGAGACAGGCAAACCAGAGGGTTGCTTTTGGTGCATAACAGTCCCACACATTTTCAAAGTGCTGTGGATTTGATTCACAGTCACTGGCTTTTCACTGAATCCCAATGTTTTGCATTTGTTTTTCAAAAGTTCTAGAGGGTCACTGAGAAAATAAGAAAGTGAGGTGAACCAGATCAGAACAAGAGAGACATACTCAAGATGTAAAAAAAGAAAAAAAAGGCATTTTGTTCACTTTAAAATTTAGCCAATTTATTTGGTGGCCTTCTGAAGTAATTAGAAACCCATTGTGGTGTAGTGGTCTACTATAAGTAGAACTAAGTCTGAATCTTCTTCACAATACAAGAAACAGCTAACAGGGTTAGCAATCTGGAGATAAACCAGTAAATTATGTGGCAGAGAGGCAGAGTTGGACAGTCTGAGAATTCAAATTATGTCACAATATGCACACTCTTGACTCTTTACTGAGTATGTAAGAGCTAGCAGAGTTCCCTGTTTGAACCCCAGAGAAAAACAACAACTCAGCAGCCAAGTTATAAGTAAATCTTGAACTTAATATATTAAAGAAAATAGGCACTGATTGGCAAACAATATAAACACACAGCATAGCATAACTTACAGAGAAAAACCACAGAACATACATAGAGGCATAACAACAGGTGAAGGTGAGCAGGGTGACCTGACATAGTATCAGAGTTAACTGACCTACATCAGGCAAAGTCTTGCTCTCAGCTACTTCTTCATATACTGACTTTCTACAAATCATATTGCACCACATCATTAGCTAATTACGTTTGTCTCAGCTGAATTACCTCCTGAAGCTCTACACTGCAACTCTTCTTCCATGAGATCCTACACCACTTCTGCAGCTCCCCACTGCATTCCATTCCTAGCTAAATCTGTAGAGAATATTTGTAGCACCGACCTCAATACTCTGTTTCCTCCCTAAAGACATTACATTTTAAAGGTTATTTCATATTCACAGCCACTAGGAGAGAAATAAGAAAAGAAAACAAACACAGAATTATAGAATCATAGGGTTATTACAAAAATGTTCATAAAATCAGTAGAAAACCATTTTTCGAGTGGCAAGACAAATACACTTCAATCTCTGGAAACAATTAAATTATTTCCCCGTACTTGCCCTCATGAAGAGTTCCACAAGAATCTGATAATCCTGTAGATAAATATTGGATGAACTCAAAGCCTCACTACATCATGTTCTCTTAACAGCTACTGCAGCCATAAATTATTCTGTGCAATTAAAGAAGTCAATTACATTTAAATTACTACCATCATTATGCATTGGAATAGTCACACATACTAGCCCTACTATCATGTTAACAGTCCTGTTAATAAAAATGTGTACAGAAAATGTTATTAGGGTGGCAAAAGACATTGGAAGGTGGATTTTGTGTCTTTATTTTTAATTGGAAAAGAACATAGAGCTGAAATAATTAAGGAAAACAATTAGCAAAACCCCTTACTATGCAGATCTAATAAGTATGTACAAGATGTAGGAAGAGTAATACAGGCTTGTTACAGGCTTGTTCAAAAGACATTAAGTAAAATGTAATTAAGCAAAGAAGTATTCCTATTTGAACAATTGCCTTCAGCACTTTTCAAAAACTTAAACACCATGTTTGAGGAAGCTACTAGCAGTTAGCCTTAGGGTGGTAGGTCAGAATTAGTTATAAGATCACGAGTCAAAATAACCACCAAATGGGTGCCCCCAAACCTATCTTTGGGTCTCCATTAAATGATGTTCCAGAGGCTCTTAAAGAACAACACAAGGCAAGATGGTAGAAAAATATTAACTCTGCACGGTAAGGATGTGAAGAAATCTCACTGATTTCTGGTTAAGACAAATCATTTCAACAGGGTTAGATACTATGTCAAGAACTCTGTAACTTCCACACACTATATAATATGACAGTCTGGGTTAAGGAGAAGAAATTATAAGGAGGGTGATGAGAGATCTTTAAGTTCTCAATCTATAGTGAACACCTGAAGTAGGAGAACCAGTAGGCACTGAAATGAATTGTAATCCTGTTTGAATTATATAAAAATCATTTCTAATTTCGCTGCTCTACATATAAAACAGTATATGCAATTGAAAGCAAAGCATAACAGCATGTCTTCTTGTATCTTCTTTTATTTTCTTTTACCAGTCTAGGCTGGAATAAAGAGGCGACACACTTTTGTGTTGGTTTTAACATGGGCCACAATTTATTAACCACAGGAACCAACCTTGAACTTAATCATAACAGAACTGCAACTTTAGGAGGGCCTGTGTGGTAGTGCAATATTAAGATGAAGACAATCTATTTACTAGGTCCCATTGGCCAGCATTTTTTTTTGCTGCAGCCTATTAGGATTTAATTAAGCATTGGCAGCCCTCTCAAATGTATTTGGGTTGTTCTTAATTTGATCCCTAACTAAATCCTACTCTATTTTAATTGAGGGCTGCCGAGGACCTTGGAGATATTAATTAAAGCAGGGACCTGGTAATTCACATTTTATTAGCGCTACCCGCCAAATTGTGACCGGGGTATTTAACAGGGAGGGAGCCCTACGCCAACGTGTATATGGTGGGATGGGCGAAAAAATGCCGCCACTCACAGCCAACTCGAGTGGCGGTCAAAAAATTCCCATCCGGCCCCGAAGCAACCAGCAAAGCATCACCATCACATCAAATTAGTGGTGGGAGGGCGGGGGATCCGGCGACTGAGTGGGCAGGCTGCGGGGAGCGTGCAGGCGCCTTATAAAGGTGCGCTCCCCTGCTTAGGCTACGCAAATTGTGCAGCCAATCAGCACCTCGCCAGCCAGCCAGCAAAGACGCCCCTGCTCCACACGAGGTGGAGCGGAGCGACCATTGTAATGCATAGAACAGCACTTTTCTGAATTTCCATTTAATTGTCCCACTTGAAAAATATCCCAGGTTCAGTGCAGCTTAGACAGCCGCCTCAAAACAGCCCAGGATCCGGAAGAAGCCAACAAGACTGTAAGTAGTTAAAAAGTAACAGAAGTGGCAGAGGCACCCCTGAAGTATAAGACCAAGATAAATGCACCATTGAAGTTATATGTATGTTAAATATAGCACTAATTCACACGAACATTTGAGCCAGTTATAGTTGCATTTTTTAGATGACTTATACTGGTTTGCACCCTGGCTAACTGAAAAAAATTGGTAGTGCACATGGTAATGCTACAAACTAAAACTTAAATCAGTGTACCATACGGCATAATATCAGTGTACATTTTCAAGAGCTGCACAGAATTCAAGGCACAGTGTCAGCAGTTGTGCAACAAATTCCTTCTAGAAATCCAGTTTGGACACATATATGTTGACTACAATTCACAGTGGCCCAAATCCTCTCACATAGTTAAGATGGCACAAATGGCACTGTTTTTGAAAGGGAATAGATTCGTGTTAAGAAATTCCCACAGACATTGCCTGTTATGCGCTTGGTGGGGCTCAAGTTACCTTGAGGCAATTTGCTTCCAAATGTTACAGGGACCTGTGTTAGGCTAGTGCAATTACTCAAAAAGCTCTTGGGTCATAGATATCAAAGAGTTGTGGAAACAGACTCTGTGGATTAGCTCTGCACAACCTGGTACCCACAATATGTTTTGGACTAACATTTCTGTAAGACTTGACCACTTGTCATCCTCTCTGCAGGTGATGATACATGTAGTCCAAAACATCTGGAGGTCCTAGATCTGTGAATCTTGCACTTCCCTACTGTTAAACTGGAAAAAGCTACTCAGAAATCATGCAGATAATTATATCAAACAAGTGAACCAAAGACCCCTCCTCCATCAGGCATGAAGGCAATCCATTAACAGCAGCATTTACCATATTTTCCATGTCCTTTAGACTAAAAATTGAGGCCTGTCTTGTACATGGAAGTAAGTTGAAGAGGGAACTGCACAGTTGCAAAACTGCCCATACCTTGTCTCTGCAAACAGTCATCGTAAACATGGGGGCGTCTTATACATGGGTGAATATGCTAACCTTCTAGAAGCTTGTAATAGCAGGATTGCCACCAGATTAGGAACACCTGAGGTAAAAAAGCAAGGATTTCCTCCCCCCCCCACACACACACACACTTTTAAAATCTCCTCTCTTCAACACACACATATGTACTGATGCTTCCAAATCTTTTTCTGGGTTAAAAAGGAGTCCTGTTGGAACCTGAAAGTGGGAAACTAGAATCATTCTATAAATTTAGATTAAATGTGTCCAGTGCCCAATAGGGATTACACTACTTGCATACATTCATTCCATTAGGATTTTGCTCATTATATTCACTATTGAATACACCGGCTTCGGGTGACTGTAATTCAGCAACAATGGAGGCCTACAGTTTTCCATCTTTGCTGCAACATCTCAATGAATGGGAATGTCACTCTTGAAAAAGTGGCAAGATGCTTCAGAGACGTGTGTGCATCATCTGGTTATTCACTATGATTTTTCACAGTCCATTCCATGAGACAGCCTGAGAAGGATTGATGTCCCAGTTTTAGAGTACATCTGTTGCAGGCAGAATGATGCTAGATTCTTTCTTGATGTTTCCATTGAAAACATGTTAGGTGACCAGGTGATGGGAAAGACCACTGAGAACTCAAGAGTGCTGCTGTATGTAACAGCATGCAATACTGGCTAGATGGATAAGGAATCTGACCTGGTTTCTAAACATCCCATATTTCTTTTATTATAACCTCTTCCCAGAGACGTAAGAGACAGAAAGTGGAGAAAGACACACAAAGATATCTCAAACACACTCTTCTCCCCTTTTCTAAAACAACTTTTTAATTCAGTCATGTGGGTGTAAGTCAAATGCATTCTTCTGTCAAATTTGTTCTTTTTCACACATTAATTTATAAAGCTTTCATCATCCATAGTACCTTGGCATAAGCCATCCAAATCCAAATTATTCATTTAACATATATATTCATGTGGCATGTCATAATTTCATTTTAAGAAAAACTTTTCCTGAATTTATTAAACTACCCAATAGGTTCTTTTTCCTGCATTCAATGAATTATAAACACATCCAATTATTATTTCTAGTTTAGCTTTACCATCCTTCGTTAATTCTGTTCTGCTTCACCATAAATCGGTGATCAATGTGTTTTAGATTTTCATCTAAAACGTAGAGTCTTCAAATTGGATTCTGAATTTTCATCTGAATCGCATTTTCAGGCAGCACATCAGATGCTCGACAGAACATGAGGCAGGAAGTCTGCAAACAAAGACACAGGTGATGGCCTGGTTTGACCTCTCTTTTTATGAAACTAGCAGAGCCATCTGATGCTTCCGAATCCTCTGTTCTGGGAGCAGGACCCCTTTGACTCCATGCCATGCCACTTCCAGGTGACAGTGGTGAAATAAGTCTGTCCCTTCAAATTTGGGACTGCAGTTGCTATTAGCTCTAGTCAGTATAACTCAGAATAATAATAATGGGAGTTACATCCCAGTATTTTCTATTGGGCTGCAATTCTCAGTCTAGAGTATGTACATATCCTTCTGCTCTGTATCTCTCTCCTACACTCACATTCCCAATTGGATATTGTATCAATCACTTTCTGAATCTGCCCTCAGTGTACTGATTCTCTAACTTCACCAAGTACTTTCACATGAGAAGTTAATGAATTTTCTGCTCCCTTCCCAAAAATTATAATATGCATGTATCTTGAACAGATGGGCATTTGAACATATTTTCCCGTCTATGAAGAAAGGAAGGGCAGCAGCTAAACATACAAACTGTGCAAGTAAACCAAGTGCTGATGGGATAATATATGAATGGGATGGCTGACTATAATTCAGATTCTCATGACAGGGCTTAGAGCACTGCTTGTGTCTTAAATTAAGAACATGATGGAGGAGTGAAAGAAAGAGAACCGATTCAGTCTCATTGGTGAGCATACAAAATGCCAGATTCTCGTGGCTGTACCATTTTTTGCCCTCCCCAATTCAGGGTACATTTGACCACTTGGAGTACATCTTCAAGTGACATATCTTCATAAAATATTGGCAATCTGTAGCTTGAACTGGTTTCTATTTAAAGTTTTTCTAAATAGAGAAGGTGTACCAACTGTGCCCCACTGGCTTACTGTTAAGTTCTTAAGCCAGAATTTTCTTCCCATCTATATTTCCTTGAAGGCTAACCTGCAGCAGACTGTATTTCTTATTGCACATTATGTGTCCAAAACACCGC
>JAHTLZ010000348.1:14698968-14712874 GCA_023846285.1 Phrynocephalus versicolor
CAATTAGCTGCCCAAGATAAAGGGTAGGTATTTACTTTCAGTTCCACATAAGGAACTGACTGGGCTGGCTGCTAAATCTCACTTTATTTACACCACCATCAAATAATCCTATGAAGCACAGTTCCCTTTTTTGGCAGAGGGTAGGCAGTATAGGGCAGTATAGGGCAAACAGCTTTGTCCTTTTCCGGTATCTCACTTGATGGCCCCTGCACTTTCTGCATGAGGAAGCTTCACCTTGTACAAGAAAAACAAGAAATCTGTGTGAGAAAGTGTAATTTTAGTTAGAGACATCTTATGGCCTACATACTTGTAGATGTTGTAATGCACAATGCATGAATAAATATAAGGCACTAATTGCCTTGCACATGTTTTAGAAGTTCACATGTGTGATACAATTCATCATATTTTCTCTTCCCTCTTGGAAGCCCTAGGAAGGGGACTGATTTCATCCATCCAAAAAAAAAAAAAAAATCCAGTTTCTCCATTCATCTAAAACAAGCCACAGGGAACGTGGGAAACCGCAACCACCTTAGAGGGCTTAGGATGGAATTTTGCCAGGTTGAGAGAGCAAATCTAAATTGATGAGTGGTCCTCATGGTGCAGTGGTTAAACTACTATACTGTGGTCAAAATTCTGTACAAACCCAGGTTCAGTCTCAGGTAGCTGTCTTGAAGTTCACTTAGCATTCTATCCTTCCAAGGCCAGTAAAATGAGTACCCAGCTTGCTGGGTAGGGAGGCAATGTGTAGCCTGCATAAGTAATTGTAAACTTACAGTAAGTGCTATGGAATAGTATACACACAGCATGCCTTGTTTTGGCCAGTTTCTCCTCCTCCTCCTCCTCCTCAAAAAAGGAAATCTGAGTTTTCCTTCTAATACTGATTATTGCTTGCTAACCGAATTCTGTATAATTGTATGTGTTCTTCAGGGTTTTTTTTTTAAGATAACACAAACAATGGCTTGTTCATAAAACCAGTTTCCTGGAAGAGTTGTTCTCAGTTTTTGCCTACTAGCTACATGGTTTGGACTTCATGAGTCAGAGCGGGGATAGGATCTCCTCTTCCTAAAGTTCTTCAAGCAAAATTTCAACCGTCATCAACTTAGAGACGTTTCAGCTCTGGATATCTTTCCTTCATCATGGATTTGGGCTCACCTGCAATGCTCATTTCATGTTTATGATTTCAGAAAGGTACGACCATCAAATTATTGGCAACTGGAAAAATTAGCGATATTCTTCTAAATTCATCACTATATAGTCAAAAGTCAAAGAGTTAATAAACTTAAATTCTTCCAGTGCTGGATACACTTGTCTTGGGAAATGGGAAGGTCACTCAAAGTACTGTATTTAACATGCCTGCAATTAATTCGAGACAGATTACTAAGGTATAAAATGTATTATGCAGGCTCCGGGCATTCATAGTTGTGTAAGGGATCCCTTTTCTTCCTCCTTGCATTCACTGTTTATAGTTCAAGGCTATGGGGCAACAACAATGACTTTTAGGTAAAAATGAATGTGGAGTTTCCTACTGTTTCCTTGCCAATTAGCCAACCATGCACAAAATTGCATACATAAACCCCATACAATGTTTTGAGGTTGTTCAAAGTTCAGGAGGAGATCAATTAATGCAGAATGATTTGGAGAGCATATTGCTGGTAGCCTGTACTGCTTGAACTCCCAAACACCTCATTACATTTACAGCAATCCAGCAATTCCCTCACTGAGCACCATTAGAGATATATGCTTAGGGTAGTCTCCTTTTATTAGAGTCATAAAGAGCAAACCAGACTCATAAAAAAAGTTTAACTGGCAGTTTTGTAAAAACGGGGGCATTATATTTGTAGTGGGTCCCTCTTAGTGATCACCTCTCTAACAAAACACCACCTTCCAAAATATATCAAAGAGTGATATATTGTCTTGTTGCCTCATCTGTCACTAAAAGCTGAGCATTCCCATCACACTTAAAGTCATTACAGAAAACAATAGTCTTTTCTTATCTTTTCTTCAGGAAACAAGGATAATATACAGATTAATGTATCTCAATTTCTAACATTTATTCCTAAGGCCACTGACATATTAAAATGCCACAAAAAATAAGAGCAAAGCCAAAGAACTAACATGAATATAGGGGAATTGAATTTCTGCTTTTATATTTATCTTTCTGCTAGCTGGGTAGCTCAGTGAGTAAGGTATCAAAGATGGAGGTTGAAAGTTCAATTCCACACTGTGTCTCCCATGAAAAATGCCAGCCTGTGTGACGTTTGTCAAGCTGCATAGTCCCACAATATTCCCAGAAGAAGAGAATGATAGTCTACTTCTGAGAATTCTTCTACCTACAAAACCCTGGAAAGGGTCACCATAAGTCAGGACTGATTTGGGGGCACACAATTTTTATCTTTCCAAAGACCAATCAGGAGTTCATCTTTCCAAAAATCATACTTCTAACAGCATTTCTCATTTTTTTTTAAAAAAATCAAGGGCTTCATTTTACCTCACAAAAGTTATGCTTTGCTGACTCATTGGTTTCTTATTATCTCCATGCTCTCAAATGCTATACCACCAAGGTAAATGTTCTGAAACATCCTAGCAAGCTGGCAATGCTTTATGTATGACTTTGGTTGTGGATACCATGTGTGCCATTTTAGGACTAGCCTAGAAAATCTTTATAAGGGGGAATTACCTGTTAATAAATGGTTGACAGCAACTATGACACAATGTCAACAAGAAATGGTGGTCTTTTGTGGAGGATTTGGAGGGCATAATAATTGTGGGGTATCTTCAGGGTCTCCTAGGTATTTTAGTTTACGAGTGAATTAAAGATGAACACACACACACACCTTTCTAATTCAGTGTAGATGGGGGTTATTTGTAAAAACAGATGTCTAAAGGTAGCTTTAAAGCGCAAAAGTAAGTACACAATTGTTTGGGTACTGTCTACTTAAAATCCAAATAACATCCTAAAAATTGAACCATCTATAGTGGTCAATAGAGATGGGCACGACCAGAAAAAATGACGTTTCGAGTTGTCGTTTGTTGGGACAGGTCCGTTTCGGGTCGTTGCCGTTTGTCGCAATAATTTTCAAAAATTTGTCGTTTCCGTTTGTTGTTTGTCGTTGGGTTGGGGTTGGGGTTGGGGTAAGTGAGTGGGCTCTGGGAGGCACCTCTCTGGGTGCCTCTGACGTCTGACCCACTAAGAAGGGAAGGGAAGCGTTTCGCGGAGCTGCCACGTACCATACATTATGTTAGGGTGGGGAGTAAGTGGCAGAGGCACTTACCATACAGGTTAGGGAATGGGATAGGGGATAGTGGGCTCTGCGAGGCACCTCTCTGGATGCCTCACTTTGACTCACTAAGAAGGGAAGTGTACTAGTGTACTGGCAGGTTAGGAAAAGGGATAGGGGATAGTGGGCTCTGTGAGGCACCTCTCTGGGTGCCTCACTTTGACCCACTAAGAAGGAAAGTGTACTTGCGTACGGATCTGGGTTAGGGCTAGGGTTAGGGTTACAGTTAAGGTTAGGGTGGGTTAGTGGGCTGCACCTCTGGGTGCCTCTGACCCACTAAGAAGGACAGTGTACTGGCGTATGGGTTAGGGTTAGGGTTAGGGTTTGGGTAGGGTTAGTGGGCTTTTAATGCCCTCTCTGGCACACCCAGAAGTCTCATTCAAAACCTGGCCATGTGATTGGTGGATTTGCATGGTCCCATCCCATGGCCAGCCCATCATTGCGCATGTGCAGGTGTAAAAAAATAAAAATAAAAATAAAATAAAATAAAATAAAATCAATGGAGACGTTTTATTGCAAGAAAAACCACTGCTGCTACTATAAAAATTCCGGCAGTTAAAAAACCTAATTTTCAAATGTTTCTGTGGTGCTTTGGTGGGTTTTTGGACCACAATTTAAAAATAAATATTGTGGTCCCCATTTTGGATTCCCCCCCACTGCATGGCAAATGGAGACGACAAGGATGGCCCCCCAGCCTGGTACCAGCAGCAGCCCAGGACAGGAGAGGGGGGGAAGGCCGGGGAACCCCCCAGAAACCACCCCTTTTTGTAGGTGCCCTCACAGAGGCAGGCATATTTTAGCCTGCTTTTATGGCCAGCGGGCGGCGGGAATCGGTTTTCTTTAAAATTTTTAAAACTTTTTTTCTGTGCTGCTTGGCATCGCAAGATCGCTGCAATGCCATGAACGACAACGAAAAATCAGACCCAACTTATCTTTATTGGGTTGGGTTCGAGCTGGAGCAGAGTAATTCTCGTTACCGTTACCCATTACATAACGGAAACGACGAACGGAAACGGAAACGAGGATTTCGCCAAGTCGTGCCCATGTCTAGTGGTCAACCTATCTAGAACTTCTCATCTCAGATCTACCATCAGTCTTAATAAAGTGGACTGATGAATTATTTTAATGCTTCTCAGTTTTTGTTTGTCAGAGTATGCAGTTACACAGTAGAAAGTATTTGCTATGTGCTGTGCATCAAACTGTGGTGTAAGTTAGGGATAGGGAAATTTCTCAGTTTCCTGTTGTCAACTCATATACTTTAAATATTGAGTTCTCCTCCCAAATTTGAAGTTATAAATGTTTGAAGTGTCACCCATGCCCTTAATAATTTCGTGCAATGGCCAGGACCAGGGTATTCCCAGAAGCCAAGAACAAGGTGAGCCAGTCCAAGTTTAGGATTCACAGAGAGTCATTCATAAGTCCAAATTCAAGATTCTCACAAACACAGTCCAACAGGGAGGCTGATGCCAAGCTGGAAGACTTACAGGGTAGCAGATTTCCAGGAAGGGTCAAGGTAACAGGGCTGACACTTCAGAAGTAGAGATGGGCATGAAATGAATTTTTTTTCATTTTGTTGTTTGTTATTCGGTTCATTACGTATCAAAACGAATAATGGCCCTAGGGGCAAATTTAACATGAAACAAAATGAACCAAGAAAAATTGGTTTGGTTAGGTTCATTTCATCAATTGGGGGGGGGGCAGAGGTGTCTCCTACCTGATGCTGGTCCGGAGGTCCAGTCTTCCTGGCTTCTGGGATGGTGACCAGAAAAAAAAGCTGACAGCCATGCTACAGCTGTAGCACCCCAAGGGTGGCCTGGTCAGCACCCTAAAATAAAAAAAAAATATATAAAATAAAAAAAGCCCAGCACCGGCCGGGCCCCAGGGGCCACGTGATCGGCACTGAAAGGTAAAACAAAACAAAACAAAAAAGCCCTGCACTACAGCTGTAGCGTGGGGCCTGAACCTGGAAGTGGGGGGAACCCTGATGCCACGGCGCCCACCTCTAGCCTCCCTGCACAGGAAGCCTAAACCCAGTGGCAAGGGGCCTCTGCCGCTGCTGCCTCCAAGCCCCCCCCATCGCCTTTGTAGCCTGAGCCAGTGACAGCCAAGCTGGCTGGAGGTTGCAGCTCCACCTCCAAGCCCAACAGGTCGGTGATGGCAAAGCCTTTGGAGCGCAGGCTCCCGGCAGGGGAGGCTATGTAGGGAAGTGAGGAGGAGGGATTCTCCCCCCACTGGGCTGATGCAGGTGTGGGAGTGGAAGGTGTTCTCTCCTGGCCAGCACCCTAAAATAAAATAATAAAACCCAGCACTGACCGGGCCCTATGGACCCCATGGTTGTCACTGAAAGGATAAGAAAACAACAAAAGTCCCGTGCTACAGCTGTAGCACAGGGCGGAAGTGGGGGGGGGACTAAAATTAAATTTAAATTAAAATATTTTTTTAAAAGGGGGGGCACACTGACCGGGCCCCAAGGGTGGCCTGGTTGACACCCTAAAATAAAATAATAATCAAAAAGCCAGCGCCGACTGGGCCCCAGGAGCTGCGTGGTGGGCGCTGGGGGGGGGGAAGGGGTAATAATGAATAATGAATTAACGAACCAACGAAAGGAATTTTTCCGCAAAAATTCTCAAAAAATGAAATGAAATGAACCAGTCCTCTCAACGAAATGAAACGAAATGAAACAAAATGCCATTTTTTTCTATTTCTGCCCCTCTCTATTCAGAAGTCCAAAGTCTTGCACTGCTGAGGCTAGGAACAGCAACTTTTATGCCAGTAGCAAGCCCACCAGCTGCACTTCTTCGGCCTGAGGGGGGCCTGATTCTGCAAGGAAGAAGTCATGCAGCTCTGATCATTACAAGATGATTGTACTGACCTATTTATCTGGATTGAAATGCCACAGGGGACAACCTTATTTTCCATAGCAAACAGCATTTCTTGCTATTTACTGGGGGAGGGGGTGAGCACCCCTCTTACACTGCTATTAACCGTAATTGATATATTTCATATACTCCTAAATGCACTGAAGATTGTATTGACTATTGCTTCTTTCTTTGACATACTTCTGATTCAATGTTGTTTGCCTTCTTCAACAAGGTTACTGTCTGCAACACATTGCCAGGTGGAGCTGCAGCTGAATATGATACACAATCATGTAAATCACAGAGAAACTCATCTCCAAGTTTATTAAGGGAAGTGAAAATTAAAAGCTAGGCTTCACAAGACAGCCATTATATAAAATTTATGTACTTTCCAGTGAGCTTTCCATGTTTCAAAGGACTGTGCCACCTTTAAAGAAACAGGTTCATATGCAAGTACTTCGTATTTCTAATTTTGCCATGACGGAGGAGAGAACAATAAGGATGAAACCACCACCACTCCCATCCTAGCTATTAGGTAGGAAATGGTAGGAAATGAAAATAATGATAACAGTTTCATCCCAGTGGACAAATGAAAGCTAACTCAATAGCTTAATGGCACTGATTCAGAAGGAATGATACTACAGTCAATACATGGAATGGAGATTCCATGTCAGGGAGCAGATTTTTTAAAAGGGGTTGGTGGAAGGAAAGTGAACACATAGTGGATAAAATGTTCTATAGCCAAGCAATAAAATAATTTGGGGGCAGATTTACATTTCAGTGTAGAGATACAAAGCACATTGTCAGCATTGCAATCATAACAATGAAAGTAAATGGCTACAGTTACTGTGCCAGGAGTTGGAGTGCATGGCCTAGCCATTAGACAGCTAGATGACACAAGAGTGTTGTGATAGAGCAGCAAAAAGTTAAACAGATGAAACTTTTAAAATTGTTTTGCATGTTGTTTTCCTGTGATGAGGAGAGGCACTATCATGCTTCAGGTGCCAATCCAACTTGATCATCCTTGGGTCTTATTCCATTTGACCTGAAGGAAGAAGGGGGCTTTTTGGTAGCTGTTCTGAGTATTTTGGGCTGTTTGGCTGTGTTCTGGAAGTTTTTCTTCCTGACATTTTGCCAGACTCCATGGCCAGCATCTTCAGAGGTCAAGGAGCTCAGAGAACTAGGAGGTTTCTCTGCGCTATGATGCTTTTTGGCTTAAATGAACAACAGAGTAGTTGAGGCTAACTTCTATATAAAACACACTGATCCATGCATTATTTACCTAGTTTTCTTCAACACATTTAGAATGGAGTGCCTAAGATACTCTTCTCTATTGTTGGTATCTCTGTTGAGCAATGATACATGTTCAGAAGGGAGGTTAATGTTAGGAGCCTCATGGCACAGTGGTTAAATGCTTGTACTGCAGCTAAAACTGTGCTCAAGACCCGTGGTTCAATCCAAGGTAGCAGGCTCATGGTTGACTCAGCCTTCCATCCTTCTGAGGTCGGTAAAATGAGTACCCAGCTTGCTTGGGGGGGGGGCAATGCATTCTGTATACTGCATACTGTTATTAAACTGTAAACTGCCCAGAGATATGGGGCAGTATATAAGCAGAACACTTTGCTTTAAACTCTATTTGTGAGTGCCTTCTTGCAATGAAGGTCTGCTTCTAAGCAGGAACCTTTTGTCTACAGATACTCCACAGGGACAAGGCAATAATATGATGGAGAGGAGACGGTCTAGACTGCACAAAGCATGTTGGATGAATTGCTCTCATCCTTCCCTTCTCTATTATGTTTATGTAATGGCTGAATGTTGTTTGCTTTAAGATCACAAGTGTCCTTGCTCCGTTTTTTAAAAGATTCTATCCTGTATGGCAGATATATACTCATGCTAAAGAATTTGACTGCTCGTGGCTAAGTGGTGATTAGGACTGAGAACTCAAAAAAACCAAACCAGTTTTATACATTTCTCCATATTGTTGAAATATTCCTTCTTAGACAAATTCCTGTGCTGAATAATCTAGGGTATAGCTTTTGGATTAACATTCACCTTGGAACATGGCTGCAGGAGGAGATTTTCTTTTAAACTAATGAATTTCATGACCCTTTTCCCAGAGGGGTCCAAGGAGTAGCTTTAGTTCACATTTTTTAAAGTGTTAATCTCTCATGGAACAACTCCATTGAAGAAGATCAACAGTTATCCAGACCTCATGGCCATTTGTGAAGGGCCAGTTAAAGCCCCACGGCCACTGAAATGTAGGCCTTTCATTGCATAGCTATCACCTGTCCTGACAATGACCTGGTCCATTGTGCAAGAAGTTTCATGGTTTCAAAGCTTGCACAAATATGTTCTGAGTAAGTGTAAGCCATGTTGGACAGTTCTGGCTTGTGGAACAGCAATCTGGAAATCTTGCAAAGTGCTATGTTGTCAGAATATTATAAGATTAAAAGAAGGCACTGGCATTAAAGCCCTTGATTTGAATGGACAAACTTTGGCTTTTTCATGTAGTAATCTTAAAATAAAAAAATCCAATATTATTAGAGGTTTCAACTCACTGGAGGTGGGGTGGGATCAGCAATGGTACTTCACACCTTGAACATTTCACATACCTTGAAAACCCCATAAGGTCAGCATAATTCAAGTCTGATTTTATATTCCTATGTAGGTTAGCAGTGAATCAAAGTTGTTACCCCTTACTTTTTCCCCTAAGACTCCATTGATTATTACGAGTAATTGTGTTCTTAAATGATTTATTCTGCAGTTACAATCTGTCTCTGAGTTTATGATGATGCCACACATGCTGAACACTTCCAATTCTGATCATGCATTCCAGATAATGCCAGTCTATTTAGTCCTGATTCTGAACCTTAGCTTCCACTGATCTAGCTTTGTTGAACATGAGCCGGCATGAAATAACCCTCCCTCAGTTGTGGACATTTCAGTGTTGTTGTTGTTTTGAAGAGTCATTTGATATGATATAATATCATTTATTTATTTAAGAATATTTTTACCCCACCTTTCTCCTTGGAAAAGGACTCAAGGTGGCTTACAATAATGAGGGACAATATACAGTCCAGTACAATTAAGACAGATTTAAGTATTGAGAACACGGAATTGAGGGACATCGTACAGCATTAAAAGAGAACATTACATTAAGGCTACAAGAGAACACGAACAGTTAAAAAGAGAATAAAATCCACTCATGTAAAAGTTATGAGTGATGGAAACTAACATTGAAAACATAGTGTCAATGCAATCACACAAGGTTATAAGAGGTTATAAACACAATGTCTAAGTGATCATATAGATTCATATAAAACACACATAATAGGTAGACCTTCATTCAGGGAAAGGTTGCCGGAATAGAAAGGTATTTGCCTGTTTCCAGAGAGACAACAGAGATGGGGCAGCCCTGGCCTCTAGTGGGATGGAGCTCCAGAGTCTGGGTGCAGCAGCTGAGAAGACCCACGAGATGTACCAGTGAGGGTGGGGAGATGGAGAGAAAGGCCTCTTCTGTGAGATTCGATCTTTGAGGTAGCTAGGACCCAGGTTGTACAGTACTTTGTAGGTTAAGGGCAGCACTTTGAATTGTGCCCAATAGCTGATTGGCAGCCAGTGGAGCTGCTTTAGTAGGGGTGTAATGTGATATCTGTTCCCCACCCCAGTCAGCAATCTGGCCGCTGCATTTTGGACCCATTGGATTTCCCTGAGGCTGTTCATCAGTAGCACCACATAGAGCACATTACAGTAGTCTAGCCAGGATGTCATTAGGGCATGTGTCACCGTGGCCAGAGCTGGTTTCTCAAGAAACAGACATAATTTGCGTACTAGCCTTTATTGTGCAAATGTGCTCCTAGCCACAGCCAAGAGCTGGGCATCCAGTCTCAAGGATGAGTCCAATTTTCAGCGCCTTTCATTTTACACTATGGACACATCTTGGATCAAAAGTAACCTATGAAATCTAGTATGATCTCCTCAAGACAGCATTAACTGATATGTAGTTTCACTTATTGCAATGGTGCATATGATTTATTACTCATTTAACACCAAGGGAGGACAGGCACATATAGGAAAGAGTGTGTTAATCATTAAGTGAGATCTTCTTAGGAGAAGTTATCCCCTGTAGAAAGAGATGTACCTTCTTTTCTCCTCTTCCATGGTGTCTGAGAGGCATTACCCACACAGGGAATGGAGAATGAAATGTACTTTAAATTACTCATGACTAATATGTACTAGGGGATAAGGCACAAAGAGTAATCTTACTTTAATAGTCATTTATAAGGGGGAAGAAGCAGAAAGCAAGTTACAAAATACTGTGAGATACCCAAAAATTGTTTTGCTTATATACCACCCCATACCACTTCAAGTATTCTCTGGGCAATTTACAGCTTAATTAGAGTATGCAGGTTACACATCCCCCCCAGCAATCTGGGTACTCATTTAACTGACCTAAGAAGGATGGAAGGCTGAGTCAACCATGAGCCTGCTACGTGGGATTGAACCCCAGGTCATGAGCACAGTTTTAGCTACAGTAGAATCGCCCACCTGCGTAGAATCGCCCAGATTCGTCCGTACCTGGATGGGGACTCCCTTAGAACAGTGGTCCAGGCGTTGGTGATCTCGAGACTGGACTATTGCAACGCGCTCTACATGGAGCTGCCCTTGACTCTGATTCGGCGTCTGCAGCGGGTCCAAAATGCGGCGGCCAGACTGGTGGCGGGTGTACGCCGATTTGAGCACATCACCCCAGTTCTGGCTCGCCTGCATTGGTTACCCGTTGCAGCCCAAATCAGATTCAAGGTCCTGGTTTTGGTTTACAAAACCCTCCATGGTCTAGGACCTGGCTACCTGACAGAGCGGATCGACCAGTGGTCAACTTCGGCCCGTCCAACTAGGTTGTCGCGGGCGCACATGCTGCGTGTGGCCACGCCCAGGGAGGCTCGGAGAACCTCCACCCGTTCCCGAGCCTTCTCTGTGGCTGGCCCGACGCTGTGGAACCATCTACCAGCAGAAGTGCGCCTAGCAGAGTCCCTGCCCGCCTTCCGGAAGGCTCTTAAAAACTTACTCTTTCGGGAGGCGTTTGGATGATTTCCCCCCCCTCCTTCCTTCTTCCCGCCATCGCCATCTCCTGCACCTGCTGTTTTATCTGTTTAGCTCTTATTATATTGTGGAATTTGTTGTTTTTTAAATGCTGTAAACCGCTCGGAGTTCCCCACCAGGAAGACGGGCGGTATATAAGTCCTACAATAAATAAATAAATAAATAAATAAATAAATAAATAAATAAATAAATAAATAGTACAGGCATTTAACCACTGCACAATGAGGCTCCTGAAAACTATGAATATTTAAGATCTGGTTCAGATGCTTCACTAGAATGAAAATCCTGAACTAAATCCTATATTTAGCCCCAACTAGAATAAATCCTCTTAATGAAAGAGCCTTGTTAAATCAAGAATTTTGCATAAAAATATGATTTAAAACAATGCAAATTAAAGTGATTTGATGGCTGTACCCATCAATTACACTGATTCAATGGGAAGAAACCTTTTTGGCATAAAGTTATGCTGCCATAATCCAGGCCAGGAAATGGAAATATTTAATTTAAGTAAGGGGAAAGAAAGTGGGGAGCAAAGTGTGCTACGTATGTAGCACTCCTATAGCATCCCATAGCAATCAAAGCACTCTGTAGGTATTTTACAGTTTAATCAGTTGGGCTACATGTTGCCCAGCCCCCAAACAAACTGCCTACTCATTTGTTCTGACTTCAGAAGGATGGGAGTCAACTTTGAGCCAAGTATCTGGGATGGAATTCCAGGTCATGAGCAGAAAAGTTTATCTTTAGAAGGGGGGTCACCTATTAATAAAATGAGTGACTGCAACAAGTACACCGTGTCAATAGTCTTTTAGCACTAGAATGAGAAATTCATGTTTCTGTCAGTCTCAGGAGTCCACAAAGCTCTCCTGCAGCACCATATTTCAAACAAATCATTTCCCTCCCCCGTCATCCTTTTTTTTCTATCGACCTTTCACACCCATACCTGGTGAACTGGGGATTGGAGTAGGGTGCTTTATATTCCTATCCCAGGATCCTTTCATAAAAGCTTTCATCTTATTTTGCATCAGTAGTTGGAAAATATAGATGAATTTTAGTTATGTTGCTAAATTTCCAACAGAGTGTGATGGATATTATTCAGTCAGACTTTGCATTATAGCTCCTAAAACCCTGTGCTACATCTTGCCTCGATGTTAGTTCCACATAATTTCTTCCAGATTTGTCATTTCTGGAATAGAAATGTTTTGTGGTTATTTGACTGGAAATACCTTGTTCCAGTCCACTTTAATTCACTGACACAAAGAGCTGGTTGTCAGTTCACTTTGATTAATATTTCACATGTTCCAATTTCAATTTTCATGTGTTGTTCAGCATCAGACTTTCATTTTACTCATGCACATACCAGCCACTCACAATCCTTTTGGTTTTAATCTAGTCGAGTCAGGAGATAGCTCATTGTACTTGCATGTTGTTCTTCCCAAGTAGCTGTTTGTGTGTTTCCTGATCTGGGAATCTCATTTCCAGCACTCTCTTTTGTTTCATTTTGGACGTTCTCATCATACAGTTTTCATGGTAAGGAAAGCTCAGCAAAGGTTTACCATTATCACCTTCTCCACAATACTAACCAAAGTTAGCTTAAATGTTACTACTGTTGCCTCCTCTGCTAGAGTTATCTTCAGCTAAGACTGCTCCCTAGTCACTGCCTCAGAGAAGGTAGGTTCATCTTAGTTTGGTGTCCATTTGAGTGACCTTGCTGGGGGTCCAGGCTTCTTATGAAGTCTAGCTTCCTTGCAGCATTGTGTGCACAACCATTAATGCAGTCAAAACTTTTCATCTAAGAAGGGATGATCTAGGTTACAATAGGGCAAATTTCCACAATTGGATTTTACTCAATACACATTTAAGTAAGTTGCCTTCATCCAATGGGTTGATATTGACGTGGATGTTTACTATCTTCTCAACAGTGATCAAAACAAACATATAGCTTCTTCTACCATGTGCACAACAGAACATGTGTTGCAGGTCTTCCAACACCAATAAATCCAGAATTATGTGTTTCTTCCTACTTTCCAACTGTGAGAAGAATGATATGACTTGGCCTCCTAGGGTATATGGCTGCCTACAGTATCACATGCTGCATCACTCATTGGTGTAGGTTTACTTGACAAGGGCCATAGACAGTTTCCCTGCTCAGACACTGTCTATATTAGCTATATTGTGCACAAACTTTCTTTAAATGCAATTGCAACTATTGTATTGTCACTCTTTTTTCAAAAGCACACTTAAGAGCACTTTTTATATGTAGAGATAAGAAGGGAATATGTGGTCCCTATTATTTTTTAATATGAGTTGAAGCAGCATCCAGATTGAAAACAATTAAATTTCTTTCTATTATGAGTTTTATGTCACCAAGTCAAGCAAGTTCACCTGAAGTGCAGACTCTGTTTCACTGAGAAAACATTTGGACTCTAATGATTCATACCAAAGTCTCCAGAGAAAAGTGAGGCAACAAGATCCCTGCTGATGTGCACTTAATGAAAAAGCAGCTGTTACCGGTGTCCAAAAACCGCTAATCATTTCAACTCCTTGCAAGCTGTCATGATTCAGGAACAATCTCACATGCCCTTTAGATTAGGATTCTACATTATGCAGGCTATCCATATGCAAAGAAAGAAAGAAAGAAAGAAAGAAAGAAAGAAAGAAAGAAAGAAA
>JAHTLZ010000348.1:14742014-14758893 GCA_023846285.1 Phrynocephalus versicolor
CACACACACACACACACACACACACACACACACACACACACACACACACAAGCATCCCAACAGAAGCCCCTGTGCTTCCCCATGGCGGATACTTTCATCAGCTGGCAAGCAGGGCGCAGGGGGAGAGGAGGAGGAGGAAGGGGGAGAAAAAGAGAGAGGGGGAGGGACCAGGGAGGTGTGGGATCCCAGTGCCGCAGCCTCTGTCCATTGCTGGGGTGCACCAGCAGCACCAGCTTCATTTCTCTGGTGCCCCTTCCTCAAGGAGTGCAGTCTTTTTGCATATTAATGGGTCCCTTCCTCCCTGCGGCAACCATCACCCACAGATGCACACAAGCAAATGCCCGCCCACCCACATGCACGCATGCACACGCAAACTCCTATCTGCCTGCCCAAGCTCGCTCTCAGAGGGGAAGTGGGTGAGGGGAATTCAGGATATTTCTGAGAAAAACAATACCCCAAGAAGCCTGCAGGGAAAAGGAAGAAAAACGGGAATTTCCCGGCTGTTCTGGGAAGCTTGACAGGTCTGTGCTTCACTATGACCATCACCACCACTGTTGGGACTTGGGAGCCTCCAGGGTGGCTGTGGATGGGGAAGAGACCAGCGGCAGCTCCACTGGAAGCCACTGCTATGGCCCTTGTCTCTCTCTGAGGGAGGAAAAGAGCCATGGGCCACAGTGGGGGGGGGCACAGAGGGCTGTATTTATAAGATGCACAGGTATTTTCCCTTACTGAGGGTGTGGGGAGTGTGTCTTACAGAGTGAAAAATGAAGTACATTCTGGACTTTTCAGTGCTAGATGAAGACTTTTCTTTGGTTTTCTTTTGGATTATCTTTTGCTGCAGTTTTGTTTCTCTCCAGACTAATATGCTTCAATAGTTTTATCATCACACTAGTTTTATTTTGATGTAAGCATAAGTTGTTTCAAAACATCCATTATATTTTGTCTTCTGTATTTCTAATTTACTTGTACACTGCCCAGAGACCTTTGGTAACTGGGCAGTCTAACAGAATGATTATTAAATAAACAAATCTCCATAGGCAATCTTGGTCTTTGTAAGTTAATTGGAGATCTTTAAAACATATTCAGCAGAGCCTTTGTCCTTTTTTTTTTCTTTAGGATGGAAACAATGGCTAAAATCCCATTGAACAAGAAGAGGTATTGAATAAATGAAAATAGCTACTGACCATACAAGTAAAACAAGCTGAGGAGCCATGTAGCCATCATAAAAATCAGAAGCAAAAATAGACCAGGTAATACCTTTTTGGCTACTAGTAAAATAACAAAACATTTGCTAATATTTCGAGGCTATCATCCTCTTCCTCAGAGCTGTACCAAAAGTTCAAACGTGACAAAGATGGAAATGTCAGGAGTTAGTTCTTAGATGTAAAGTTTCTTGGCAAGGAATTGCTGAGTAGAGGCCCTTATCTAAGATGTTGTGAATCTGCACCTGAAGTAAGGGTGGTGTTTTTATTGTCCCAGTCCTTCCAACAACATGTATCAGGTCAGGTCCACATGTTCATACTCCCTCTCTTTATCTGCCACATCAAGACTAATGGTCCCTTGTTGGCCAGGGAAGGGGGAGGATTGGTGCAGAAGAACCATGCATTTCATTTGGGGCCTGCGATAAAATTTAGAAAAATCCACTAAGTATAGCCAATTGGATCAAATAAAAAGGAAATGAATTACCTAGTGCAGGCATGCCCAAACTTCAGCCCTCCAGATGTTTTGGACTTTGTCATTGGCAATCTAAGAGAATTCTGGGAGTTGTGGTCCAAAACATCAGGAGGGCCGAAGTTTGGACATGCCTGACCCAGTGGTGGTAGTCTTGTCATGCCTCCATTGATTATCTATTTGCCTCCTTCTTGGTACATTTTTATTTATTTTATTTATTTGAAAGCTTATATACCGCCCGTCTTCCCGAAGGAACTCCGGGCAGTTCACAACAGAATGAATCAACAATAATAATCAACTAACCAACCAAACAAATAAAAACAATTAAACAAACAATATAAAAATTCAACCCTGACATAAAACCTGAAAGCAGATGGCGGAAAGAAAAAATAAATAAATTAAGTCACGAAATGCCTCACGGAAGAGCATCGTCTTTAAAGCCTTCCGAAAGGCTGGCAGAGACTGTGCAAGGTGCACTTTGCTGGGTAGATGTTTCCATAAGGAAGGGCCTCCACAGAGAAGGCCCGGCTCCGAGTAGAAGTTTTCCAGGCCTCTCTGGGTGCAGCCACCCATAGCGAGTGCGCCCACAACATCCTTGTTGGATGGGCCGTAGTTGACCGCTGGGTGATCCACTCTGCCAGGTAGTCAGGACCTAGGCCATGGAGGGTTTTATAAATTAAAACCAAGACCTTGAATCTGATTCAGGACGCAACGGGTAGCCAATGCAGGAGAGCCAGAACTGGGGTGATGTGGTCGTAGCAACGCACACCCACCACCAGTCTGGCCACTGCATTTTGCATCCGCTGCAGTTGCCGGAGGAGAGTCAAGGGCAACCCCATGTAGAGAGCATTGCAATAATCTATTTTCGAGATCACCAACGTCTGCACAACAGTTTTCAGGGAATCCCCATCCAGGTATGGGCAAATCTGGGCAATTTGACAAAGGTGGAAAAAGCAGTCCTGGACATGGCAGCCACCTGGGCCTCCATGGTGAGAGCCGGGTCCAGGACCACGCCCAGATTCCGAACGCTGTCCACTAGATGGAGGGAAACACCCTCAATGCTAGGGAGAGGGCCCACATAGCCGGAAGGGGAAGTCCCAAAGAACATCACCTCGGTATCGCGGGGTTGAGTTTGAGCCTGTTAGCCCTGGTCCATGCCATGACTGCCTCCAGGCACTGGTTGAGGGTCTGGACAGCCTCAACTGCAGAGGTGGAAAAGGAGAGATAGAGCTGCGTGTCATCAGCATACTGATGACAGCAGGCTCCAAATCTCCTAATGACCTCTGCCAGTGGCCTCACATAGATGTTGAACAGCATGGGGGAGAGAGACGACCCCTGCAGAACCCCAAAGGGGAGTGTCCATAGGGCCGACAACTCCCCCCCATGCTGCACATGCTGGGGACGGCTCTCCCAGAAGGACCGGAACCAACTCTGTACAGTGCCGCGATACCAATCTCGGAGAGCCGATCCAGCAAGATACCGTGGTCAATGGTATCAAAGGCCGCCGACAAATCCAGACATGTGTGTGTGTGGAGGGTCATTCTTGGTATCTCAGTATTTCTAATTGAAGTAAAACAAGTTGGGGAGCTGTGTAGCCTTCACAAATATCAAATGCAAAAATAGACCAGGTGATATATTTAAGGCTACTAAGTAAAATAACAGAATATTTGCTAATATTTGCACTGACCATAAAATCATCCTGGCAGCAGTAACATTTGGAAATTAAAGATTCCCCCATCCTTCCCTTGACAAAAGGGATCTAGAGGGAGCTTTGTAATGCTTTAGGTATGTATGTGGAAATTTTTGAATTATGAAAAACCACTGTGGCTGATGAAACCATCTACTTTGGTGTAATGTTGCACATTATGATTCCAGCCAATGTGTTTTGGGATGTGTTTTTAAAAAAAATTAAAAGTGTGTTAATAAACTCAACATCTTCAGCTTTAAATAAGCCTGGTGATAGCTCAAGAACTGTTCAGTAAACATATTGATTTTCACCACGTAGTTAAAATTAACTATTCCTTTTTTTTATGTCACTTTATTAAGATACATCAGTAGAAGGGTTTGTTGGAATTCTAGCTGCCTCCTGCTGCTAGATGAAATTATTTTTAAGCACGGGGCTTTAAAAGAGCCTTCCAATCACTCAAGCACAATAAATGCATTGAGACACTTTTGCACCGGCTTATTTATGTTGGAAGCTGTCCAAATTATCTTGTAATGCTAAATAACCACAGCTGCCAACACGAAGTAATGTGAAGTGACAACAGATCCCTTTAAAACACAACCATCCCACTAGGTGTTACAATCTTGTAATCTCCAGGTTAAGTCATGCAATAGCTTGCCTTTCACATTTTCCCCCCAGTGTACATTTTCCATATGAGTAGGCAAAGCCTTTGCTGCTAGGCACGTAAATCAAGCCAAGGAAAATGAATCTTCAAGGAGGCATAAAGCCAGCCTAGTTTTATCACTGAAATTCTCAAAACAGTGACCCAGTGATGGGTGCCATTGCAGGCAATATGGTAAATGCTTTGTTGCAGTGTTGGTCTCTCTGATTTGCTTGCCCGTTCCACACTCTGGCCAGAGATGGTTAACCATTAAGCACTCATATTCAGTCAATATTTAGCTACTAATCTGTGCCTAACCTTTGAGAAAAGTCCTTCTTGCAGCTTTGCAGGGTGATGCAGAATTGTGTACAGTGCTAAATCCAGCTGCCAATAGTATATGGGCTGAAAGAAGACCTGCTAAAAACATTTTACCATAACTAGCTGCCAATGGGGCAAATAAAGTTGTAAATGCACATGAAAGCAAGTGTGGGTGTGTTAAAGCTCAAGAACTGAAGTAATATTTAATAAAAAATAAAGAAATGAAAGTGAATTCATACATATAAGGAGCACAATCATGACATTAAAAAGAATGAAGAAGGATGCCCTTTTGCCTTATGAGGGCTTCTTCAGAACTTGCATGGAAATGTCTCAAGGAAGCGTTTGTAATATGGTCCTGAGAGGCTCAAGGTAGGCAATCTACAAAATGAAGCATAACTATTTAGAATTCTTTTTTGCATTGAGTTTCAGAAAAAGGCAAGGATGACACAGGTGCTATTATTAAAATGCTCTTATGTAACGTTGCACGTCCTTGGATGTCAAGACCAAATGTAGAAGATTAATGTACAAAATTTTCTTTCAGAAAAGAAGGGTGAAGGACTTATTCTGTTATCCTTATTATATTTCTGATGAGAAATATATTGCTAAGGAAATCATCATCTCCAAACTGCCTCGCTTTCCCGTTCTGTTTGGTAATTACTATGTCATTGGAAGGACATTGAAGCTATTTTCCATGGACCTGTTCCCAGCTGTTCTAAGAGGGTAGAACAACATGAACAGCATGGATGACAAAGTTCCTTTCTGTGTCAGTTATAGCCTTTATTGCTTAAAGCTGAGTATTTTCTTAGAAAATGAAGCATATCCTTTTGACCTCTTCTGTGTGCCATCTTTCTTTTATGAAAATCAGAAAAGTGGTCCATAGAGAAGTACCACCATATTTAGCATTATTCTGATGTTGAGCATCTTTGTCAACCAGTTGTATAAAAGGGAATGTGTCATAACCCTCCTTCTCCCAGCACATTACTGTCACCTTCAACATGACTCCATCCAGCCAAAGATACTCTATACTGTATGAACCAGTGGCCTCCAAAAGTCCTATCATTATTAGCACTGCTCCTTTCTTGCACATTCAAGGCTGTGGCGTCCTTAATTGAGTCAGTCCACCTTAGTCCATAAGGTTTTCTGTTTTCTTGATGCCTTCAACTATTCTCAGGATTATTGTTCTTGAACTAGAGTGGCCATCAACATTTCTTAAATTCTTTGGTTTCCGCATAGGTATTAACTCTGAGCAATAGTGCTAACATAATTTCAAAAATATTCATCTCTTGGTTCAGCCCAAGGGTTCCATAATTTAAATACTTTCCTAAGTTAAATAAATATACAAATATTCATTTGGTATACCCACATATTCATATAAGATTCAACACACTGCAGGGCAGTGACAGCTAAGACCTTCAGACTTACATGATTTTTAACAGACCTTTTATTTCCTGTGTTAAATACACAATTAGAGACATATAAATATGTACAGAAATACATATCATCTCCTTGATTGACAGTAATGGCTTCTTCAGAATCAATGTAGTTAACAAAATCAGTGCAAACACAGAATGCATACATAATTTTGTAACTGTATAAAAATATACTGAAATAGACTTACTAGCTGGAACAATCTGTCTCCATAATGCTTCTCTTAAATTCCTTGACTATCTTCCTGGTTGCCCATCCCTGCACTGTAAGGAGTCTAAAAGCCCTTTAATATCAAGCTCGACATCCCTAATTTTGTATACAGTGGTACCTTATATAAAGGAATTAATTCGTTCCAAATGAAATTATGTTAAGCAAATTTTATTAGATACAAATTTCCCATAGGAATGCATTGAAAACAGAGTAATCCGTAATCGCAACCATTTTTATGTTGTATGGATTCATCCCATAGGCAATTCTGCTAAGCAAATTCTCCCTATCTTTGGAAATGTTTATGTTGTACAGATTTTATGTTATACAAACCATTTGTTATATGAGGGTCCACTGTACGTACAAATTTGGGATGTGGATCTATAGATAATTTAATCCTGAATATGAGAATAAAACATTATAACCCTTCCTCCCATACACACATGACTTGGAGAGGTTATGACAATTCAGGTGCATTTTCACATTTCATCAGACTAATTAATGTGCCACAACAAGAGTTAACTGTGTTAACATAAGAGTACTAACAAGAGTTAGTTAGAACATCGCTACTATTGTCTTTGACAGATCTTCCATAAATGCTATATTCTACTGCTGTTGTCCAGCAACTAGTGTTAATTTAACTGAGATTCCTCCTCTGGAACACATCAAAATATATTTGCTGTCCTTTTGCTCTTTCATGAGCATTAGGTAATGACTTTGGAACACGATATAGTGTCTTTCTTCATGGACCTGTTGAGTCTGCAGCAGGCTATTCCTTCTGTATGCTGCTGGGCCTCAGAATTCCCAATAAAGAGTCCAGCAGGAGAGAGGTCCAAAGAGGAATACTGGTTTTATTGAGCTCAATAGAAGACAGCAGGCAAACACCCCACCCAGGACAGTGCTGAGGTGTTCTGCCCAGAAACAAAATGGTTGCAAACTTTTATACCTTTCCCCTCTCCCCTCCCACAGAGTGCACACAGATCCCTGGGATAGGTAGGTGGTGAATTTCAGGGAGGCCACCAATGGTGACAGTCCAGGTCGTCTCTCAGGGTGGTCCTGGGGTGGTTCAGGGGTGGTCCTGGGGCTGGCAACATTACCCAGTCTCTGCCCCATAATCCAGGTGTGGCTGGGTTAATGTTTGCCATTAAAGTGTTTATGAGCCATGATGGTTGGAAACAATGGGGCAGAAGCAAATCACATTGTCCAGGGGTTTGGCTAATCTTCAATTCAATAGGAGGGCTGGAAAGTCAATAGAAGGGTCCCAAGTCGTCAGACAAGTTTCTCCAGGGTATGTGGAAAAGAGACAATGGGAGGTCTCCTGGCAGTGTCCTGGCTGAGGTTAATCCTATTGTCCATTAGGAGATTCTTGCCTCGCCCTGGAATCTCCTTGATTGGTGTAGTCACTTCTGGAAGATGCAGCCATGCCAGACAGTCACCATTTTCCTCCTTCTCCCCCCCCCTCCGGTTCTTGCCCGAGATGATGGTCCCAGGCATAGAGAGCGGGGGGGGGTACCCAGGAAAACCCAGGAAAACATGGTGGGGTGAGAGGTTAAGACAATAGACTGCCTCAGGCTGGGATTAATCCTTGTTGCCTACGTGCTGGTGATGTCCTGGAGAAATGCCATCCATCTGGAGATTCACCCCTCCTGACCTGTGGCTTCTGGAAGATGCAGCCTTTGTTTTGCCCTGCCATGTGCTCGTTGCCCAGGATGGTAGAGGTCCAGAGATATAGGACAGAGAGAGTAGAAACTCGTTTGAAACACTCCCAGGGTTAGTGGGGCATGGGGAGGAAGGCAGAAAAGAGAATCTGGAAAGGGAGAGCGAAGGAAGGACAAGGAGGAGGGAGGGGAAAGAGAGAGAGGGGGAGGGGGAGGACTAAGGCTAGCTAGGATCAGAGGCTGTGGCCATGGTGCAGACAGAGATGAGGGGTGAATAGCAAGAGAAAAAGGCATCCCTGGGGTTTGAGGATGATGGCAAATGTATTTTTCGTGCTTGTGATAGTGTGGGGCAGGTGCAGGCAGTTCTGAAGAGTGTCGGTACCACTCCAATTATTATTTATTATAATTTTATTCTCCATTACAACTCTTCAGACCCTTTCTGAAGCATCTATTTTCTACTAACCAACATCCCAAAAGACAGTGAGATGTACTAACTTCTGTTTTAAAAATAAACCATGGAAGATGACCATGTTCTTGGTTGCCTTGACACTGCTGGCAATGTTCAGAGTAATGTATTAAAGGATTCGAGAGACAGGTAAACATTGCACAATACTGCAGTGATAAAAATAATAATAATAAAATCTGTTCTCTGTACTGAAAAGATGGATTGCAACCTAGTGCGTTGTATAACTACAACCGCCGAAAGGTTATTTTGGTTATGTAACATTGCAGTCCTATACATTCTTGGAAGAAAAATATCTAGAACTAGAACTTGGCTTTGGGTTGACCATTATCTGCAGGTTGGTCCCTCATGTAAACATTCTTTCTTAAAATTAAAACTATCCCTGTCCCAGTGAGGGCAAGTCTGCATGCAAGCCATACTTTGAACTGGGGTTTATACCCCATCTCTACTGTTTCATGCTGCCCCTGCAGCTCCCTGACCTGAGGGATTAAAAGCAAAATGTAGCCTTGAGTAAGGGGGAAAGGATCAGACAGACAGTAGGGATGGTTGCTTCAGAATAATGAAGACCAAGTATCTTCTCCTGTAGTGGAGTGCCACAGGACTGCTTGATGGTAAGCTCACATGGAATCCAAAAATATGCTGTATCCACAAGGAAGCCTGTGTTGCAGACTCACACATCTTCCACCCAGCCTCCAGACTCTGGAGGCATAGGGTAAGAATAAAAGTGGAATAAAATTATACAAAACAAAACACTTCATGGACTGTTGGACATTTCTTGAAATTCCACCATTTCCCCCTTATCCCACCCCCAGTATACTGAATTTTTCTCCCCACAAGAAAAGGGGCCATTTCATACGGAAAGTACAGAATTTATTTATTTATTTATTTATCAATCTATTTGTCCATTTAAATAGCCTGGGACCAAAAAGGCCTTATATCTACAGGCCATCCTTCTCACCTCCTTGAGGCATGGCTCTTTCAAAAGGGCCCCTTGGCTAGATCTTAACTGCTGGGTAGGTTTACATGGAAGGAGGTGGTCCTTCCATGTGAGTCTTCGCCACATCATGACTCAAAAATCTGCATGAGTTACCAATAGATTGTGTGCCAAATATCAGTTGTTGTTTATACATGTGTATGTGTTGATGTAATAGAATGCCTACATGGTAGATCTGATGTGCTTTGGTACCTTCGGGGGGAATCAGATTACAGTGGTACCTTATATAATGGAATTCATTCATTCCAAATGAAATTTTGTTAAGCAAATTTTCCTTTGTACAGATTTCCCATAGGAATGCATTGGAAATGGATTAATCACTAATTGTGACCATTTTTCTGTTGTACGGATTCGCCCCATAGGCAATTCTGTTAAGCAATTTCCCCCCATCTGTGGATTTTTTTTCCTTTAAGCGGATTTTCTGTTAAACAAATCACTTGTTATACGAAGGTCCACTGTATTTTTATTCATGTAAAAAAGCAAAAAAAAATAACAACAACCTATGGTTGGTGACATAACCAGTCTGACACTCTGTAACTTCTGGCAGCAGGATTCCAGCCATTGCTTTGATTTGGCTTGGTTTGAGGATGGAGGAGCAGTGGCTTAAACCTTCCAACATTATTAGCAAAAATGGATGCTCCCCCTCGCCCTGTGCGGGGGCGGGGCGTCTTTGCCGTCTGGCTGAGCGGACGCGATAGGCTACGCAGTTTGCGTGGGCTACGCTGGGAGCGCAGAGCCCCAGCTTTCATTGCGCTCCCAGCTGTCAGCCCGGCCGGATCGTTGATTGCCCACCCTCCTGCCGCCTATTTATAGTGCTGGTGATGCTTTGCTGGTCGCTTCGGGGCCGGATGGGAATTTTTGACTGCTATTCTGATTGGCCGTGAATGGCAGTGCTTTTTCACCCATCCCATCAGTCACTGGTTGGCGTGGAGTTGTTAAATACCCCGGTCACGATTTGGCGGGTAGCGCTAATAAAATTGCTTATGTCACGGCCCCATGGTTTTATGAATATCTTCAAGGTCCCGGCAGCCCCCAATTAAATTAGAGTAGGGTTTAGATAGGGAATTAATTAATAATAATCACACGACCCCATAGTGGGCTGCCAACATGTTGTTGTTAAAGGGGTCATGTTAAATCATCCCATCCATAATTGTTTGCCTTACCTCACAGGTCCTCCTTCAGTTAAATTGTTATGCTTACAGTTAATACTTGCCTCTTGTATTCAATAAATCGTGGCCCATGTTAAACCAACTTTAAAACTGTGTCGTCTCGTTATTCCGGCCTAGACCGGCAAAGAAACAGATTCTGTTTTTCACACAGGAAGAGAGGGCTGCTGGTGAGAACTGTCCTATCTCAAAACCCGGAGGAATAATGCCAGTCCCTATAGAAAGATGGTGAAATATTTAGTATGATAAATAATTGCCTATTCATTTTATTTGAAAAGTATTCATTTATTCATTTATTCATTTAGTCATTTATTTATTAGATTGATACCCTGCCCATTTGGTCACCCTGGACAGCAGCACCCAATGTTTCCTTGACAAACGGAACTGATATTGTAAGAAACACAGCTAAATGATGCATTTCAATATTCACCTTTTTACACATTTCTAGACATTTTATTCGGAAGAAAAATCAGTTTTTCACTTTAACTGATACCATTTTAGAAGCAATATTACTAGCAGAGGAAGTGGAGGGAACAAAAGTCAGAAGTGAGCTGACTTGCTCTCTGCTGCCTTGCTGCCTGCAGCTTTCAACCCTGTTTTTATGTGTTTTTATTACTGTTAGCCGCCCAGAGTTCCCACTGGGAAGATTGGCGGGATATAAGCTCACAAATAAATAAATAAATAAATAAATAAAGTAACTTCAGCAGAGTAAAGGGGCAGGGAGGGCTTCAAGAGCCAGACTCCCAGATTTATGGCTCAAGTGGAGAGGGGCCACTGAAGTGGCTCTTTAGCATATTTTATTATTATAGCAGAATTGTTTCACTTTTAGAATTTTATTTCTATTGCCTGAAATTATATTTTATGGAATATTGTTAAAATATTCAGAGATCAGAGATCGACTGGGACCAGGCCCAAGAGAATGGCGCAGGCGCGCTCACTGAGGGTGGCCACACCCAGGGAGGCGCGGAAATTGCTCACGCGTAACCACACGTTCTCTGTGGTGGGTCCCACATTGTGGAACCATCTCCCCAGTGAGCTGCACCTAGCACAGTCCCTGCCCGCCTTTAAAAAGGCTTTGAAGACCCACCTTTTTAAGGAGGCATTTGGTGACCTTTCACTTAATTTTTACTTATTTTTTTTTTGCCACCCGCCTCGTCTCATGTTCTCTGATGAATATTGATCCCCTCTATTTTATTGGATCTTTTTATCTTTTTTGTTTTGATTTTTGGTTTTTCCTTATTGTAGTTTTGTATTCTGTTTAATAATAATAATAATAATAATAATAATAATAATAATAATAATAATAATAATAATAATAATAATAATAATAATAATAATAATAATAATAATAATAATAATAATAATAATAATAAATTCCCTGGAAGTCAAAATCACTCTTAGTGATTCATTCACTATTCCACAACTTAATATTATATTGCATTACAATCGTCCCCCTCTATATTGTGTTTCATATACTGGTTCATATATCACAGGACCACAGTATGTGAAGGCAAGGACTCCTGGGGCAAGCTGTGTGAGCCTTTTGGGGGCCTTCTGCCCTTACCCCAGGCCTGGCACTGCCCAGAGCAGGATTCTGATGGGCTTCCTGGGGGCCTGTTAGAGGTCCCGGAAGTGGTTTCTGACAAACTGAAAGAGGCATCCAAAAAACCAAAAGTGACTTCCAGTTCGGCAGATACCACTTCTGGAGCCTCCAACAGGCTTCCTGGGAAGCCTATAGGAGGCCTGCTTGGGGCAGCACCAAGCCTGGGGTAATTGCAGGAGGACCCAAACAGGCTCTCCTGTTCTGACCCATGCAGATTTCCATTTATTGTGGGTTGGCTTGGCTTGGCTTGGGTCCGTAACCCCCATGATAAATGCATTATTAAAATTGTTCTACATTTGCTAAGGCATTCAAAGGAAATCTCAACAGCCAAGAATTACATTTTTGTGGTTCTCTGATGCCCAGACAGTCCTAGCCACTAAGATAAGGTTAGAGAGAGGACTAGGCTGTAGCTACTTCATCAGAGAATCTCAATTTAGGAAATCAAATAAGTGCGTTGAAGATTTTTGGCATGTAATAAAGCTAATTGGGGTAAATAACTGAGTGTTTACACTGTTTTACAGAAAGTACAAGCAAGCAATAAAGGTATAACATTTCTTTAATTAAATGAAGATTAAGGCCCTGTCTTCACAGGCTCATTTGGCCTTCATTGGTGTAGACTAAAGAATGTTATCTATGGTTGGGTAGAGGTCTATTATACCATTTGGGTCTGTCTGTCTGTCTGTTAATATGGTTTTGTCTGCAATCATCATGCATGCTTACCCTGCATGTATTTCCAACAAACAAGGTGACAGAAATGCCATCCTGCTATTGATGCCGTATTGCACAATAGTTTTATTTTACAAGTTGTAACACGATGTGGCTGGTGTTTGGACAGATCTGCTTGTAGAATAAACTGCTATGTGAGCACATGAGAATCTAAGCTAGAGGAGGCATGCCCAGTTTCCTCCATGGAATTTTAAGCCATCCATTGTGCTGTGAAATAAACATTGTGCTGTTGATCTACTATTTCAAATTCGGTGACTGCAGCAGATGCAGAATGGATTGACTGCATCACCCCCATCCTGGCTCACCTACATTGGCTACCTGTTGCCTCCCAGATAAGGTTCAAGGTACTGGTTTTGGTTTACAAAACCCTCCATGGCTTGGGACCTGACTATCTGGCAGAGTGTATCTCCCAGAGATCAACTTCGTCCTGCCCCACCAGAGCTTTGCTGACCTTTTCGCTCTGGGTAGCCATACTGAAGGAGGCCTGAAGGGTTTCTACCTGCAACTGGACATTCTCAGTGGTTGGCCCGGTATTGTGGAACAAACTGCCCATGGAGATCCAACTGGCGGAGACCCTGACGGCTTTTAGAAGAGCTTTAAGCACCTGAGCCTTTAGGGAATGCTTTCGGGGTTGTTGATTGTACAATTGTGTGTCTTTTTGTTTGGTTGTATTGTCTGTCCCACCTTTGTATTTTCCTTTTTGTGTGTGTGTTATTGCTTTTAATTGGAAGATGGATCGTTGTCATCAGTTTCTGTTTGGGCAGTCTGTTTTTGCAATTCATTGTACTCCACCCAGCATTCTCAAGGGAAAATTGGGAGGTTAACAAGTATAAATAAATAAATAAATAAATAAATAAATAAATAAATAAATAAATAAATTTGGGATTTTTCATTAAAATATTGCTACCTTACACCTGGATTTATTTCTTTCACTTGTATTGCATTGGTCTCCTAGAGCTGGTTGCTTTATAATATATTGCTCTTCTTTTATGTGATATGTTTCCTTTAGCAATAATATAAACAGCTTAGTTTTGAATAGTCTACATAATTTACAAATAATTTAACTAGGAATCCTAAACCATTTGTATTAAGAAGGATTATATTTAAGTTCTTTAACATATCAGCCATTAATTTTGTAATTATGCTTTTAATCTTCAAGTAGAATATGCTTCCTGTTGAGTCTAAATGAGTAGGTTTTCAGTGATAGAACACTAACTTCAATGATCAGCAGGCTAAAGGAGCCCCAGAAAACCCTAAAAAAACCCTGAAGACACCTTGTTATTTACTATGTAAAAATACTTGCTATTATATGTCATTGTGGGATAGCTCAGTAGTTTAGGTCTGTTTGGGAATTTGATTCCCATTTTGCCTCTTATGCAGTGTACCTTTCCTGCTAGTCATCTGGCCAAGAAAAGAAAGTCTAAACAAAAGGAAAGGCTCTTGTCATGAGAAAGGGTGAAATGCAGCTGCTCAACAGTGGAGTTGTCATAGTTGAACATCCTCAACAAAATCATGCTACTTTGAACTTTTAGTATGTAGTGATCTAATTGCTCTTTTACCATATTAGTTAGTCTGGCATATCTCTACTTTTGTGATAATGGCAATGTGCACATAGATTTGTGCTACAGTACTTGAACTGTTTCTTCACAGACAATTATTTATTTCTTCTCACAATTTGTAGTATGAAAACTAGTTTTTAGATTCAGGTGATATTGCATTTTCTATTAACAGTTGCTATTTTCTACATCAAAGTATTGGTAACCTCTGTGTCTTCCTCTCAGTTTTCTATATACAATTGTTTCCCTAATGATTATAGCCTTCCTGTGTTTTGAATCAATATGTGTTCTATTTATGGATACAACAGTCCTTTCCTCACCACAGTCTTGCAATTTTTGTGCTCAATTTCAAATGTTTTAGTTTGCTCCATACTCTACAAACACCCCCCCCACCAATAATAAATGCCACGACCGTTCCTTATCTTTTATAAGGGGTTTCTCTTCTTCTTCTTCTTCTTCTTCTTCTTCTTCTTCTTCTTCTTCTTCTTCTTCTTCTTCTTCTTCTTCTTCTTCTTCTTCTTCTTCTTCTTCTTCTTCTTCTTCTTCTTCTTCTTCTTCTTTACTTCTTCTATCCCTTTAGATGTAAAATATTTACAATTTTCTTCTTTTTTGCAACTGTACAGTATATCCATTGAAGTCTTTAAAATTCCCCGCTACTTTTCTATGAAATATTCCCTATGTTTTATTGGTTGTTCATTCTTTCCTCCTTCTCAGAAATGTGTCTGTTTTCCGTTTAGTTTAGTTTAAACATTTTCCCATAATACAGATGGGCACAAAATGAAATGGTTCATTTCATTATTCGTTATTCATTTCGTTATGTAATGAAACAAATAACTAACTGCCCCCGCTAAGAGAAACGAAATGTAGCAAAACAGAAATTTTCTTTCGTTTGCCGGTGTGTCCTACCTGGTGCTGGTCCTTCCTGGTCTGGTCCTCCTGGCTGCAGGGAGTGGGCTTCAGAAAAAAAAAAGCCAACTGGCCATGCTACAGCTGGTAGGCAGCTGTGTGGTCAGCAATAAAAAAATACAAAAAAAATTGAATTAAAATAAAATAAACAGATCCGGCACATGGGCCTCGGTACTGGCTCATGAGCACTGGCCAAAAAAATAATAATGATCCAGTGTGCAGGCCCCGGTACTGGCCCGCGAGCACTGGACCTGAGGGCCGGTGGGTTGTCGAACCAGCCCATGGGCCACAGAACTGGCCCTGGGCCAAAATTTAAAAAAGAAGAAAACAATCTGGCATGCGGGCCCAGTATTGGGCTATGAGCACTGGACTCGACCCGCAGGCTGGCAAAAGTTTAAAAAACAAAAAGGCCGACCAGCTCACACTACAGCTGGTAGGCGGGCCACATGGTCAGCAGTAAAATAAATAAAATAAAATAAAAATAAAATAGAATAAAATAAAAATAAAAAGGAGCGCCAATCCAGCCCCAGGCTGGGTTGGTGCTCTAAAGTAAAGAAATATATCGCATGGTCAGCACTTGAAAAAAAACCTGAGAGGCTCTGGCCCCAAATCAGCACCTCAAATAGACCCTGCCACAGGGGGCAGGATCGGCCGCTGCCGCTGCCACCACCGTGCTGCTGCCGCCGCTGCCCAATAAGTACCCAAACCAACTTGGATCAGTTCGGGTTCGTACAATTATTTTTTTAAAAAATTGTATGAACCTGAAACCAAACCAAACCAAGGGTGGGCCCGAAACAGACGAACCCGAACCATGGGTTTTCTGTTTCATACCCATCTCTGTCCTATAAAGTATATCCCATTTTCAAATGGTAAAAGTAATATTTTGAATCAACTTAGTATTAAAAATGTTCACCTATCTTCATTGGCCAAATTTAACAATTTATCAACAGAGAAAAATGTGTTGTACCTTTCTGTAATGTACGTGTTTCGCTTAAAAACACACACATCAGAAAGATTCTCTGTTTGAGCACTTGCATGGCTTTGATATACAGTGATTCAAACCCAGACTTTAAGAACTAATCACTCAGAGTTCTAAGGCTTGGGCAAGTCAATTTCTTCTAAATTTACATATATCAGGTTTTACCATTCTCTATATTAATGGGGTAAGTTGGATAGCCATCTGTCAAACATACTATGATTTTGATTCCTGCATGGAGCAAGGGGTTGGGCTTGTAGGCCTTGTGAGTCGTTTCCAACTCCATTATTCAATAATGGAATAAAGTTTCTATGAAAAAACTTGTAAATTAGTCTTCAGCAAATACTATAAAGGATAACATGAAACAAAAAATATCCCCAACACCTACGTTGTACCCCACATTTTAATAGAAAAAGTAAAATTTTCTTACAAACTGCCAGGTACTCCCAAGTTCCAACGGACAGGTCTCCACTTTGGGTTTTTCTTACTGGAGACAACTGTGTCTGTAAATAATTCATATACAGTGGTACCTCGTATAACGGAAGGTTTGTATAGCGAAAAATCCGTACAACGGAAAAAAAATCCGCCCCCCTCCTCCCCCGCCCACCACCTGCGGCTGCGCGGGAAGAGGAGGGGGACGGATTTTTTTCCCTGGATTTTTAGCTAAACAAACCCTCCCATCGTTCTGCTGGCCTTGCCGGCCCTGGCCAGAAGAAGCCGCCGGGCTCCTTTCCCGGTGGCGGAAGCAGCAGCAGCAACAGCGTGGGGCGCAGGTGAGGGGGGGGGGATTCCCAGCGCATCCCGCCGAAGCCCCCCCCAGTCCACCACCCGCGCACCCCACTCCCTCCCCGCACCCCGCAGCCACCACCCGCCCGTCCCCCCC
>JAHTLZ010000348.1:14759393-14781824 GCA_023846285.1 Phrynocephalus versicolor
ATCCCTAAATACTTTTTTGAAAACTTTCAAATTTGTAGGGAAATTCTCCATTTCAGTTACAGATCTCAATGGTGAGTCTGAGGGACATAATTTTTTCTTATGTAGGTACCATGCATTCAACATAGATCTAAGAAAGGGGTTATTAATCTCATTTAACTTTGTTTTCTTAATAGTGCCGAATAAGTATTTTTCAATATCCTCCTTTATTTCCGATGATTCCATTTTCCACCATATTAATCTTTCTGGACTAAACACAATATCCCCAATAAACCTTATTTGATTTGCTAAATAATATTTTTTAACATTCAGTAAACCTATACCACCTTTATTTTGGGCCATATACCAATATTTTTTGTTTATTCTAGCTTTTTTACCACTATCACAATAGTTATTAATTAAATCTTGCCAAAATTTAAAGTCATCCTTACTTAACTGTATTGGAAGCATCATAAAGAAAAAAATTAACTTTGGTAAAATTTTCATTTTCATCAATGCAATCTTCCCAAACCAAGAAAGTTTTAGACTTGAATATTTTATTTTATTCTTAATTTCTTTCTTCAGTTTACTATAATTAAATTCCTTTAGTTTCCGTGTGTCCTTTACTAATTCTATACCTAAATACTTAATTGAGTTACTTATCTTACATCCGTAGTTATGGGTAAACACTTCTTGTTCTTCCTTGTTATGATTAAACAGCATCACCTGAGATTTCTGCCAGTTAACCCTCAATCCAGATATTGACCCAAATTTCTCCAAATGATATTTAACTCTATCCATACTCTCTAGTGGATTTTTAATTGTCAATAAGGAATCATCTGCAAATAAATTAATCTTTACTTTATTATCAGTACCTAATCTGCTAATTAACTCATCATTCCTTATTTTATCCGCAAACATTTCACTCATTAAACAAAACACAACTGGGGAGAGGGGGCAACCTTGTCTAGTACCTCGGCCTAGAGATATCCGATCTGAAATCCCATCATTAATTATTATCTCACATGTATTTTCAGAATATAATTGATCTATCACCCCTCTAAATTTCATTCCAAACCCCCAGTTTTCAATCACTATATTTAGTGTTGGCCATTCCACACAATCAAAAGCCTTAAACATATCCAATGATAGAATACCAGCCTTCTGTTTATTCGTTTCTGTATCATATATAATATTCAGCACTCTTCTAGTTAAATTAGGCATTTGTCTTCCCTTTAAAAACCCATTTTGATCTTCCTTAATATATTTTGTAATAAACCCATTCATTCTATTCACTAATATTGCGGTAAAAATCTTAGCATCTTGATTAATTAATGAGATAGGTCTATATGAACTAGGGTCCATCACACCCTTGTTAGGTTTTGGAATGAGAGTTGTTAATGAATGTTTCCAAGATAATGGTATTTTATCTCCTTGTAAGATTCTATTGAAGAGTATTTTTAATCTTGGAACTAAAACTGATTTAAACAATTTATAAAAATCTGAATCTAGTCCATCAAAACCCGGGGTTTTACCATTTTTTAGCTTATCAATAATTGCTCCAATCTCTTCCTCTTGAATTGGTTTTTCTAGTTCCCTCATGTCTGTCTCTAGAATCTTTTCTTTAACAATTTCTTCAACATAGTCTTCTATGTCTGCTTTTGGGACATTGCCTCCCTTATATAAATCTTCATAAAATTCTTGAAATATTTGCAATTTTTCTTTCATCAGGCTACACTTCTTTCCTGATTTATCTCTAATCACACCTATTGCATTTTTTGCTCTTCTAGCTTGACATAACCGTGCCAAAAATCTAGAGTTTTTATTACTAAATTCAAAATAATTTCTCTTCATATACATTAAATCTCTCTGAACTTTGTCTAATTCTATGCTATCTAATTCTTTTCTTTTAGCTTGAAGTTCTAAAAATGTTCTATTATCTCTATCTACAAGATACTTATGCTCCAGGTTTTTAATTACAACTTCTAATTTCTTAATATTCTCCTCTTTCGATCTTTTAAATTTACAAGTTTCCTTTATAATTAATCCCCTCATAACTGACTTCATAGTGTCCCATATCAATCCCATTTCACTTCCAGCTGCTTCATTTATAGACCATATTTCTAGCCATTCATTTTTTACCCTTTCAATTGCATCTACATTTTGAAAAATACTAGAGTTCGTTCTCCATCTTCTTGCCTCTTTATAATCTTTTTTAACCTTCATTTCCATTTCCATTAGAGCATGGTCTGTTACTTTTATAGTATTAATTTCTGTTTCAGTTATTTTAGAAAGCAAATTATGGGATACAAATATAAAGTCTATTCTAGAATAATTTTTATAGACCAAAGAAAAATATGTATATCTTCTCTCATCACCCTTTAATTCTCTCCAAATATCCTTTAGACCTGCGGTTTTCATTACTTTATTCAAAATAGTAGTTCTATTAGTCATATCATCCCTTTTAATATCAGATTTATCCTTTACTTTGTCCAGTATCCAACTAGTTCTGCTGCTCCTGTTAGAGCTTTCACCTATTATGGTCCTACTTACTACAGGTGCTGTTTTCCCAGGGCTTTTCCTACTCTCCACATGACACAGAGCAGAATGTGCAAATCCACTCTTACTCTGATCCCTTCTTGGATTACTCTAGTGGAAGTCCCACCAGAGCTTTTGAAACTGAGTGCCTAGTTGTGAATAGATAGCTGGGAAATTGAGGTTTTGATTACACTCTGCAGTGCTTCTGCTCTGTAGCATTTCATGTAAACCCAGCTCTCAACTGTTCGTTGCTTCAAGATAGCAATTTCTATATTCCCTGAGGAGGAGGTAAAAGTTGTGAAATCCCACACAAACTACATCCTTCCCTGGGCAAAACATCACACAGTAAGGGCAGAAATATATATTATCGGCAATGCTAAGATTCCTTTCCTCAACAAAAACCACATAAAACAGCTATAGGTAGCTTTAAACTGAGAAGAGAAGTAATAGGTGATAGACTGTTTTCTCTCTCTTTCCTTTCTTGCCATTCATCTGGTTAAAATTGCAACCCCAAGACTTTTTTATTTCATGAATTGTGGATGAACCAAGGGATTGTATAGCTTGCCTCTGCAGGACAGAATGGCAAACAGTATGTGTGTAGACCAACAATTTGAATGTGAAGATGCAAGGTGTTCCCTCATCAGGCCTCTCCCCAGTCAAAAGCTAATTTCAGCATATTCTGTTGAGGTGTGGGTGGGGTGGAAATAAAAGGCTTGAAGAAAAAGCTTCACAGACATCCATATAAAGTGTCATTTTCGTAATGCAACTGCCTTGAACTTGGTACATATAATAAAAGCAGTTTTCTTTATAGGAAACTTTATATAGTACTTTGAGAGTACTATATAAATTTTGCAAGAATATGCTGTAATGGACCGGGGGAACATTATGGAGATGGCAGATTCCACCCTTCACATTTGCGTCCTTCCTGGGCCATATAATTGTCAGGGTTTGCTGTTAAAGCAAGGAGTTATTACCCTGTCTTTCTCAAAGATAAAGGAACTGCCACAACTGCTACTTCCATACCTGAGTTCCACCTGAAGTTTGGAGATCTGTGCAGGAAGGAAGGCTTCCTGGCAGGAAGTGTGACATAATAGCAGGGTGAGGGTGGCTAGGATTTCCAGGTCAGCAGGACTCCCTATTCCAGTGTTGGTGAACTTATGGCATGGGTGCCAAAGGGGGCACTAGGAGACCTTTCTGTGGGCACCCAACATCTCCCCTTCACAGGCACCTGTATTCAGGTTAAACTGCTATATTGGCAGGCTTTGAAAGTAATTTTTAACTCTGTTTCCACCTTATGTGATCTTACAACTAACCCACTCATTGGGGCTTACCTTTGTAATGACATGCATATACATTGCAAGAAATATGTAGCACTTCTGTCTTTTATGGTACAAGAGAACTGAAAAACACAAACCCTTGCTTTGGTTTTTTGCACATGCATTTCATTTTTAAAATGTATTTAAACAGATTAGGGATGGGCAATTCATTTTGGAACTGGTAGGTACTAAAAAGGCCCAGATGAGCCCAGGTGGTGTTCCAAACCCTCTGACACACACACAGGCAATGGATTACCTTTCTCTGTGCTGGCGCAGAGCTGAGCTCCAATGAGGACGCAGTCTGCGACGTCATATTTGATCCTCCATGGTGCTGGCCAATCTGTCAGGGAGGTGGGATGATGCCTGTCCCTGCACAGCTCCTGATTGGCCAGCACAATGGAGGAGCAAAGATGACATTGCAGCCTTCTTCCTGATTGGAGTTTAACTCTGTGTGAGTCCAGAGAAAGGTAAAGGATTGGCTGTGAGTGTGTCAGAGGCTTCAGAATACCACTTGAGCTCATGTGGGTATTTTCGGAATTGCCAATCCCTAAAACAGATGTGAAACTGAATATACACATATATTGCACTATCACACACACTTGCAGAGTCACCATGGAAACTGACCATGATATCTAGGAGCTCAGAGTCCTCCACACATTTTATCCTTGTTTTAACATTTTGCCATCTAAAAATATGCAAGGGGATTGAGTATGTTTCTGCTGAGAGGGAGATGGCTATGAGGGGAGGGATATAAGATATCCTACTCAGAAATGATGTTTAGGGATGGTTACAAAATGAAAAATGAAATGCTGTTTTGTCATTCCATTACGTAATGAAACAAAACAAAATGAATTGAAATGATGAAGCAGCATTTCATTACAGATGAAACAAAACAGCTATTTTTCCATTGAAATGAACCATTTCATTTTGTCTGTAAAATGGTCGCTTACCTGCAGGTGTTCTGCCACCGCCGCTGCTGCCGAGACTGCCCAGCCAGGCCGGAGAGGATGAGTAGCTGGCAAGCCAGCCTAGGCCCACCATGGGAGCATCACTCCCGCCACCAGAGCCACCACAGCAGGAGAGGGTGAGTAGACAGCAGGCCAGCCTAGGCCCGCTGCTGCTGCTGCCAAAGTTGTCAGGGCTGCCACCAGAGCCCTGCCAGCCAGCTGGGCAGACCAGCCTAGGGCCCCCGCCACCGCCACCAACGTTGCCACATCCGCTGGCAGAGTCACCACCAGCCAGCTGGGCAGGCAGGCCCAGGGCTCCCCACCACTGGTGGAGTTGCTGCAGCCACCAGTGGAGTCACCGTCAGTCATGTGGGCAGGCCAAACTAGGGACCCCTGCTGTCGCCCGCAGAGTTGCTGCCAGCCAGATGGGCAGGCCAGCCTAGGGGACCTACACTCCATCATCGCCACCCGAGTTGCAGCTGCCATCAGCAGAGTCACCACCAGCCAGCAGGGCAGGCCAGACTAGGGGCCACCGCCACCGCCAGCGGAGTCACTGCCAGCCAGCTGGGCAGGCCGACCTAGGCCCCCTCACTACTGGAGCCTTTGGACTTGGAGCCGCTGCTGGAGCTCTCAGAGAACAAGTGCAGGTAACAAAATGTCTCATTTCATACAAATTTTGTTGTAAAAATTCATACGAGATGAAATGAAATGAAATGTGCCTCCCCGAAACAGAACAAAATGAAACACCATTTTTCTGTTTCGTGCCATCCCTAATGATGTTCTTTAATGGCCCTCCTTTCACCAAGCCTTTAAATTTAGCCAACTTAACTGTAAATTGATGCTGCACTGGATATAGTTTTCCTTCAGTCTTTCAAAAACATGCACATGCATTTATATAGTTTTATCAGCCAGCTAGATGCCAATGTTTTGTCTGGGGAAAAAAGGAAGTGTTATTAAAAGACATGGGTCTTTAATATCTTTTTAAGGGATACTGAAATGAAGAAATACTTTACTGGGATGCCTAATTCTTATTTTGCTCTCCCCCACCCCCACATTTAAAATGAGAGGTAGCTAGAAATACATCATTTCTATGTACTTAGTAAATTATATCTGCAGACTATAATAAGCCCTGCAAATTATACGAGGCACTGACTCTTACGTTGTGTTAACAGAGGACAAGATGGCTTTCATAAGTAATAAAAATAAATAGCCAAAATTCTACTGGAGTATTATGTGAATTACTGCCTTCTGCCACTACATCCTTTCTGAGGTGCAGGTACATGAATTTTGTCAGTAATGTACAGCCAAAAAAGTAGGCTCAATATGTAGGCCAGTCCTGTTCAAACAGCTATCCCTGTGGTATTTTATATGTCTCTCGAAAACTGGAAGATTTAGAAGTCTGCCCTAAAAAAAACCTGGGTTGCTTTACCCAGTGGGGAAAAGAACAAAACAAAAAGGGAAAAGATCAGGAGTTGATTTAATGTAGCAAACCTAAGGACTGAGGCAAACACCATGGCCAAAAAAAGAAGAAAAGAAAAAAAGAATCAGGGATAGGAAATGATGAAACATGTTGTAGTATATGTCCACCAAGTCCATGCTTGAACTGTTTGCTTGCTAAGCCATTTGAATGGTGCACAAGAAGAAATCAGTTTGGGAAATCATTAATCGGCATCAATTTACTGCCTTGAGTTATATCATTGCTGTCCCATGAACATTACTACACAAGAGGGATTGAGACAATGTATATATTGATGCTATTGTTCAGCACAGTCGTGTCCGACTCTTCGTGACCCATGGACCAGAGCATGTCAGGCCCTCCTGAGTTCCACTGCCCCCGGAGTTTGGTCAAATCCATGTTGGTTGCATTGATAGCACCATCCAACCATCTCATTCTCTGCTGACCCCTTTTCCTTTTGCCTTCAATGTTTCTCAACATTAGGGACTTTTCCAAGGACTCCTCTCTCCTCTTGAGGTGGCCAAAGTATTGCAGCCTCCACTTCAAAATCTGTCCTTCAGTGAACATTCACGGTTGATTTCTTTCAGGATAGATAGGTTTGATCTCCTTGCAGTCCAGGGGACTCTCAAGACTCTCCTCCAGCACCACAGCTCAAAAGCATCAATTCTGCGGCAATCAGCCTTCTTTATGGTACAGCTCTCACTTCCATACATCACAACCGGAAAAGGCATAGCTGTGACTATCTGGACTTTTGTTGGCAAAGTGATGTCCCTGCTTTTTAAGATGTTGCCTAGGTTTGCCATCACTTTCTTCCCAAGAAGCAGGTGTCTTAATTTCATTGCTGCAGTTGCCATCTGCAGTGATCAAGGAGCCCAAGAAAATAAACTCTGTCATTGCTTCCATTTCTTCCTCTTCTATTTGCCAGGAGGTGATGGGACCGGTGGCCATGATCTTAGCTTTTCTGTTTAGCATCTGCCCATTTTTTTCACTCTCCTCTTTCACCCTCATTAAGAGGTTTTTTAATTCCTCCTCACTTTCTGCTGTCAGAGTATTATCATCTGCATATCTGAGGTTGTTATTTATTTATATTTATTTATTTATGTACTTATTAACCACCTGACTTTCCCTCAGGAACTCTGGGCAGTGTACAACAGATTGAAAAATAATTGCCCAAACACAACCCCCGTAATAAACAGGAAAAAAATAATAACAGTCCACATCACACTAGTACAACATCATACAGTCCGGCAAGAAAAAAGGCTGGAACAAGACAATACAACTAACACACAACACACACACTGTAAACTCGGCGATCAACAAAACTCTCCATGAAGAGCCAGGTCTTTAAGGCTCTCCTAAAGGCCAGCAGAGACCCCGCCAGCCTACGCTCTGTGGATAGTTTGTTCCATAATGCCGGGGTGGCCACTGTGAAGGCCCAATTCCTCATTCTATCTGCCAACTGGAGGGCCAATCCCTCCAAACTGGGGAGATGGCCACTATACCCATCCGGGGATCCCCCAAGAACAGTACCTCAGTCTTCCCGGGGGTTGAGTTTCAGCCTGTTAGTCCTGGTCCATTCCATGACCGCATCCAGGCAGCAGCTGAGGGTCAGCACCACCTCCAATGCAGAGGTGGTAAAGGAGAGAGAGTGCTGTGTTTCATCAGTGTTTTGATGACAGCAGACTTCAAATCCCCTAATGACCTCAGCCAGCAGCCTCATGTATACAGGTGCTGACTGTAGATGTTAAATAGCATTGGGGAGATTGCCGACCCCTGGGGCACCCCACAAGAGAGCGTCCAAGTGGCCGACAACTCTTCCCCAAGCTTAACATAGTGGACATGGCCTCCAAGAAAGGACCAGAGCTAGCTAAAAGCTGGACCCCCAACCTGCCTAGGAGGATACTGTGGTCAATATTTTTACCGGCAATTTTAATTCCGGCTTGTGAGTCATCCGGTCTTGCCTTTCCCATGATATACTCTGCATATAAGTAAAAAGGCAAGGTGGCAGTATACAGCCATGTCATACTCCTTTCCCAATTTTAAACCAGTCAGTTGTTCCATATCCAGTTCTGACGGTTGCTGCTTGTCCCGCATATAGATTTCTTAGGAGACAGATAAGGTGGTCAGGCACTCCCATTCCTTTAAGAACTCGTGCATATTGACAATTGGATCTCTAGTTCCTCGGTCCCTTCGAAATCTAGCTTTCATTTCTGGGAATTCTCTGTTCACATAATGCTGAAGCCTCCCTTGTAAAATTTTGAGCATAACCTTGCTACGTATGAAATGAGTGCAATTGTAAGATAGTTGGAGCTAGAGATGGGCACGACTTAGCGGAATTTCCGTTTCCGTTTTCATTTTTCATTTCCGTTACGTAACGAAACGAAAAACAAAAAACGGCTCAAAACTGGAACGAAAACGGAAACGAAACGACTAATTTCGAGCCATTTTTCGTTTTTCGTTACTGGAAAAGCACTTAATGGAGCTAAATGGGAAGAAACGAAAAAATTTTCATTTTCGTTTTTGTTTGTTGTTTTCGTTACGCAACGAAACGAAAACGAAAAATTTTGAAAATTAGCTCACGAAAACGGAAACGAGCCGAAACGGACCCCTAGATGAAAATGAAAACGAAAACAAACAATTTTTCTGAGTCGTGCCCATCTCTAGTTGGAGCATTGTTTAGCATTACCCTTCTTCAGGATTGGAATGTAGACCAATATTCTGCAGTCCTCTGGCCACTTCTGAGTTTTCCAAATTTTCTCGCATATTGTGTGTAGCACCTTTACAGCATCCTCTTTTAAGATTTTAAATAGTTCTACTGGAATGCCATCGGCTCCACTGGCCTTGTTATTTTCATTGCTTTCTAAGGCCCACTTGACTTCACTTTCCAGGATGTCTGGGTCGAGGTCAGCAACTACATTATGTTGGTTATCAGGGACATCCACATATTTCTGATATAATTCCTCTATGTATTCTTGTCATCTCTTCTTGATGTCTTGTGCTTCTGTTAGGGCTCTACCATTTCTGTCCTTTACAATATCCATCTTTGCATGAGATGCCCCTTTAATATCTCCAATTTTCTTGAATGGATCTTTGGTTTTTTTTTATTGTTTTTCTCTATTTCTTTGCACTGTTCATTTAGGAAGGCAGTCCTGTCTCTCTTTGCTACTCTTTGGAAGTCTGAATTCAATTTTCAGTATCTTTCCCTTTCTCCCTTGCATTTTGATTCCCTTCTTTCCTCTGCTATTTGTAGGACCTCATTGGACAACCCCTTTGCTTTCTTGCATTTTCTTTTCTTTTGTTGCTGCCTCCTGTACAATGCTACAAGCCTCCATCCATAGTTCCTCAGGTGTTCTGTCCACCAAATCTTCAGTTCCTTAAATCTATTCTTCACCTCTACTGTGTATTCATAAGGGATTTGACTTAGATTGTACCTGACTGGCCCAGTGGTCTTCCCTACCTCCTTCAGTTTAAGTTTGAATTTTGCTATAAGAAGCTGATGATCTGAGCCGCAGTCAGCACCTGTATATATGGAAGCAGATAAAAACACAAACAGAGATATCAGGAGAAGTAAATCTAAAGTTGTAACCATACTGCTTAACATTGTAACTCACAGCTAGAGTAGGCCTCCTGAATAAATGGCACTTAGTTGACTCATTGAATACCCACTGATTCAATTAGAGAAGCCTACTCTAATTGTGAAATGTTTTGTTAAGCAAGAGGATTTGGACCATTGGTCAAAATCCCATTGCTTAGTGCATTAAATTGAACTAGAGGAGGCCCATTGAATCAGTGGTGACTGGATAAGTCAAATTAGCTGCAAGTGCCATTAATGCAAATGGGCCTAATCTAACTGCAACTTAGCACAGTGAGTTGCAATTAGAGTACACCCATTTGGAATATTGGAAGCTACAGAGAAGTCAACTCATGATATTCCACCTTTACTTGTAATTCACCATGCTAAGCAACAGGGTTTCAGCCAGTATAACCTGTGCAATCAAATGACAAGATGGCATGTAGTCATCATTCTCAGCACTGTTAAGCAATGGCTGAGCAGGAAAAGAAATAGAATAAAGCAGCTATCTCCTCTTTCACAGTTCAGTGAGCCCAATTCAAACCCTGTATCAATCTTGATCTTGAGTTATATCCCTTTGCTGTGTATACATATTATGTCTGATAATAACCACCTGTGAACTTCTGACCCAAGCTTCTACTTTGTCTATCAGAAAAGTCTTATATGCTCCAGAGAAGTTTTGTTAACTGTGTATTGTATTCAGGGATGTCACGCTGACACAGGAAGGGTTGAAAGTAAAATGCATTTCAACTGGACCTGTACATAGTTTCCCCAAAGTATTTTGAAGGTCAGTTTGGTATTTTGGGATGGATTCCAATTCAGGCTCAATTGCTTCAGATCCAATTTGATTTCTCCTCTAGATCCTTAATTATTCCTCAACCCAGGTATGTACTTTCTCATTCACTTGCATTGGGAAACCACAATGACAGCCATTTTGGTTTTGTACTGATTGGGAGACATGATAGAACCTAAAGAGAGAAGTCAAACTTCCAGATTTCAGAGAGGTTTGTGTACTAGCTACCTTTAAAGTTTATTTATTTTCCAAGTTCACTCCCCAAAACCTGCAACAAAACCCCAAAAAGCAGTCCTTAAAAACATGTTCCCCCAGTAGAGTGCTTAGGCGTGCTCATTCATTCATCCCCTTGCATAGCTTGACATCTTCTCAAGGAAGGAGCCCAGGGAGTGGTGACATGGCCTGTTGGGAGATCAAAACATTCTTTGGCTGACAGCATGGATGATATGGGGTCACAGCACAATTCGTGTAACCCACTGTGGAGTCTCTGTGCTCTGTGGAAGAAATGACAGCAGAAAATATGTGAAGATTCTCAGTCATCCAGGTGAGTTTATCTGGAAATTGAGTCATGCCAACTGGACTTCTTTTCTTGAGAGATTGAAAAGTTTTGCTGCTCATCCAAGCAGCTTCATCAGTCTGAGGAAGGTTAGTGATAAGTCCTGGATGACTCACCACTACCCTTCCTCAGACTGTTGAAGCTTCTTAGATGAGCAGTGAAACATTTCAATCTCTCAAGAAAAGGTATCCAGTTTCCATGACTTGAATTCCAGACATCAGAAAGAAAATCCATGTTGCTTGCAATGCCTTTCTTGTCCTCCCACTGAATGTTGCAGGCATAGTTCATGGCAAATCAAATCAAAGTGTTCTGCTTATATACCGCCCCAGAGCACTTCAAGCACTTTCTTGGCTGTTTACAATTTAATTATGCAGACTACACATCCCCCCCGCCCCCGGCAAGCTGGTTACTCATTTTACTGACCTCAGAATGATAGAAGGCTGAGTCAACCATGAGCAGGTTACCTGGGATTAAACCCCAGGTTGTTAGCACAATTTTAGCTGTACAGGAATTAAACCACTGTGCCACATGGCAGTGAGAAGCCTTCCTTTCCAGTTTCAAGTGATGAGAGAAAGTTTATGCCTTTGAGCACTGCGACTGAAGAGTGACAGTGGAATTCTCTCAGGCTGCATGTTAGACCTGACAATGAATGAAATCTGGGATGGGGTTTTTGGTGTTGGTATATGTAGTGGGGGACAAACAGCTCATGATTGGGGAAGGTGAATTTGTCATAGTCCACAAGCTACCACTGTTCTGAGGCCTTCATAAAACATGAAGAGCACAATCCTCTGCTTGTCTGCTCAGAAGTGAGTCTTGAAGAGTTCAACAGGAATGGATACAGGATTACACTGCGAGAGTTGGTCCATTGGAACAACTGGAGGACTGTCCAACCTGAGGCTTTAATGGTTTGCCCAACCCAATTTCTCCTGTCTATCGGGGTGGATGAATAATCCTCTACATATGTAACCCTCCTGCTGTATGCTTAATTGTTGGCCTTTGTGCTTGTGTGTGTGCTTGTGTGTGTGTCTTTTTCCCAGGTGTGTGTCTTCCACTCTACCCAACTGCTATTGGCATAAGAAAACATTTGGATTACAGAATAAAGAGGGATATTCTTTAACCTGTTTTATACATATCACTTGCTTTTTATGAGCACTGGGCCACCACTGATTTCCACCTAAAGCAAAATTGCAAAGGCAGTTTTGAACATTTTGGCAGAGGGAAAACAAAAGCCAAGGAACTCTTCAGGAAATGAAAAATCATGTGCAAAGAATCATAAAACAAATTTATTGATTAACTATTGATTAGAAGCAGCCCTATAATGCTTCTAGCTTCACAGCTAGTACAGTACAGTAGAATAGTGTATAAATTACTTGCTATAGTTGGTAACATCTTGTAAGTGGCATGGTTAATAAGCCACTCTTTTTGTGTATAAGTAATGAGGTTGTAGCAAAGTTGTCTTTCAAATGTAATGTTAAAAACAGGATTGCTTCCCCACCTTTTGATGTAATTGAAAAATATTTCCTAATTACGGTTAATGTTACTTTTCAAGACGAATTTCAGGCATTTTAGAAACACTGACAGCAGAAATTTTCAAGCGTTAAGCCATCCTCGAAATCACTTACAGGATCCTCCATTCTTCTGCATGAGGCCAGTGTTTAGGGGAGCAAATGATAATTTAGAAATATGGAGCCTTTGATTTTGATCCCCACAATATGAAAATTTCAATGTAAACCTACTTATAATTACTTAATAAAGAAGCTACAAAACATAACACTCAGCCTATCTTTATTGCTTCTGGAAAGGAACATTTTTATGGCATCACCTGAAAATGTGGTTTGAAAACAGGTCCAATAATTTAATAGAGTCACCTGAAGAGACAGATTTAGCAAAAGCAAACTACATTGATTAATTAACTGATTAATTAATAATGAAAAATAATTATGATAAATGTACTGTTTTTCTTTTTGCAAATATATTGATTTATTTCCTTCGCATTTATGTATTGCATTTTCCTCTTACGAGACCGAGTAAATGCTTTTATATGCAGATTGAGCAGTCATTTTTGCCAACATCGTAAATTCAAAAATTTAGATCAATATGTCGGACAATTTTTGAATGTGATGTATTTTTATGCTGACATTTGCAATAAGGGCATTCATGTAATTTATTGAAAGGATTTATACTGTGAGGGAAATTTATTGCTTTAATAACTTTGTCACATTAATGTGCATATTTTAATGGCATATTCAGAACTTAAAAAGAAAAAGCATAAATGAATTTGTGTTTTGCTAGCCCTGGAAAACCTTCACTGCAATTATTTTTCAGCGTTTAAGCTCTCACATTTTACACACACACACACACACACACACACACACACACACACACACACACACACAGAGAGAGAGAGAGAGAGAGAGAGAGAGAGAGAGAGAGAGAGAGAGAGAGAGAGAGAGAGAGAGATTCAGAGCAATGCAGTTTGGTTTTGGTTCAGTATTACAGATTTGCTAAGGACAGCCACTGGTTTCTTTAATTGATAGCTAGTGGGTCTTCTCTATACACAATCTTTAAAGTAGGACATTCCTTCCCAACATTTTAACAAGCTATTCCGTAGATGATCTAAAACATGTGACTTAGTTGTCATTCCACATCTTGATTCTGTCTATCATCGCTGCTGTAGAACATTACTTCTTTCTTGGCATGATGTATTTGCTATCTTGAATTTGATTCTGTCATGCAATTAACACTCCACCCCACACCCACACACATACAGAGAAATATTTGAATATTTCAGGTACTGGAGTCATCATCTAACATTAATCAGAAGGTGGTTGTTCCTTGTGACTTGCAGTGTAACCTCACTCCAAGATATGTTGGTTATACCGACTTTGGAGGGAACAGAAGCCTTTTATGCTGGTACATCCTCCTTGTCGAAGAGGATTTCAGATGTGGTGAGTGAAACTAGCCAGCAGAAGAGGAGGAGGAGGAGGAGGAGAGAACAAGGAAGGGGTGAGTTATACCAGATCCAAACTTCTCCCAACCTAGATTCACTGCCACTGTGCTCACACAAAATGAGATGATGGTCAGGGTAGTCTTATAAATTCTGAGAAACGTCCAACACCTCTAGGCTGGAGGGTGGGTGGCCTTGAGATACAGCCCCACCTCTGCTGGCATCAAGATACTCAAGGAGCCCTCACCCAGCTTGACTAGTTAGAACTGCAACCTTAATCTTTTACTGCCTTCAGATCTACCAACAGTCTTTCCATTTTCAACCACTTCCGAGTAGAGCATTGTGAAGATGTTGGAAATAATGGAATGGGAAGAAACTATCTGGGGTGTGTATGTGGTTCTCACCACAATGGAATTACCTTTGGATGGAGACATGGGTACTAGGGATGAGCACAAAATGTAAAACTGTGTTTCATTTCATTCTGTTTCATACCTCTGCATTTTGTTTCATATCTGTAAGTAATGATTTTTTTTAAAAAAATCTGTTACTTGTGAAACAAAGCGAAACAAAATAAATCCCGATGGCACCAGCACTCTAGCTGGTGTGGTGGGGGATTCAAAGCGAAACAAAATAAATCCCCATGGCACCAGCACTCTAGCTGGTGTGGTGGGGGATTCCAAAGCCCCTCCCCACCACCTCCCAGCTGATTTTGACAGCTTGATGCCAGCTGGGAGGTGGGGGTAGGAGGAAAGGAGCAGCTAGGCAGAAATAAATTTGCTGCCTGACTATTCCAAAGCCCTCCCTGTCCAGAAAACCGTGTTGGGAGGTGGGGGGGGGGACACGGGAGAAGGAAGGAGGCAGAGCTAAATTCAAACAGAGCTTCAATTTACCCCTGCTTCTTTCCCTCTTCCATGTGATCCTTGCTTAGCTGGGGCTTTTTGAGAGATCAGGGTTTGGAGAGGGGGGAACCCCACCCCCTCACACTCCAACCTGTCAAAAAGTCCCAGTTGGCATGTGGGAGAGGAGCGAAAGGCTGAATGGAGCAGGTTTTTCCCTCAATGATCCACTTCTTTTCTTTAACTCACACTGACCATGTGGCTCCCGGGCCAGGCTGGTGTTTTTTTAATTTTAATTTTAATTTTATTTTTAAATGTTTTAATTTTTTTCCTTGCACACTGACTGGGTTGGCACATTTTCCCCCTTTCCTTTTCCCTCCCCCCTCTTTTCTTTTATTTGCACTGACCATGTGGCTCCTGGGACAAGTTGGCACATTTTTTAATTTTTGTATTTTTTTTTAAAATTGTGCCAACCACGCACCTGGCTGGGTCAGCAGCCCATGGGCCAGATTGGTTTTTTATTTTTATTTTTATTAATTTTATTTATTCTTTTGAATCACTGACCACGTGGCCCACCAATCAGCTGTAGCATGGGCCTGGTCGGCATTTTTTTATTATTATTATTTAAAATTGTGCCGATTTGTTTGAATTGCACTGACCGCACGCCTGGCTGGGTCGGTGGCGCCTGGGTCAGTCTGGATTGGGTTTATGATGATGATGATGATGATTGATGATGAAGAAGAAGAAGAAGAAGAAGAAGAAGAAGAAGAAGAAGAAGAAGAAGAAGAAGAAGAAGAAGAAGAAGAAGAAGAAGAAGAAGAAGAAGAAGAAGAATCGCCAACCACATGGCCCACTGATCAGCTGTAATGTGGGCCTGGTTGCAGTTTTTTTGTTTGTTTCTATTTTTACATTGTATTGGTTTGTGGCTGGAAGTCTCCTCCCTGGGGGTGGCAGCGGTGGCTGGAGGTCATCCCATCAGGTAGGAGATGACAATAGGAATGGAAAATGAACCAGAACAAAATGAAAATTTCTGTTTTGTTTCATTTCATTTTTCTTTGAGGGGGTGGTTTGTTATTTGTTTTGGCCCCTAACAAAATAAATAACAATGAAACAAATTGTTTCATTTGTTGTTTTTTGTATGGCGCCCATCCCTAATGGGCACTTTACCATTTGAACCACAGGGCAGGCAATCAGGTGTTCAGCAGACTGAAAATTCATATTTTATTCTCAAGTAGACATAAGGAGTTCCCAGAATGACAGCCGTAATGTAGTGTTACATTACATGAGGAAGAGGAACTATGAAATATTCCTTTGTATGTGAAACAAAACTTCTGTTGCTCAAAGTGGACCAAACTGTGCAAATAATGGTTTTAATCAAATAATGCCAGCTGTGAAAAATGACAACGATTGTTAGTTTGTTGTATGGACTTCTAAGGATTGGAAGCCCTGAAGAGCTTGTTTGGTGTCTTTTCTTTTCCCCAGATTAGCTGGTCATTCTGCTCTGCATGCATACTCTGCATTTCAATGGCAAAAACCCACAATGTCTGGGCCTAAGAGACAATTTGCACACATTACAAAGTCTCCAATGGGGGAAAACACTCTTTGTCGTATTGTGCATGAAGGTGAGGAATATTTAGCCGGCCCCATTGAGTTGAAGCAGCCAAAATCAACAAGAATGAAGGGTTTGGCAAACATTATTTTCACCTCACACCGAGACATATGTAAAAGAAACAATGTGGTTCTCTATAATTTCTCTCAAGTCCTTTCTGTCAGGTGGCAGATTGGCAGCTGGAAGAGAGCAGAAGAATCAAGCTCCGTCACCCCTACAATTGGATATCTGAGAACGTGAAGTAAGACACACACACACACACACACCCAATAATTCACCTGGACAGCCTTCTGCACCTGAGATACTACTATAATGTCAGAAAATATTTGATCATGCTTCTTAGAAATAAATATGTGCCCCCCTTCACCTCCCATTGAAAACAGTCGGGAGAGGAAATGTTTTGACTTCTGAATTTTGGATGCTTGGACACCATTGCCAAATGATTTGTCATCATGCCATAGTGTTTGATGCACCTGCTGTCTGGACACCTACCCAGACAAGAGCTCCAGGAAAATACCAGCTGTGATATTCATCATTAGGTAAAATCACACTCGCTTAACATAGATCATGTATGGGAGCTGAAAAAAGTATGGCTGGAGCTAACTTAGGCAGTTTGTGTGTAACAAAAAAGAACATTTCCATTAAAAGATAAGTTTTTATTTCCATTTCGAAGGCTTCCTTCTGGCTGCACTTTATCACAGCCATCTACTTACTAAATGCTGAAGAAACATTGACTGGAACAGGATTGGGGAGGGAATAAAGTTATTTCTTTAGATTTGTAAGGAAGCCAGCAGACCTGATCCACTTCATCAGTGTAGCTTTCCTTCCACTGTTGCTGTTGCCTTAATACTTTACCCTGTAGTTCAATACAGATGAGAAACTTTTTTTAAAAGATATGGTTTCCAGGATATTTCCGCTATTGTAATATTTTTGGAATTAAAGTCCAATAAAACCCAAAAATGCCTCACCTCATGTGAGCTTAAGAGCCATAAAGAGAAATGGTTCACCTCAGTAAATACGTAATCGGCTGTGCTGTCTATTTCTTACTCAGCACATCACCACCGTAATAAGTCCAGCTTATTTAGGGATAGTGGCCTATGAATACTTCAGATGTGTATAGAACTGACATGCTTTCAGAATTGAGCATAGAACTGAAAAATTGGTTTCAATATGTGGACAGTCTTGTGTAGGAGGAGATACTTGCCCACATACATAGAGTTTTCTGATGGCCAAGAAATATACTTTACATTATGTCCTAATTAATGAAAAGCCAGTGACGAAGTCCTGGAAGAAAAGCAATGCTGTTTTAATAAAAACTAGAGATGGGCATGAAATGCAAAAATAATGTTTCATTTCATTTTTCATTTCATTCCATTCTGTTTCATTTTGTTTCATTTGAAATGATTTTTTTTAAAAAATGTTTCATTTTTGTGTTCTCTCTCTCTCTCTCTCTCTCTCTCTCTCTCTGTGTGTGTGCAGTACTTGTGTAACATCCCACACCTGATCAGGTGTGGGAAAGGGCGGGATTTGTAAGAATTTTTGCTGCCCCAAGCACAGAAAAAAATGTTTACAAATCCTGCCTTTCCCCCCACCAGATCAGGCACTGGGAAACTGGAGGATTTTAAATTGTTTACATTGTTTACATTTATTTATTTATTTATTTATTTATTTATTTATTTATTTATTTATTTATTTTTCTGAGCCACAAGTGCTGATCAGCTATAGCTTGGGCTTCAGGCTAGCAAAGAAAGAAAGAAAGAAAGAAAGAAAGAAAGAAAAGTTTAAAAATCACTCCTTTACCCTCATCATGTGGGAAGAAAGGAGTGATTTTTGTTTTTATTCCATTTTTATTTATTATTTTTTTTGCTGATCAGCACTTGGTGGTCAGCAAAGCAAATAAATAAAATTTAAAATTTAAAATTTAGTAAATAACTTTATAAAAATGTAAAAAAAATATTGTTAAAATAAATTAAACATTGGTCCTTTCCCCCCACCCAATGGGGGGAAAGAAGCAATTTTAAAACTTTTTTGGCAGCCCCAAGACTGTGCTATAGCTGATCAACACTTGGGGTTCAGCAAAAAATATATATATATATATTTAATGTTTATTATTTTATTTTATTATTCTATTCTATTCTATTTTATTCTATTTCATTATTATTTTTTGCTGAGTCCCAAGTGCCGATCAGCTGTACCACAGGCTTGGGGCTAGCAAAATAATAAATAAATAAATAAATAAATAAATAAATAATGGGTGTTAATGAACCTGGACATCCATCGATAAATGGGCTACAGGTCACGGGTCCCATTGCTGAGCAACCAGGGCATGGGCCTGTAGAGTTACTGGAAGCTGAACCATCTCAGAAGCGGCGGAAATATACTCTACCAGAGAATCAGACAATCATGAAATGCTATTATAGAGCAGAACCTGAAAAACGTGGCTACCAAAAGCAGATGCATCAGTTATGGAAACAAGAATATCCAAACTCCAATATAACTGAATTACGATTAGCTGACCAGCGAAGATATATTATCAGACACAAGGTGTTTAATAAAGTTGAACTAGAAGAAATACAGAGGAGTTGTGAAATTGAAGGTCAACAAATTATCCAAATAGGAGGAGAAAATAGATTAATCATACCTGGGGACATTGAACAGTCAAAATTTGAAGAAAATATGGATGTTGCGCAAAACTTTGAACCAAAGAAGGTTCAAATAGGATTGGAACACCAGCAGAGCTCACTATTAGGCAGCAAGAATTGAAGAATAAAATACTCACACATGCTGCATTAAATGAAGAGAGGGGAAGGCTCCCAATTTTAAAGACTGTGCCTAGAAAAAAATTGGTACCATTGATGAACGATGTAAACTCAGCACTTGCAACTAGAGATGGGCATGACTCAGAAAAAAAATTTCGTTTTCGTTTTCGTTTTCGGCTAGGGTCCGTTTCGTTTCGTTTCCGTTTTCGTGAGCTAATTTTCAAAATTTTTCATTTTCGTTTCGTTACGTAACGAAAACAAAAACCAAAAACGAAAATGAAAAATTTTTCGTTTCTCCCCATTTAGCTCCATTGAGTGCTTTTCCAGTAACGAAAAACGAAAACTGGCTCAAAATTAGTCGTTTCGTTTCCGTATTCGGTCCATTTTTGAACCGTTTTTCGTTTTCGTTTCATTACATAACGAAAACGAAAAAATGAAAACGAAAACGAAAATACCGCTAAGTCGTGCCCATCTCTACTTGCAACAATCCAGATAAGGTCAATTGAACAGATAAATCAGCTTGCTTATAGTGCAGCAGTAATAGTAATGGAAGAACTAGGCATTCCACAATTGAAGCCCCCCCCACCAAAATGCATTGAGAAACCACGGTGGAAAATCAGGCTGGAGCTTAAAATCAAAAGACTCCAAGCAGATGCGAGTAACTTAAAAGACCTGCAGGAGGACAAATTAAAGAATGGTAAGATCAAGAAATATTTGACTAAAAAATACTGGTTAAGTACAAGGAAAATTGGAGAAGCATTGGAAATAGTGAAGCAGTAAATAACAGCAACAGCTAGAAAAATTGAAAGATATGATGCTAGATTTACTCAGTATAAAGACAACCAGTTGTTTCAATCAGATCAAAGAAAGTTCTATCAGAGTTTAAATCAGAAGATACTGTAGGTATAAAAGAGGAAAAGCCTGAAAAAATGGCAACCATTCAGTTTTGGAAAGACATATGGGGGACTGAGAAAGACTATAATAGAAATGCTGGATGGCTCAAGATTTTGAGGAAAAATTTTCCAAGTGCACAATGGACCAACTAGAAATAACAGCTGATATGATCACCAAAAGAGTACAAAAAGTCAAAAACTGGACATCACCTGGCAATGATCAACTGCATGGGTTTTGGCTTAAACATCTGACCAGTCTGCATGGAAAAATGGCCCAACAATTTAATGAAATGACTATTAAAAAGCCTTTGACTCAGTACCGCATGGTTGGATTATTAAGTGCCTGGATGCCATTGGAATATGTAAAAGTATTAGTGTCCTAACTGAAAATGTGATGAAGAACTGGAAAACAGATTTGTTCGTCAGGGATGAAAGCTATGGATTGGTTAGCATAAAACGAGGGATTTTTCAAGGTGACTCTTTGTCACCTCTTCTATTTAATATTGCCCTGATTCTCCTCTCAATAAATTTGCAGAACACAAATTTAGGGTACCAAACTGCTAAAAATTCAGGGAAAATTTCTCATCTATTGTATATGGATGACTTAAAGTTGTATGGAAAATCAGAAACTGAAATACACTCACTGACCAACACAGCCAGAATTTTCAGTACTGATGTTAGTATTGAGTTTGGACTAAACAAATGTGCCACAGTGGCACTGAGAAAAGGAAAAATAATTGAGAGTGAAGGAATTGAAATGCCAAATGGACAAGCTATTAAGTATCATCAGTCTGACGCCTATAAATATCTGGGCATACTGGAATTAGATAATATCAAGCATGGGCAAGTGAAAAATGTGGTCAGTAAAGAATATATCCAAAGGGTCAGAAAAGTATTAAAGAGTAAGCTGAATGGTGGTAACACCATCAAGGCCATTAATAGCTGGGCCATACCGGTCATCAGGTATACCGCTGGCATTATAAACTGGACTCAGACGGAGCTAGATATTCTAGATAGGAAAACAAGAAAACTTATGACCATTCACTATGTATTTACCTAGAAAATTAGGTGGCAGAGGTGTTCTGCAAGTGAAGCAGACAGTTGAAGAGGAGAAACATGCATTGGCAGATTATGTAAAAAATAGTACAGAGCCAGCATTATTGGAGGTTAAGAACAGGGAGGTGTTTAAAGTAAATCAAACAAAGGGTCAATACAGGAAAACAACAATGCAAAAATGAGCTGAGAGCTGGCATAATAAAGCGCTGCATGGGCAGTTCCTCGAAAAACTCAAAGAAAAAGTAGATGAGGAAAAGACCTGGTTATGGCTCACCAATGGAACACTGAAAAAAAGAGACAGAAGCCCTGATTTTTGCAGCTCAAGAACAAGCTATCAGAACAGGTGCAGTTAAGGCTAGAATAGAAAAATCAGATGAGTACCCCACATGTAGACGCTGCAAAGAGGCAGATGAAACTATCGACCGTATATTGAGTTGTTGCAAGAAAATTGCTCAGAATGATTACAAACAGCGTCATAATGTAGTTGCTCAAATGGTCCACTGGAATTTGTGTCAGAACTATCATCTGCCCATAGCAAAGAACTGGTGGGACCATAAGCCTGAAAAGGTGACTGAAAATGAGCATGCAAAATTACTCTGGGACTTCCGAATACAGACAGACAGGGTTTTGGAGCATAATACCCCAGATATTGTGATTGTGGAGAAGAAAAAAGTGTGGATCGTTGATGTTGCTATACCCGGAGATAGTAGAGTCACTGAGAAACAACTTGAAAAAATTACCCAATATCAGGATCTCAAAATTGAACTTCAGAGACTCTGGCATAAACTGGTACAGGTGGTCCCAGTGGTAATCGGCACTCTGGGTGCAGTGCCCAAAGAGCTAAGCAAATATTTAGAAGAAATTGGAGTCGACAAAGTCACCATCAGTCAGATGCAGTAAGCCACCTTACTGGGATCTGCTCGCATAATTCGCCAATACATTACTGAGTCCTAAACGCTTGGGAAGCGTTCGACTAGTGATTGGTAATACAAAATCCAGCGTAGATAGCTGTGTGGTTAATTAATTAATTAATTAATTAATTAATTAATTAATTAATTAATTAATTAATTAATTAATAATAATAATAATAATAATAATAATAATAATAATAATAATAATAATAATAATAATTTTGTTTGTTTGTTTGTTTGTTTGTTTGTTTGTTTGTTTGTTTGTTT
>JAHTLZ010000348.1:14781834-14804928 GCA_023846285.1 Phrynocephalus versicolor
TTTGTTTGTTTGTTTGTTTGTTTGTTTGTTTGTTTGTTTGTTTGTTTGTTTTTGGCTGGCTAATTTAAGAAGCATAGTGCCCCCAGAAGAATGGAATGATAAACCACTTCTGAGTATTTTTTACTAGAAAACCATAGAAAGGGTCACCATAGATCATAATTGACTTGACAGCATTCTATTATTAGCATGGAACATCTGAAGAATTCTCTTATCTACAATGTGATCCAAATTCTTTAAATTGTACCTTTCTTTGCATTTATATGACTCCAACATAAACATAACTTTTAACCTAACCATGAACAGCATTATATTTGCAGCAATCCAGTTACAAGATGTTCGTAATTTCTTCTTCACATTTTAGAAATGGTCTCTGGAGCGAAGTAAACAGCTTTGCAACATGGCTTGATATAGACACTGAGGTGGGAGTGATCATATGCCCCTCACAGCTCAGGTGTTTTCTACACTTTTCTTAACAACAACTTTCACCTATGCCTGGTTCTCACTTGCAGGATTCAGTGGGTCTGTCTTGACAGTGATCTACCCTTTCTGGCAGTCCTTTCAAATGGAAGCACAGACCATTGAATCTGGAATGACTCTGCGTTCAGAAAATGCTCTCATTGTGTTCCATAATCATGAGCTGTTAACAAGATATCCTTCGAGAAAATAATAATAATAATATGAATGCAGATGTTTAGCCTAGCAATTGGTTTCTTGGGAGTGATGTTGCAAAAGTACCAACCTCCCTCATGACCTAATTAAATTTTTGTGATCTTCAGTACAATAGCATTGTAGTGGATCATGAGCACCCAGAAGCCTATGATCTTTTAATCACACCATGTACCACCTACCTCCGACTTTCTTATCCCATCTGAGTTTAGTTGCAATGATTACTTTCATTGGAAAGGGAGAGGAGAGGCGATTTCCCCAGCAACAATGTATTTTTGCTTACTGCTGTTGTGTGGATATTGCCTGATCCAGTTTGTATTCAAAACTGATAAGACTGGTATGGAGCTGGACTGAAATGATTTGTTCTCAGGTTTCTGAATTTTTTTAGGGGATGTGGGACACCTGAGCATGTTGAAAAGATGAGATTATGATCTGAGAGGCAGGAGGTGGGAGAGAAGGTGCTATGCATCACCAGCAACTCTGGGGATGTTGTTGACCTTCAGTTGGTAGACAAAGCTCCTATCAGCTTCTGTTCTTCCACTTCCTTGAAAGCTGTGCTCAGGCAAAATATGTTTTGGTGGTCTGGAAGATGTTCCTTTTGTGCTTCAGTGACATTTCAGTGATTTATGGGGCACCCTAACTAACACAACTGCAACTTAACTCCCCTGTGCCTACTCCAGGTAATGCATTAATATCCCTGCTTATTATACCATATATGATGCCAAACATTTTGGAATACTTTGAAGCCCCCCCCCCCAGTGGGACAATTGAAACCTATTAGCTTTGCAAAATACAGTCACCTTCCTTATGTGACCCCCTGTGGGTTTGTAACCATGGATAATGTCTCAGTGGCTGAAATTGTGTTGCAAGCTTGCCCAAATGGTATCACTTTGGGAATGGACTGCTGCGAATTAAGAAATCTTACTAGTTGTTACGTTATTAAGAGATGTCTTAATTTACGGAAATTCACTTCTTAAAAGCAATGCTGTTTCTGCAACTGTACAACATGATTAAGGCCAAAAGAAATGTCTGGGATTCATTTGCACTATACCCCTAGCAGAGGGTCACAGTCTTCCTTTCCCACAAACACCCAAGCCGGACCAAGCCAGACCAAATCACAAAGACTTCTTGGTCTTTAAAAAATGTTGCAGCATAATTTCCATTGGGCCATTCTGTATGAAGAACTATTGTCAGCTTGAAGCTTGTTTGCTGCTATGCCACTTCTGGAAGTAGTCGGAAAGTATTTATTTCCTTCCTATATATACAGTGATAAGTTTAAACATTTGTTGTTTCATGTTTCTTATCACACTGCCAAATTACAATTTAGCCCCACATAAATATTAGAATATGCTCTCTCTCTCTCTCTCTCTCTCTCTCTCTCTCTCTCACACACACACTCACTCACACACACACACACACACAGACACACACACAGAGAGAGAGAGAGAGAGAGAGAGAGAGAGAGAGAGATTTCCTTTTGGACATGATGAATGACGCTGTAAAGGGGGGATTACTTGCTGCAGCACTAATAAAAATTAAATATCCACTATGCAATAAAAAAGTGCCTGACTGTGCAAACTAATGCCCAGTGTATAAGCTGATACTCAATCCAGTGGTCCAAAACAATTCCTCCAGTTTCCAATGCAATTATATACAGATACAAGTTTTCAATTATTGATTAAATATATGATCTGCAGTGTACGAAATATGCAGTTCTATAACTGGGAAGGTGCAAGAGAAAAAATATATTTGAGAAAGGACTGGATTTTGCTTATTCCTGCTGAGGATGAAACTAAGAGCTAGACATTGCCAGGTTCCAGGTGGGGAAAATCTAGCTACTTGCAGGCAGATTCTTTATAATATTTTTCTTGTTGCACCTGCAGGCTTTTCACTTTTAAACAATTCTGTTGGCCTGCCACTGTTTTTCCTCCCCAGTTTTCTGTCAACTGGGTGATGATCCTGCATGACTTCAGAACTGACACATTGCGATCAAGTCACCATCACATCCGGAGAAACAAGCTCCCACAATCCGGCTGGCTTATCCTTGTGTGGAAAAGGGAATGTGAAGAATTTCAAGCTTGACGTTGCTTGACAGTAGCATACATGGACCTATGTATCTGCAGTGAAATATCCAGCACTCTATATTCTTGCATCCAAGATGCTAGTCACTGTGGACATTTCTCTATGGAGAAATTCTGAACCGCCACTATGTGTCCTGAAAACATATCCTCTAAAATGTTCTGCTGTGCTCTTGTTTACCCTCTCACTTCCCTGGCCCCTTAGCATTGTTTTATTCTCTTCTGTTTCTCCAACTATATGTCCAAAGGCAGAGTTATGTATTTTCAAATAGGTACATTCACGGCTCCTTTCCTAGTGGGTTTTGCAACTTCAACATTATTTATTTATGACAATGGGTGTTCCAAATCTTTTCCTTAGGCAACTTTTTATAACTATCCAAAAACTAATCCCTAAAAAGAAAAGAAAGTCATACCAGGGGATTTAGACTTTGCCACAGAATAAAAATGATTGAAATTAATTGGATCAATACGATAACTGAGTCAGGGTGATCCTAAGTCCCCTTAATTTCAGTGGCTCTGCTCTGTATCCAACTCAGAATACTTAGGTATCTCAAATCATCCCACAACTGCATACATGTTCATCAAGGGATTTTAAAAATAGCTTGCAAAGATATACAGGAAAATAATTTATTGGTTGAAATCCAGCTGTGCAGCTCAGCGTATATGATTATGTTCAGCGACAAATAATTGTTGATTTAGGGTGATGTCAGGGGTGTGCACAATTTCATCCCAATGTCAGAAGTTGCAGGATCTCTGAGATCACTAAAGGAAGTCTTTAACAAATGGCTAATTTGGTGCTGATGACATCATCACAGTTCGACTCATAGACTCAAGTCAGCCATTTTATTGCAAACTGGGGCTCAAACTGTGTTAATTTTAAACTTAAAATGTGATCCCTTGTGAGCTTTCTTACACTTGTTTGTTAAACAATAAACCAAGTGAGCTAGATATGTTTACTTAGACATCAGCCCCAAAGAAAACTGCAATCTAAATCTAAGGCTGATGTCACAAGAGCACCCCTTCCAATTATTGATGAAATAAGCTAGCACAGTTTGGCAAGGCCATATTGGGGGAGGGGGCAAAAGGGTGCATTTATCTTGGGTGCAGCAATCTGGGGCACCTAGAGAGGGAACAGGAGAAGGAACCCATGCACCCTCCTGCCAGCAGTCCTCCTTTCCCCTGGCTAAGGGTTGGCGACAGGACCCCATCCACCGCAGCCGCCTTTGCCTCTGCTGCTGCTGTGCCAGGCAGGAAGGTGCAGCAGCACACTGTCATTGGTGGTCAGCTGGCTGGCCTAGGCGTTCTGGCCGGTACCAGAGCTTGCTCACCCGAAGCCTCTGCTGCTGAAGCCTCTGACACCACTGGCCAGCCCTCCTTTCCAGCCTAGAGGAGCGTCTCTCTCTCTCTCTCTCTCTCTCTCTCTCTCTCTCTCTCTCTCTCTTTCTCTCCCAGCCCACCTCCGCCCCCTCGTCCAGCCCCTGATTTGTCCCACTTCCCAGGGCTCGGTGGGCAGGCAGTTGAGGGGCTCTGGGCATGACCTGGGGCAGAAGCAGTGCTCTCGCTTTCCAACCAGGTGGGGAGGATGGTTGCGTGCTGGGATGAGGACAAAGCACCTCACATCTCTCCCCCCTGATCCCGCATTGGGCTGGGTGGCTAGCAGGGCTTGGGATGGGTAGGGGGAGAGCCTGGTCCATGCCACCGGCATCCTCCCTCTCCTTCACTTCCTTCCTCCCTGCATGCCCTGTCCTGTGGTGCTGGCAGGCGCTCTGCCACTTGCTCACCTCCTTCCCCACCCCCGGATGCCACTGCCCCAGCCCAGTCCAGGAAAGGAGTGGGGTTGAGCCAGGTGGGCTCCCTCCCTTCTTCCCTCACCTGTTCGCTCCTTGCCTCCCTACCCTCCTCACACCCACACTGCCCCCCTTGCTGGGTGGATGTTATGCAATTGGGAAGGACCGGAGGGGCACAAAAGTGACTTTGTCCCCATGTACTCCAAACCCTTGCTATGCCTCTGTAGTCTAGCTCAGTGGGATCAGGGATATATACCTAGAAATTTACAGTCTATTCCATTTGCTGGTAAAACCTCAATCACACTTTCCTCTGCCATGGAAAATGAAATCACCATATCAGGATGGGGCCAACTGATTGTATCTCACTGTGAATATTTTCCAGGTAGCACCCTCATTCAACAGCCTGTCATCAGTTCTATAAAATGGGCCAGTCGGTGTCTAAATCCCTAAGGTGCAGCAGGAGTCTTTACTTTTCTCCAAACCATATCTGCTGATGCAGATTGGTGGTCATTGCTTTTGGGATGGAATAAGTGGAAAAAGTGAATCCTGTCTCTCTGACCTACTGCTAAGATGCTGTACCAAAAGGGAGTCTTTCAACCTCCTATTTTAGTGCCCCTCCATGAAAAAAAGCATACTGCAAACTTCTCTCTCTGTTTGTGTGTGTGTGTGAAAGAGTGTGAAAGAAAGAGTTATTTGAGACATATTTCAGTTCAAGTCTTCCTTGGCCATACAATGCCATGATTCATGTATTGTGTGATGAATCTTAAAGCCTTTAAGGATCTCACTAGTAGACATGATAAATAAGTTGTATTTTGAAGGAGTGCATGTGTTACCAGAATGTAAATAGTGGAGTATTACCTGAGGAAGGAGATCACATTGTGTGTGTGTGTGTGTGTGTGTGTGTGTGTGTGTGTGTGTGCATGCATGTGTGTTTGAGAGAGAGAAAGAGAGAGAGAGAGAGAGATGTAAAATCAGTAAAGGAACACTGCTGTGCTAATAACTCTGATGCATAGTCACTCAGAATTAAGCACCATTAATCCTGTACATATTATCCTCGTGCAAATGCATATAGAACTGCAAATAAAAAATTAAAACAATTTGATCTCAAGAATCAGTGTTCTCAGTTCCAATACTGTCTTGAGGTCACATATCTCTTTACATTTCTCTCCTACTTAAGCTAAGCTTTCTCAGTTTCTGCAGAGCTAAAAAGGTAAAGGTTTTTCCCCGCACATGCGTGCTAGTCGTGTCTGACTCTAGGGGTGGTCCTCATCTCCGTATTCAAGCCAAAGAGCCAGTGTTGTGCATGTCCATGGCCACATGGGCAGCATGGCTGCAAGGAAACACTGTTTTACCTTCCCGCTTTTTATGGTGCTACCTATTTATCTACTTGCATTGACATGCTTTCAAACTGCTAGGTTGGCAGGAGCTGAGTTTATGAGTAGGAGCTCGCTCCACTGCGTGGCACCTGGGATTCGAACCACTGAGCTGCCTACTTTGCAGCCGACAGTTTTCGGAAGCCTTAGTCCAGTGAGCCACCATGCTCCTCTGCAGAGCTATTTCACTTCTAAATATTTGAAAATCATTTTGTGCTGCAACTCACTGGGAAATCTACCTATAGTGTCAACAACCACCTCTGCCATTCCCAGCCTGCAAGGCTTGTGGGCATTAGAGACAGGCACGACTCAGGAAAAATGGTTTTTCATTTTTCATTTTTCATTTAGGGGTCCGTTTCAGCTTGTTTCCGTTTTCGTGAGCTAATTTTCAAAATTTTTCATTTTCGTTTTGTTTCGTAATGAAAATGAAAAACAAAAATGAAAACAAAAAATTTTTTGTTTTCCCCATTTAGTGCCATTAAATGCTTTTGCCGTAACGAAAAACGAAAATTGGCTCAAAATTAGTCGTTTTGTTTCCGTTTTCGTTCCATTTTGGAGCCAATTTTCGTTTTTCGGTTCGTTGCGTAATGAAAACGGAAACGGAAACAAAAATTTCACTAAGTCATGCCCATCTCTAGTGGGCATATTATCTGGAACAGATGATATTTGTTGTCAAACACATCTTGGAGGCAACAGTCTGTAGAAGGCTGTGTCCGAGTCCATGGGGCTTTTCAGCACTCTCCATATAAACTGCCTGTTCACAGGGTAAGGAAGATAAGAGAATCTTGGATTCTGCAAGAATTCTCAGACTGGGAATTTGGGAAAGAGCTGAAATAGTCTTCTTGGGCAAATTCAAACTTCTATTTTTAAATCTGCAACCAAGTTGTTAATTGAACACGATTGAACATGATTATTTATCAATCCCTTTGAGGCCAAGCTGTCCTGCTCTGTAGCTTGCTCTTTATCTTGGAATCTCTGACATCACCTTTTGGCTCTTTTCTCCTTCTTCCTAGTTTCACTCCCATAATTTCCCTTCTTCTTCCAGTAACTCAACAGTCATTGGGAAAATATCTTTGCACAACGAAAGGACCTTTTCCACCAGTGCTTCATAAATGAATTTTTAAGATATTTATAGCTCACTAGACCTTTCCCTTCAAATCAATGTTCATTGCTCTGTGACAGGTACAGCACTGTCCTTAGCAGAGAAGCTTGTCCGCTGCAATGCAGGAGAAAACGAGTGGGTCAAAGAAGTGCAAATGCCAACCATCACAGAATCAATATGTTTCTTGATTAAATAGGACTGGGGGGTGGGGGTCAGCCTGCCTACAGAATGGAAAAGAGTGATGAGGTCATACTAACCTCAAAGACAGGCCTATGGGCTGAGTCAAGGATGCCCATGTTGAACTGAAGACTGCACTCTGACCCATGTTAACATCATGCTGACTGCTACGAAGGGGATTAGTGCAGAGCAGGAGGTATTCATGTTTTGCATGATGAACTCCCAGAATTTCCTAGCTATGATGGCCAGTGGCTATTGTGAAGGGCCCCCCACCACCTCCTCTATGATGCAGCAGTAAGATTAGACTTTCATCAGGACTTTGCAAGGGCAAGCAACAAAAAGCCTGGCCATAAGTTCTGGCAGAGTCCAAGTCTTTCAAGGTGAGGCTCATATCCCTTCTCAGACTACACCCAAAGTTCAACAACCTCTGGGGCAGGGTACTCCACAGCTTCCAAGAGAAGAGGCCACCACCGAAGTCCTGTGGGCTCAGGCTCCACCCTGGCAGTCCTCCATTGCCACTCATAGAATCATAGAGTTGGAAGAGACCTCAAGGGCCATCCAATCCAACCCCCTGCCATGCAGGGACCCCATCACAATATTTCCAACAGATGGCCATCCAGCCTCTGCTTAAAAACTTCCAAAGAAGGAGACTCCACCACCTTAGCAGTCTTAGCTTTCTCCCTGCAGGTAATGTTTCCCCCCATACCCCATGGTATGGGAGTAATCCTTTTGTTGACCTGGAGTTACCCCACTCTCACTCAGCCTGGCTGGAATGTCCTCAGAGGAAACCTGTTTGCCAGGAGCCAGCTGCAATCCCCTAGGCTTTTACCTTGTACCAGGGAATTAGCTTAGCCCCTTTAAGCTGCTGGGGAAGGGAAGGAACCAGGGCCAAGGCTTCTCCTCCTCAGCTCCTTCAGTTACTGGCTCCAGGTTGAGATGCTGAAGCTGCAGTCCCTCTGGTCTAAGCTCCTTGCTGGCTTCTCCCTCTCTCAGGGAGGCTTGTCCTTACCTCCTCCCAGATACCTTGGCTTCCTGCCAAGGGTCAGCAATTTCTTCCTCTCCACCACCCACCCCCAGCTTTCCACACCTTCTTCTATATCTATCCCTGCAAAGACTTGTTCCACCCTTGAACAGTCCCTCTGCCTCTCTCTGGGCCCAGGTATTTCACATCAGGAGAGTTTTCCTCCTGCCATGGGAGGCTGAGCACCCTGCCATCTAGCCACAGCTGGTTCACAGCTATATTGGCAGAAACGTACTAGAATGGATAGTCTAAAACACTAATGTTTCTGGTCCCTAGGAGCTTTGATTCTATGGAGGAAGGTTGTGGGCATAGTTGTTCACAGGGTACATGTAGTGTGAGTTGGGTAATGCTGGATGACATTATACATTGGGAAGCCAAGCCACAGGGATCATGGCAAGCGATGAGTATGATGCCACTGATGCTTAAAATGTGAAAAAAATGTATGAAATATGTTGATAGGTATCAAAGTGAGTGTGTAGTTCAGTCCTAGTTTTCAAGTTTCAGCTGGAACTTTATGATGTTCACTTCTTTTGGGGGGCGATAGACATCTTTATCACTTGTTTTCATTCACTCAGCTGTTTTGAAGTAGGACACTAGCTCACATATACTAAGGAAAGATGAGTAGCAAGACTTATCATTGTGTAGTTATAGTAAAACCAGCGGGATAACAAATGTAAAAAATAGGTTGTTAAATTCTGAGGGGTTGTCCTGTGTTTGGATATATTTTCAGAGCTCTTTATTTATCCTCTATTCCTTCAGGTAGGTGCTGTTGTTCACCACTTATGGACTCCTCATAGATAGTTCATTGGTGAACAGTCGTATGAATTACTTATCTATCTGTATTACATATGCAAAAAGGTCTAGCCCTGCCCATTGCACCATCCCTTTCCACAGATGGTAAGTGGCACATCTGAAGAGGAGATGCTCCTATTTGTATGACTGCTTTCCAAGCAATCAGGAATGCTCACATTCCAGTGTGATTGTCACCTTCAGCCAGATTACCTTCTCTCCATTCAACTTCACAGGTGTGTTTCATAAAAGCATATTAAAGGGCCTTCTCTGTTGCTGCTCCCAGACTTTGGAACTCCCTCCTGCTGGAGACCAGGACTGCCCCATCCCTGCTGTCTTTCTGGAAGCAGGCAAAGACATCTTCAAGGAACCTTTCCCTGAATGATGGACTACCTATTTTGTGACTTTAAGATGGATTACCATGCATAATTGCGTTGACTGATCTCATAAGAACACCAGTGTTTTCCATGCTAGTTTCCATCCCTCACAATGGATATTTTTTTTCTTTTTGCATGTTCTTGGTAGCTTTAATGTTAGCTTTTATTGTTGTAAGATGCCTCTTCTAATTCCCTTTTCTTAACTTGAATGTGTTTTGAATGTTCTGGGCTGTATATTGTCCCACATTATTGTAAGCCACTTTGAGTCCTGTTCCAAGGAGGAAGGTGGGGTAAAATTTTTCTAAATAAATAAATAAATAAATAAATAAATAAATAAATACATACATACATACATACATACATACATAAAAATACAATTGTGCAATTAGAACCCATTAAAATTGTAAAATATTGTTTCATAAAGGCCTGATTTATTACTAAATGAAATGCAAGACACTTGCCCATGTTAGTGTACTGGAGCACATATGGGCATCTTTAAAAACCACATTCCTGTTCTGAGAAGATTTCTCATGCTTCCCTCAAACAAATTATAAAACAATCTTATTTGAGTTTCCATCTTTCTAGTTGACTGTAGTTTATCCGGCAAGAACAAAGAATCCATATGTTGCGATATGGAATGGAATGGAATGCAATTTATTGTCATTGTATAAATACAACGAGATTAAAAGTGCCATCCAGTCAGTCATTCACACAACCCAGCATAAAAATCCAAGACGTAAAATCTACAATAGGAACAAACCATCTATACACATACTCCAACACTCACATGCCGAACATCACTTACACTCATTTAAAACTGACATAAAAACCAAACATACACACACAGCCCTACACTCTTTCACCTGGTAACATTCATACCCAATCTATAAAAACTACAATTTAAAAAACAACAACAGCCATACACAATCCCCCATACAATATATGTGTAACACATTCAACACTAATATTAGCCGTCAACTTAATTTTTAACAGGATTTGGCATGGTTACTGCTATTGGGTAAAAACTATTTCTGAATCTTTCTGTCCTTGTTCTAATAGATCTATACCTTCTGCCTGATGGTAATGGTACAAACAGAGAGTGTCCAGGATGAGAAATATCTCCCACAATATTCTGAGCTTTCTTAAGACAATGGGAGCTGTGTAATTCCTCCAATGTGACGAGTGGGCATCCAATGATCTTCTGTGCCATATTGATAACCCTCTGGAGTGATTTCTTCTGAGCCACCGTGCAACTGGCATACCACACACATATGCAGTACATCAGTACACTTTCTACTACACAATGATAAAAAGACACCAATAGTCTCTGAGTGATGTTATTCTTTCTGAGCACTCTCAGAAAGTACAGTCTCTGTTGGGCCTTTTTCAGCAGCTCAGAGGTGTTTACACTCCAGGTTAAATTCTCCTCAATATGGACTCCCAACAAACAGAAGTCGGTCACCCTTTCTACACAGTCGCCACTGATGAATAGTTTTCTTCTTCCTGTAATCTATTATGAGCTCCTTAGTTTTTAATGTGTTCAGAAGCAAGTTATTCTCTCTGCACCACTCAATCAACCGTTCCACCTCATCCCTATAAGCAGACTCATCTCCTGCTGAGATAAGCCCCACTACTGTGGTGTCATCCACAAACTTAACTATAATGTTGTTATGATAGGCGGGAATACAATCATAAGTATAAAGAGTAAAGAGCAGTGGACTCAGCACACAGCCCTGTGGAGAGCCAGTATTAAGACTCAGATCCGTAGATGTACATTGACCTACTCTAACCCTCTGACTACGTCCGGACAAAAAACTATTTATCCACATACATATAGAATGTGGAAATCCCAAATCCCCTAATTTAACCACCAGTCTGTGAGGGAGGATGGTATTAAATGCTGACCTAAAGTCCACGAAAAGCAGTCTTGCATAGCTTCCCCGCTGTTCCAGATGTGACAATGCAGCATGAAGGATTACTTTTAATTTGGTTACTTTGACAAAGTAGCTACTGAGTAATGCCAAGATATACTTTCAACAGTATATAAATCAAGTGGAGCTGAGGTATGACTTTTACAAAGAAAACCATGGTTTACTCCTTGTTGTGGATTGCTAGAGTATTGTTACTGTCAATCTTGCACTGAATTGTGCGTTGTACACTGTCAGTTCATTATTATTACATACACAATAATAATTTGGGAAAACACTCAGTCATCCCCACTAGTGGCCTATTAAGAACCACTTAAATCACTAAAATGCAACTTTCCTTCCCAGTTTTTTTAGGTCCTCTGGAATATTACACTCCATTATATTGGTAGGCAAAGGAAAGAGTGCATAACAAATGGAAAACAACTAGTGTTTGTTTGGCCTATTCATATTCATAATGAAATACCTATTTATAGAATTTCATCTACTTGGAGCTTCCTTAAGTATATTTAACTGGCTTGCAGGATCAGCCAGACTTGGGAATGTTACTTTTTAAAAGTAATATTTTCCTCTTCCTTATTAGAAATAATCCTACCAATTACAGATCTACTCAGCAAATGTGGGTCAACTCCACAACAGCATGCATATACAGTAGGGCTCAGTTGATTCATGATGAAATGTAGGGACTGGAAATGACAAGGCATATTTTCTGGTCCCAGTTATTCTATTCTCCTCATCTTGAGCCTGAAAGACTACTCACACTTGTCAAAAAAAAAAAAAAAAAAAAAAGCCCTTATAAGAGTGTTGTGTGAATGGATTAACTGATGAAAAAAAGGAGTCACTGTGACATACACACCCACACTTTTAATATTTCTGCTGCAACCACCAGTTTCTAGGATCACTTTAAATATTTTAATAAGACAGTCTGACACGAAGGTATGTATTTTCAAAATACAGCTTTAAATGTTGATTTACAATGGTATCTTGAATGTTACTGATATAGCAGTGGCTGATTTACTTAGATGCTCTTATAACATGTAGTTCACAATAACTTCTTATTTATTAATACAATTAAGTCACGTATACATATCTATATGCTAGTCTCAGGATCTCTCACATGACTAACTGTTAATGGACTCTCTTAGATGTTAACTACTTTATGACTCTCTGGCTTCTCTCCTCCTTACCATAGGTTTCTATACATTTATACCGTTTAGCCACACCCACCAATCCACTGATTGGCTGTTCTAAACACTCATATACATATTCATAAATAACAGTACATATTCATACACAACCCTGTTCATCACAGTCACCTTCTGGGATGTTTCCTTGTACAGTATCTCTTTGTGAATGTTAGGGCCTTTTCACACGACCCATAAGATCCGCTGGCCACTTAAATTTGGACCAGAGATCTTGGGGGTTTGTTGCTCTTCCTGCGTCCCCACCCCTCCGCACTTCCTTGATCCTGTCTGCGTGAGGGGAGGGAGAAAAAAAGGGACAAAAGAATGCAGGCTCTCCTCCATTTGCCAGTCCAAGCCTCCCCAAGCCCCGTCGTCGTCCTGATTCCTTCTCTTAAAGGGGCGGGAGGCAAAAAACAACAACAAACAGAAGTGAGGAGAGCCGGGCACTCACTCCATTACATCCAGATCTGGGATTTTTCACCCTCCAAGAGCAGGTACCTGAAAAGTGCGCTGGGACACGCTTAGGTGGGCGTGACCGCACTTAATTTTCTGTAAACTCCGGAGCTGGTGGGGAAACAATTTTAAGCTCCGGAGCTGGGAGCCATTTGCGGCGGAGTTTAGGGGTCGTGTACAAATACCCTTAGTGAGCACAAGAGGATATCCTAGTATAGACCATGTCAATTGCTGCCGTTGGTGTCATCAACACTTAGGCTGTCCTTTGCTAGGTTGAGATTGACATCCTTTTTCCTGCAGGCCACTTGGACACAAGGCTGTATCACAATACTGGGCCATTTCTTGGTGTTATGAATGATGGATACAGAAACAGAATACCCCACATGCATAAATGGGAGGTTTTTGGAAGAACTGAACATATTTTCCCCCCATTGGGGTGGAACCACTGAAATAAATGGGGCTTTTTAATCAAAGCTAATGTAAGTTTCATAAAGTTTCATATCTGTGTTCTAGACAGGATGAGTAGCAAATATGACACAAAAGACTGCAATCATCTACTTTACCCACTGTGACAACAAATCTACTAACCAAGAACATACTTTTCTCCTTCAATAAATATTTTGGTGAATGAATTTTAGTAAATTCTTTGGTTCCCAGGAAGGGGAGGGAGACAAAAGGAAGGAAAAACAAGAAAGAAGGGAAACTCTTAGGAGTATTGCCTGCATACTGGAGACCAAGTAGTAAATTGCACTGTTCCACTTCTTTATTCTAGTTTGGAGCCCTCTCCCATTTTCATGTTGTTGTTTTCCACCATTCAAGCAAGGGAAATATGTACTAATGCATCTTAATATTTGGATAAAAACTGAAGTTGATAGGTTACAAATCATCTGTGTAAGAATTGGTTGCTATTTGTATGACAATTAATTTTGATTTAATCACAGTGGATGATCATTGCACACTATTGCTGGATACACCTTATGACTTGGGGGGTGGGATGATAAAAATTCTTTGCCACTCTTTCTCCCCACCTCTAGTTCCTTCCATTAACAGAAAATGGTGTCTATGAATAAACAATAGCACTTAGTCCTGGGCTGTGTGCAATTCGATACCTATCTGAGCTCTTTGAAACAGGGATTGAAATCTTTTTAGAAAGAAATGTTGTGTGTGGAACTATGAAAATGATCCTAACTTATGCACAATTGGTTCAATAGCTCTGTGGAATATGAATTCTTCATGTTCACTGGGGAAATCCATATATGATAAGGCAATATTTTAAAAGAAATCTTGTTTTAAACAGATAATATTGGGACAATCAGCTGAATTGTTTGTAGATCAATAGCAAACTGAAGAGTGGGTTTGATCATTAATAACATGGGTTTTCCACTGAAAACAAAAGAATAAGCTTAAACTGTCACCATTTATATCACCAAAGAGAAATGTCCTTTAAGTACATAATCTTAATATGTATTGCCTATCTCTATCAGTAAATCTCTTATTTGGCAAGCCTTTACACCTTGAACTTAATTTTCATATGACTTTTTCTTTTAGTCCTCTGCTCCCCTGAGATAAATTAAAACCGCTAATCCTGGAGCTAGCCTTTCATAGCTTATTTTTTACTATGAAACGTGCCACTCAGAGAAACCTCTCCAATATAATTACCTCTTTGCTCTTGACACATCTCAAGACAGACTAAGAGCAGTGCCTTAACATTAGCTTACAACAATGTGTACAATAATAGGTTAGCAATCTGATGAATACAGCAGATACAAGTTACAAAAGGCAGCAACTGTCTAAAAGAGGGGAGTTTTTTTAACGGAAAAGTTTATATTCCTAAGTGCAATGCTGAAAAGGAAAGCTCAGTAATGTTTTTAAGTGTCCATAGCCTTTTGAGATTGCATTTGAGCTCTTGTCTGCTATTACGAAATAGCAACAGGATGGATGTCCTTCACAGGCTGAGGAAAAAGTTGTTTATATCAAATTGGCACACATTTTATCAAATTGGGGGGGGGATGGGGGGAGAAATAAGATTTTTTTTAAAATTATTTCCAGAAATATTGTAATTTGTGACAATACAATCAGCCTTGTGGTGATGCTATGGCAAGAGGATTTCAAGCTGTGTCTTCAAAAAGGCATAGAGATATCTACCGTGAATCTGCCGCAACAGATACATTGCAAAACTGCCTTTTCACATTAGAGCTCTGATGCAGCAGAGACATTGACTGTAGTAGGTCTGAAGGATTGCAATATCATTTTTCTTCTCTCTCTCCCTGCCTTGGCCCTTGGAAATAATATGAAAAACTGCATCGCCCCATGAACACTCCGAGGTGGAATAACGGGCTTGAAATCTGAGTTCTTGCAATGGATCTACATTTTGTGTTTACCTGAGAGTAGCTTCCAGTGGGATTTTCTTCTCAGTAGTCATCATGCATGGGATTGCAGTGTTAATATCCTATTTTAATTAGTTCTATACCTGCCTGAAATATCAGATGAAAACTTAATGTAGAAAAGACTATTTTAAATGCATTCTTTCATTATCACAAATTGTATAACCATGGATTAGAAATGGATTTTTATACCTCAAATCACAAGAAAAATCAGCAGCTGTGGATTAGCATACAATACTATCAAAAAAGAAAGAGGTCAATGCAGTTATTTCATTTCTTCTTTAAATGGAACTCAGCAATTTTTCTTAGCCCAAGGCTTTGAGATTTTCTTCTGCTGTCGTTTGCTTATCAGGGTCTGTAAATGGTTTTACTTGTTCATTTGTACCAAACTGAAGTGCTCTTTCATTTTTATTTATTTCTCTTTTTTGGCCTCTCCCTTTTCACCCTTTCAGAGGGTATGTCCCATTAGATTTTATAGTATTTATCTCCAAACAGGGGCAAACAATATACAAACAAACTTTTGTGGAGTTCTCTTTAGATTATGGAACTAAATCAAATAGGGTTGGGAAACCATAAAGAAGAGGGAGACTAGACGAAATAATAGACTAGATGAAATCAGAGGGCCTATCTCTGCTCCTGACATTACTTCCTACCCTGTAGAGATGGGCTAATCTAAGGTGATCTAAAAGGGGAAATGACTATGTTTTGTTTTTGTTTGCAAATGTTAAGATAGACAATATACTCAAACCCACATAGTTATCCATAAGTCCTCCAAATATACTGCTAACTTCAAATAAGATGTTGCTGTACTTACACAAACAGCTTGCAAATCCATGACCTACACATATCAAAGATGCTTCAGCAGAGAAGCAACTTTGCTGTTTTTGCTGCTCCCGACTCTGCTGGATTTCAAAGAAAATGAACTAGGTTCTGTGATAATCAGAAAAAAAGTCCTTTGAGCCACATTTCACTGATGAACTGTTCATGGCAACCCCAAATGGATGATTATGGAGCTTTTGAAAATGAAAGTGTCTTCAAACAAAATGGGAAGGAAAGCAGGTGTGCTTAGTGTGATGTAGTATGAATACACACGGACTCCCTGGGAGCCTAGACACCAAGATGTGACATTTGTGTTTGACCTGGAAAGGAAGAATCCAGTCAAGGGTGTAAAACAGAAGTATGCCACAGTTGGAAGGAAAAATGTGTAAAAGCATAAAGAGAAAAAGCACAGGGCCATTGAATTTGAAACAGATTGAAAGCCACCCAGAACACACATTGGTGCTAGTGTCCATTGATCTCTGGGAATCTAGTCAGAGACCTTCTGACGCACCCAATCATCTTTTTGTTTTGCTAATCCTGCAAATGGTTATTCAAGTTACATTTTGTGCTGTCTATAGCTGCTGAAGGGATATGCACTGTCCCCCAATCCAGGCCGTGACTGAATAAGGGTGAAAATATTGGTGTTTTCCCCAGCTAATGCCCTTTTGGAGAGATTGCAATCCAACTCTCCTTCTTTCTCTGTGCCAACTCACCACCTTCCATAATTTCATTTTCTCTTTCCTAATTGAAATCCCAGCAAATCTCATTTATTTTAACATTTGAAACCACAAGAATCAGATTGAAAAGGTAGGTGCTATTCTGTTCTGGGCTGCTTGCTCTGCCTTGTCATCACCCCACAAATCCACGAGTGTCTCCTGATTTGATCCGTTTTTACTCATTTGTCTAAAAACAGCAGGAATCCCTAGTTGCCATCAGAAGTAATACATCTGGTGAAAAATCTGACGTCTTCAAATGAACAGTGGAGAAGAATACGTGTTGTATCATATCCAGGGATATATTAAAAAGATGGGTCATTGTGACATAAACCTCTCAGCAACTTGCAGGGAGAACAGATAGGTCTGAAATACATATGATGAGGTATTTGTTAATTAATCTATGCACTAATACTTGGGAGACCCTGTGATGATAGATGCAGAAGAGATTAACCTCAAAACAAAGTTAATAAACCTAGTATATTTTGCAAATTAAGCAAAATTGTGCAAATTATTGAATAATTTTTTTAAAAAGATATTCCTGATCCGCATATCTCCCCAAAAAGTCCCAGGGTGGCTTTTTTTAAATGTAAAACTTAATGTGCAAAAGCAAGGGGTGTTGCCTTGTTATATAAATGTTGAAGCATTGGGAACATCAAAGGAATGTTTGCACATTTGCATTTTTAATACATTAAGCCTCCCATGCTTACTGCGTTTGTGATTTGTTTCTCAAAATGGATCACACTGGTTTTTCACAGAGATGGCTACAGTAATGGAGGCACTTAACTTGGTGGGCCTGGAGACAAGGAACCTTCCATGGGTTTGAAAAGTACTCCTTGAAGTATCTTGCTGAGGCAGTCTAAATCAATGCATAGAACACTGATGACAAACCTTTTAGAGACTGAGTGCCCAAACTGCAATTCAAAACCCACTATTTTTTTTTTTTTGCAAAGTGCCAATACAATAATTTAACCTGTATACATGTGGCTATGAAGGGGCAATGTTGGATGCCCAAAGAAAGGGCTCCGAGTGCCACCTTTGACACCCATGCCAGAGGTTCACCATCACTGGCATAGAAAGACTGTTCATGTAAATCTTACACATTTCTGATCGTGGGAATAATAGGGTGCAAGTAAGTGAACCAGAGCAAACCACACTGATGTGAACCTGACAATGAGGGGAATTGCAACCAAGATGAGACAACAATATGTCAGTCTGTGTAGAGATGAAGTCTTTATGCCTCTGTCTGTCACTGTTAAAAGATGAAGTCACAGAAGCCAAACGGGAAGCAGAGCAAGCAGAAGGAAGTCTAGAATCAGAAATAGCCACAGAAACAGAAGTGGCTGTGGATTCAGATCACAGATGTTCATATGATACCCTTCTGCTGGATTATGCTGATCATATTGAAACCTGTATTATATTCCAAAAACAGTAGTGTCTCTTGAGTATCCAGCTTGCAAGGGAGGTGGGATGGGCAATACTGTATGTTCCCTGTTTAATTAAATTGCAAACCACCCCAAAAGTGTTTTATGCATTAGGGGGTGGTATATAAGAGCTTGGAAATACTATGCTGTAATTAATGCATTAGTGACAAATTGTTAGTTTCCACATCAAAGAGAAAAGCAGCAATAAGATTTCTGATGCTTTAAAACAACACTTTAAATTAGCACCAACATAAAACATTTTTGGTCAATTATGTCATTTGTTGTAGCAGGCTAGAGTTGCCAATGCAGTGGACACTCTCACAGAAGGAGGCTATCTCAAGAAAAAAGTGCATCAAGAACTCCTCTCTCCCCCCCTCTCTCTCTCTCTCTCTCTCTCTCTCTCTCTCTCTCTCTCTCACACACACACACACACACACACACACACACACACACACACAATGTTTGGAGAAAGATATTGGACTGTGGTTGACAGAGGAGCCAGAAAGTTAGACAACACCTAAAGCTAAGCTTTTAGATATTTGATGGTTTGCAAACTAGAGGCTTACACATGATGTTGCAAGTCAAAACATTTAATATGATAAGAAGTAAATCGAACTGGCGTGTGTTTTGGAGTGGAGAGCATGCAATAAAAGATAGATTTTGGAATGTCTCTCTTCCTGTCTTTCTATGTAACCACTCGTTTGGTAAACAGACTATCATTCAGGGTTTACTTCCTGTGCTTGCTTAAAAGTCAGAACAATTACTCTTCATCCTTGTTCAAGGGAAGAATCACCTGGTTGCCAGTTTACCCCTCCACCCCATTTATGAAAGCCAAGAGAGAGGGCTGCTCTAATCCAATATATAGGATCATACTGCCACGTAAAATGGATGTGAATAGAGCACATTTTCTCTTTTCTACCTCAGTGGGGATAAATAACAAATATCCTTGTGGTACAAATGTTAAGGTGGATACAGTGATGTTTCAGGGTATATTCTAAGGACTGGATGCAAACAAACGATGGAAAGGACTACCAGAAAACAAAGAGTTGTTTCAATGTGGAAGTATCAAGAATGGCACCCCCTCTTCTGACTGTGTCGGGTGGGAGGTTTGTAGACGGAAGGCCTTAGAAAAGCAACAAAGCCAAAGGCAAGAAGCTGCAATGGCTGAGTGATGAACTTTCCACACATCCCCTTGTAGGTGGGCTCCATTCCTCTTTCCACGGCTTGGTGACACAATTGTGTGGTGAGCAGCAAATTTAAGAAACACTGGTGGGAAGGGCCTATGTGAAAATGTCATTCCTTAAAAACTAGCAACAGGGATATCTATTTTAAGAGCAAACAGATGCTGGCAGATCTTATTTTAAATATTTGAAAATATATTTAGCTGATGATATTTATACCTCCAAGACAAGCAAGATGTCACTAAAAGTACACATCCATATAGCCCTGGCAGACTGCAGAACTCACAAAATATGCATGAGTAGACCTGCTATCCTTTATCTAAAGGGTGAACAATGTTTCTGCTCTTCCTGAAGGACTGTATTGTATGTGGGGAGGCAAGCATTGCTAGAGAATGGCTGATTTTCACATTGTTCTCCATGAACCCCTTTAAGGAAAAAAGTAGGGTAAAATATGTTTAAAAAATAAAATGAAATAAATAAAGCATCACCCAACTGGTAGCCAGTGGTAGCATAGCTTACTTTTTCTTGCCAGCAAAAGGCTTTCATACACTGATATCCCTATGCCTTCCATTTTGACTTTTTTCTCTAATTCTTTCTTTCTTTCCCTCCCTATTCCTTTCTTTCTCTCTAGCCTCCTGCACTTGCATGCAGTTGGACCCAATGAGATGAAATGAGCAAAGAGTCAAAGTGCCATGAATTGGCAAAACTGGGCAGTCTGTGTGGGTGAAACAGTCCTACAGGTAGCTAGTACACACACACACACACACACACACCTTGTCTGAAATTATCTGTCTCATATATGGCAGCCTTAATACCAACTTTAGGGTCTCTACATGTTGAAAAAGGTGTGTGATTGGGAGGAGTGGGGATCAAGTATTCCAAACCTGGGCTGATACAGGGAGTCCAGATTGGATCAGATCAGAGATGGGTTGATCTGGACTGAACTAGAGTCTAACATAAATTGCTAAATCAATCCCAAACAAAATTATGAGGGAACAGAACAATCCCCATTCATTGTATTTCTGGAGCTATGATCATATGGTAGAAGGCTGTAGCTGTCCACATTTTATTCTGGTAGTATTTAGTTAAAGAGAAGAGAAACTGCTGATATTTGTAATGATTATAATATTAGCCTTACTGACAGCATTCTTCAAATGTTACTGTGATGGTGTGGGAGCAGCCATGCCACTATGTACAACACAAAGGGTCCTGTGTTAAGTAAGTATGAAGAGTAAGAATAGCTGTTCACTGAAATTAATATTAAATCACAAAAAAACCCTAAGATCATGGCCATCGGTCTCATCACCTCATTGCAAATAGAAGGGGAAGAAATGGAGGCAGAGTTTATTTTCTTGGGCTCTCTGGTCACTGCAGATGTTGACTGCAGCAATGAAATTAAAAGAAGCCTGCTTCTTGGGAGGAAAGCAATGAAAAACCTAGGCAGCATCTTAGAAAGCAGAGACATCACTTTGCCAACAAAGGTCTGAACAGTCAAAGCTATAGTTTTTCCAGTAGTGATGTATGGAAGTGAGAGCTGGACCATAAAGAAGGCCTGATTGCTGCAGAATTGACACTTTTGAGTTCTGGTGCTGGAGGAGACTCTTGATACTTTCCTGGACTGCAAGGAGATCAAACCTCTCCATCCTGAAATAAATCAACTGTGAATGTTCACTGGAAGGACAGATTTTGAAGCTGAGGCTCCAGTACTTTGGCCACCTCATGAGGAGAGAGGAGTCCTTGGAAGAGTCCCTGATGTTGGGAAAGATTGAAGGCAAAAGGAAAGGGGGACAGCAGAGAATGAGATGGTTGGATGGTGTTATCAATGCAACCAACATGGATTTGGCCAAACTCCAGGAGGCAGTGGAAGACAGGAGGGCCTGGCGAGCTCTGGTCCATGGGGTCACGAAAAGTTGGACTCAATAACAATGAATTTCCACCTCTGAATCCTAAAATTATAAGCAGCCATGGGACAGCTTATAGATCAAGCTTTTTATGTTTAAAACTTGCTTATGCCCAGTCCTGGAATTTATAGGACCATAGCTGCTTCTCTGACCAACCCTCAAAATCTTATACACATGAGAGGTTGATTAAAAGGCCCCTTGTGCCATCAGGAGCATTTTTTAATTTGGGTGCAAATTTAAAACAGGTCAAGTGAAAAGACTCATTGTTCATGTGGAGAAGAAGAGTGCTTTATGATTCAAACATTTAGAGAATACTAGAGGATCCTGGAGTCTCTTCAGCACTCATGCACTACATATCAACCACTCTCCTATAGGCCTAGAAGAGAAAATAGAAAATAAATATTGTAAAAACAAAGCTGTATGAATTAGAAGTTCGAATCGATCTACCCCATTTAAACATTAAAATGCAGTCTCTGTGACCCGGATTGGATTGTTGCCATAGTGCTGAGTGGAAAGAGATGAACACTGCCCTTTTTGTGACTGACTGTTCTCCTCCAGCGGTATTTTCAACCACAAGGATGACGAACACAAATCACCTTCCTCCTCAATCTGTTATACAATACCAGTGCAGCTACCTGTCTCAGGATGTTGTCTACATTGGATTTGGTTTGGGCTGATTTAAATTAGGAATTTAGCACAGACAGAAAGATGGCAACTTTGTACCCACCACATCTATGGCCCTCCTCTGATTTTGGAGACTCATTTAAAAGAGGGAGAGATCTGATCTTCGACTATCTGTTACAGATCTTTTATTTGGCCTTGAGTGGTTATGGATGAAAAGTACACAATAGCATAGGAAAAGAATGCATCTGCAGTGTCAAATGAAATTAAGATAATAATCTTGTTTACAATGTGTCAGTTGCAGACCTCTGCCTCCTTATCTGGGCTGCCTTATGAGCTTTTCTATCATCTCTATCTATGTTTGCTTAGGGTTCACAGGACCCAAACAAAAATGTGCTGCATTATAAATACCACTTGTCTCTGCGTGCTTTTGGCTGTGTGCTTGTTCTGTGATCTTGCTGCCCCCTAGTGGTCACTTCTGAGTAAGAAAGGGCAGAGCCCTCAAGTCCAGCAGTGCAGGATTGTGAGGGTTCTTTCAAGAGGTTAGATGGGCATTCTAATGGATGCTAAAGCAAGGTTCTGAAGGATGGGCCTTCAAATTGTTCATTAAGGACACATTCTCCAGTTTCAAACTCTCAACATTTTCCTCGGGAAGATCCCAAAAAACTGTTAACATAAACTTGAAGCAAAAAAATTGTTACTCAGTGGGGGTGGGGGAGAGCTTATTGTATTGAACCAAAGGTTCTGAGCTGCGGCTGGGGAACTATGGTGGGTGGATTGACTTTGCCCCACCCACCAGAACCACATGAGACTGGCTGCTGAATATACAAGAGGAGGGGTGGGGCAAGGGCATATAAGCCCTTGCTCTGCAGGAATTGGCCTATTCAGTGACTGGGACTGCAGGGAGGACAGCTGCCATTCCATGGAGTGTTTTTGTTTTTGGCCATATGACCACCAGCCAGTGTCAAGGAGAGGCGGTTTGGGGGTTGGGGTGGTGGTAGACTCCCAACTCAGACCAAGGAGTGCTGCTTTGTTATGGGGGGGGGGGGACTGCAAAGGAAAATAGGGTGGTGAAGTGGAGCAAGGAGGTGGGAACCCAGCTGAGCCTGCACAGGGTTT
>JAHTLZ010000348.1:14804938-14818955 GCA_023846285.1 Phrynocephalus versicolor
GTAGTTGCCTGCATTTGGCTGGTATGAACAGTAGTAGATAGTTTGGACTGTAGGTGGGCTACAACTGATAATCTGGAGCAACAGAGATGTTTAGGGGAGGTAAGTATGGCTCTCTGTGTTTCACTGATATGAGATATTGAAAACTATAGGATGCATAGATTTTTACCTCGACTGTATGTGAGGTGTGGTATTTCTGCCAGAAGTGAGCACAGGATTTATTCTGAGTGTGGGTTGTTCAGCAAACTGTAACAGTAGCAAAATCACTCAGAGGGGTGTCACACATTGCTAACTCAGTTGTGGTACTTGAAACAAGAGAGACAAATGAGACCCAATAAGCACTGACATTAAAAGAGCATAAAGTTCCAATGTTTGATACTCCGTCTCTCTCTCTCTTGATATGCATGTACTGCTTAGAAGCATAGCCTATGTGAAATATTCATGAGCTCCTCACAAAGAATTGAAATATATTTATATAGATTGTACCAGATAACCACAATTTACTGGCCATTTACCAATGATCTGTGAATACTGCATACAATTTGCATTAATATATCTATTGACGCTTGGTAGCCACACATTAATTTACCTAACTTAGACTTTCCCTTCTAATGTATGTGGATTCTATCTGTTGTGTGATTTGGGAGCTATTCTGGCTCCAGTCACATGAATCAGAAGCAGCTATTACTTGAAATGGGAATTATGGAGTACATTATGTAAGTAGCTTCTCCACTTAGTATGATAGCTTCATTTTTCTTTATTAGTTCCCTAGCACTATAATTGTTGTATTTTAAACAAAAGTTACAAGGAGGTATCTTAATTATCCTGCATTTCTCCATATGTTTTTATTAGACTGCATAAAATAAACTACTTGCTACTTTTGGAAGCCTGTCAGAAAGCTAGTTAGGAAGGCGCAGATTGTTATCATTGCATTTTGCATAAACCAGTGAAAAACATCACCCAAGCCCATTGAATATGAAGTATAAAACACAAAGATGAATTATAGTAGATCTAAAGTGGTGCTGGTGGAAGCAAAGCAACAGATCTAATAAATGTAATTAGGTTCCTTGATAATTATTTGGTACAGAAGACTCCAAATTGGAATGACAGATGTTTGTGGGTTTTTGCATTTTCATTCTCCATGAATTGTGAGATTGTAGGAGATGGATGGTTTTATTTATTTATTTATTTATTTATTTATTTATTTATTTATTTATTTATTTATTTATTTATTTATATACCACCAGAGAGGGGGACTCGGGGTGGTCAAGAAAGAATAGCATGCAACAAATACAGAGAAAAATAACGATCGGTTCCACATTATGACATAAAGAACAAAAACAAACCCAAACAACAATCAGCAGAACCAAAATTTATAAAGCTAAAAATACAAAACATGGCTAAGGCAAGATGGTGAAAAATGGACAAACAAGCTCATAACACCTGCTTATAAAAATAAATCAGCCTCCTTGATCACCGAAAGCGGCCTTGTAAAGCCAAGTTTTTAACAGCTTCTTAAAATGCCGGGAGGGACTCCACATTCCTAATTTCACTCGGAAGGTAGTTCCACAGTGTAAGTTTGGAATGCTTTGTCCAGAGAGATCAATTTGATACTTTTTATAAAATCGCACACACACACACACACACACACACACACACACACACACACACACACACACACACACACACACACACACACGTGTGTGTGTATCCGGAATATTTTATACTTGAAAAACCCTGGCAATAAGTCTAAGAGAAATAAACATAAGAATAGATGTTGATATTATGTAAACATAGTTCTCCAGATTTGCCATGGTTTTCAAATATAAAGTACTCAGAAGTGGCTTATTTTCCTTTCCCTTCTGGAAGTACTTTTGTGCAGCTTGCCCATGGCTACACAAGGTAACTCTTCTTCTGGGCTGGCAATATATTGGCATAGAAAGCCACTATACAACTACACTTTTAATAAAGTAAAGGATAGTCATGTCATCCATGACAAATAAAATACAAATGCAGAAATGTGTGATATCTTTATAGACTACTGGAAAAAAATCATACAATACAGTTTCTGTGGATTAAACACCACTTCATCAGATTTGTACCAGTGTGAAGAACCTAAAGTCCTAAACTTAAAATCTAATGTTCATGGCAAGATGGATATTGTCAGGCAATAGTATTTAGCCTTATTAATGTGATTCCTTCCACTACAAAGTTTTCAGAACCTTTAGGACACAAAACATAGGTTCAGTCTGAAGAATGACCCAACAGTTTGCATAAATGACTCAAAGGTGTCCCCCATGCCTTGTTTTAACCTTGTGGCTTGCTCACAAATTACTTTCTTAATTTTAATAAGGTACACATGCTAACCTGTTTTAACAAGTATGGGAAAAATAAAAGCAAATCTTGACAGCACTGGTTTGCCTCAGTGTGAACTTGGGTTGATCACAACCCACTTGTGTCTAGGGAAACAGAGTACAGTAATACCTTGGTTTACAAGTACCCTGATTTAAGAGTGTTTTGCCAATCAGACAGGGAGCTGGGATGATGCATTTCCCTGCACATCTCCTGATTGTCCAGCACCAAGGAGAAGGAATAATGACATCAGAGGCTTCTTCATTGTTGGAGTTTAGCCCCATGCGACCCCAGAGCAAGGTAAGGGATTGGCTGGTCCAGTTCCGAATGCCAACTGGGCTCCCACATTTTGTTTCAGTAGCAGACCACTTCCAAAACAAAAAGTTCATCTCTATTAGGTACCCCACTGTTATAATAAAAAAGAATCACAACAAGGAATTGAGTTTGCTATTGTTTTCTGCAAGATTTTATACTATTCTTAGTGTGGTTTGTCCCAAATAATTACCTTTCACAGTTATCAGGGCAGAAAACCACATATCTAGGAAACCGAAGGTTAAATTGAGCATATTTTTATAAGACATGCACTCAAGTAGTGAAATATTCCAGTTTGTCACACCGACTATTTCCCTATACTGCTTGCTTGTTTATTTATCATTTTAATTTGCGTATGAATATGTAAACCCTAAACCCTCACCACCCACTATTCTACCCCAAATATAAGCCCTGAATAAGCAAACCAAATAAAGAAACAGGTTAAAACAAAACAATGGCAACAATGTTCTAGTGGCACACAGTCAAAGAGTAAACAAACTGAGGAGGATGATATGCTTAGAAGTTTCCTTTAAAAGTGTTTATTTTTTGTAAATTGTTATAAATTATTGCTTTTAATTGTACAGTGAATTCCTAGACCTGCTGCCTCCTCCATTACTGACCTCTTCATATGGACAATAATCTGAATGCTTTGCTACACCATTGACTTTTCCGCACAATCCAGAAATCTGGAAAAAAAAAAGGTTTTTGTTGGTGTGGTTGCATACCTTCTAAAGTGTTTCCAGATAGCAACGATGGAGGAGAGGTACTAGCTTGCTCCATTTCCTTGTTCATCCAGTTAGCATTATCCTGAATGCTGTTTATGATACCACATGAATTAGATCTTAGTTTCATGAAAAGAGAAATTTAGAGCCAATCCCTATTATGAATTTTAAAGTCTTGATCTTGAACTGAGGAGGACGATATGTTTAGAAGTTTCCTTATGTGTGATTTCAGCTGTTTGTTTTTAAACTCTCGAGTGAGGAGATCTCATAGATCTCTATGGGGGGCATTCCAAAGAGCTGTGAACACAACTGAGGAGGTCTGAATACTAACTGAGGCCTTTCTTGTCTCTCTGGGAAGATCAGGTAAAATGGACAACATTTTTGTAGGATGCTCTGGCAGGTAGTGAAATCCTAAACTGTAAATGGGTTTGTAGGTTAAAACGAACACCTTGAGCTTGGCCTTGAATGCAACAGACAACCAGTGTAGCTGGGTCAGGATCGTGGACATCCCCCCCCCCCCAGTAATCAACCTGGTCCCAACATTCTACACCTGCTGTAGTCTCTGGGTCAGTTTCAAGGGAAGTCCCACATAGAAAACATTGTAGTAATCAATCCTTGAGAGAATGAGCACACACACACCCCACATCGAGGAAGGGACATAACTGGGCAATCTTCCAGAGTGGCCAAAGGCAGACCTAAACATGGTTGATATTGGTGGCTCTGTTGTGAGAGTCAGGCGTAAGAACACTCTCAGGTTGCTCACACCATCCCCAGCATGGAGGGCAAGATTTTCCTTTTCACTAACAATTTTGTGATTGGTCATTTGAAGATAATGTAAGTCTGACTGGTGAGGGACACATATCTGAAGAAACTATGTTGTGGGAGAGAAAAAGAACTGTAGAAAACACACATTTGCCTTTAGGTTCTACCTTGGCCTCATAGCAAGCTCCATAAATGCTACGTCTACTTCCCCTAGCAAGCCTGTGACCAAAGACTGTTTTCTGATCAAATGCTATGGAAAGGTAGAATTTGGGTCTTTGCCTTAAAACATCTCTTGTGCTTAACATGAGATACGTGATCTATATTTTCAGTGCACGGAGTTCTGTTTACCCATTTCCAGTTTTGCTGACATATACAATTCCAAAGTATATTATGAAACTATCAAAAAAGTGTAATGAGATGTATATAGTGCATTTTTCTGAAGCTTTGTGATATAAATGGTTATGAAACACATTCATGAGTCAGAAGTGCTTCACTAGGAAGAAACAATGAGACCTGGAGCTTGGAAAGTGTGCTGTTCCAGGCTGTTTCATCCCACTCCCCAAAAAACCTTTCTTTAGGCTTTTCAAACAAGTGGCTTATGAGGTCAACTAGAATTGATTTTCTTGGAAACAGGTCTCCAATTACTCATGTAACAAAGAGAGTCATCTATAAAATACAGGAACAAAACAAAACACCACCTGAGAAATTTGTTTTCACAGAATAGATATCGGTTGCTCCAATAATTCCAGGCAGAGGTTGCAAGGTACAACGTGAAAGGAGAATTCAACACATACTATAAATTATTTGTTCAGTTTGCCATTTCATTATTATGCATGCACCTCTTCACTGTTATTTTAATATATTTTGACTTGCTTAGAGTATAATCTACCACCATCGGCCTGCCAGCTGACAGAGTTTATCTAGTATACAAACTCCATTATGCCAATAGAATATAAGATTTTTTTTCAGCATGACAGATACTCAGTAATGGTAGTGACGGTGTTAAACACATATTTCACAACTCTCTGGTATTTATGGCCCATAAAGTTGCCGGCAGGATTAAGCCTCTATAGTTTTATGCATCACACACACACACACACACACACACACACACACACACACACACCTCTTTCTCTGTGTGTGCTAAAACAGGATTATTGCATTTCATTCTTTTTATTTAGGAGTACATCAAGAAGGATTGGCAGGAATCTTATCTGATTACTATATAAAATGTCAGATGTTGAGAAAAATAACGAGTTAAGGAGTCCTGGATCCCTATTTAAATGTTCCTAAGATTCCTTAATAAACAGTGACCAAGATTGTCAATGCTCAATTTGGTTAGGAATATTATTGATAAATGTGCCACCCCAGTTATTAAATTGTTAACCAAGAACCATTTTGAAGAGACCAATTCATCTCTGTCCCATCTTTCCCCCTGAATCCAGTGGAAAGGATGGAGGAAGCTAACTGTGTAGCAGTAAAGAAGCCTTCAGGGTGTAAGGGAAGGATGAGAAGGGCAGAGGCTAAGCACAGAAGGACAAATCGATTGCTGGAGAAGGAGGAAAGTTACCTTATGTGGGGGCTGGGCAGTGGAACTACCACCCACAAGAGTTCTCTGTTTCTGTTTCAATCCTTTATCATGCGGTTAGAGATCCAATAAAATGGATGTCAAAGGTAAAAATTAAAAGCAGTTTACAATAAAACAACCAATGTTACAAGACAGGGGCAAGTTTGTCTTCCATTGTGTGTGTGTGTGTGTGTGTGCGTGTGCGCACGTGCGTGCACGCACATGCACACACGCATGCACACACGCAAAAACAAGAAACTGAGCCATAGGTTCTGCTCTTTATTTCTTCCAATCCTAGCTCATACCTGGGAAATCCCTCATCACAGGGTTAAGAAGTCGAGTGTGATCATCCTTGTAAAAACTGAATATGAAAAGGACATGCTCCAGTGCTTCAATTTCTTTGTCACTATAGGTGTCACTATAGGGGCCTAATTGATTTTCATATGGTACACCATAATAGCATCTCTTTAAAGGTGCAGATGGAAGACAGTTGAATCTGCATCTTGAAAAGACCTGCTGGGGACCCACAGGTTGAGAACCACTGGTCTAACCAACCTACTTCAGAGGAGTGGACAACCCCTGGCAGTGTTTTCAAAATCAGATCATTGCTTTTAATTGTACAGTGAAGTCCTAGACCAGCTGCCTCTTCCATTACTGACCTCTTCATATGGATAATAATCTGAATTCTTTGCTACACATGGACTTTTCCCTACAGTCCAGAACTCTGAAAAATTAGGTTTTTGTTGGTGTGGTTGCATAGCTTCTAGAGTGTTTCCAGATAGCAATGATGGAGGAGCAGTACTAGCCTTCTCCATTTCCTTGTGCATCCAGTTAGTATTATCCTGAATGCTGTTTATGATACCACATTAATTAGATCTTAGTTTCATGAAAAGATTAATTTAAAGCCAATCCCTGTTATTAATTTTATTAATTTTATTAATTTTATTTATTTATTTATTTATTTATTTATTTATTTATTTATTTATTTATTTATTTATTTGGTACACTTTTATACCGCTCCTTTTTGCATAAAGGAACTCAGGGCGGTTTCCAGTTAAAAACAGCTAAAACAGCTAAAACAGCAATAACAAAGCAAGGATAAAATGGCAAAATAGCAAGAGAGGGAGAACCCTTGGCAGAGAACAGCAGATCAAAATAAATAAATAAACAGAAATGAGGTCACCAAATGCCTCCTTAAAAAGTGAAGTTTTTAATGCCTTTTTGAAGGCGGGCAGGGACTGTGCAAGGCGCAGCTCACTCGGAAGTTGGTTCCATAGGGAGGGGCCAACAACAGAGAAGACGCGGCTGCAGGTTATCGACTTCCTCACCTCCCTAGAAGTGGCCACCCTGAGTAAGCGCGCCAGCGACAATCGAGTAGTTCTGGCCTCAGTTGATCTCTGGGAGTTATGCTCCGCCACATATCCAGGTCCCAAGCCATGGAGGGTTTTGAAAACCAAAACCAAGACCTTGAACCTTATCCAGAGAGCAACGGGCAACCAATGCAGGTGCACCAGAACTGGGGTGATATGATCGTATTTGCGGGCACCCACCACCAGTTTGGCCGCCACATTTTGTACCCGCTGGAGTCTCCGGACAAGGGTCAAGGGCAATTCCACGTAGAGTGTGTTGCAGTAGTCAATCCTTGAAAGCACGAGGGCCTGCACAACTGTTCTCAGGGAGGACTCGTCGAGGTACGGGCGGATCTGGGCAATCCTGCAGAGTTGGAAAAAAAGCAGCCCTGGAGACTGTCATCACCTGGGCTTCCAGGGAGAGGGCTGAATCCAGGACAATGCCCAGATTCCTGGCCCTGTCCATAGGCTGGTGGCACCCCCGCCCAGGCTAGGGAGGGGGCCATTGTAACTAGACGAGGGTGCCCCGAAGAACAGAACCTCGGTCTTCTCTGGGTTAACCTTGAGCCTGTTTATCCTTGTCCATCCCAAGACAGCCTCCAGGCACAGATCGAGTGAGTGAACTGCCTCCACTGCAGAAGTAGAAAAGGAGAGATAGAGCTGCGTATCATCAGTGTACTGATGACAGCAAACTCTAAATCTCCTGATGACCTCTGCCAGCGGCCTCATATAAACATTGAACAGTATAGGGGAGATTGCTGACCCCTGGGGCACCCCACATGGGAGAGTCCAAGGAGCCAACAAATCCTCCCCCAGCTGAACCTGCTGGGACCGGCCACCAAGGAAGGAGTGGAGCCAGCAGAGCACTGAACCCCCAACTCCCACCTCAGCAAGCCGGACCAGCAGGTTACTGTGGTCAATGGTATCAAAGGCAGCTGACAGATCAAGGAGAACCAACAGGGAGGAACACACCCTGTCAGCCTCCCTGAGGAGGTCATCCTGCAGAGCGACCAGGGCAGTCTTGGTCCCCTGAAGTGGCCTGAAGACGGACTGGAACAGATCAAGGATATGATTTTCCTCCTGGTAGGTCTGAAGCCAAACGGCGGCCACCCTCTCAACAACCTTGCCCAGGAAGGGAACAATGGCAATCGGACGATAGTTGGCAAGATTGTCCGAAGCCAGGCCGGGCTTCTTCAAAGTGGGCTTCACCACTGTCTCCATCCTGATCCTTTTATTTTATTTTATTTTATTTTATTTTATTTTATTTTATTTTATTTTATATGTAAGAACAGCATTATTTTATTTGAGAACAACAGCTTTGCTCCTGTGCTACTACACAGCAGAATATGGGGCACATCCCTTATGAGGAAAGGCTAAAACATTTGGGGCTCTTTAGTCTGGAAAAAAGGTGCCTGAGGGGGGATATGATTGAGACGTACAAAATAATGCAGGGCATGAGTAAAGTGGATAGAGGGACGCTCTTCTCCATCTCACAAAATACCAGAAGTAGGGGACATACACTCAAATTGAGGGCTGGGAAAGTAAGAACAGACAAAAGAAAATATTTTTTCACCCAGCATGTTGTTAGTCTGTGGAACTCCCTGCCACAGGATGCAGTGATGGCATCTGGCTTGGATGCCTTCAAAAGGGGATTGGACAGATTCCTGGAGGAAAAGTCCATCACAGGTTAAAAACCATAATGGAGATGTGTAATCTCTAGGCTCAAAACTGGGGTACCTCAAGGGCCAGATGCAGGGGAGTGGTATCAGGAGACAGATATCTAGTCTCATGTGCTCCCAAACACATCTGGTGGGGCCACTGTGAGATACAAGAAGCCAAACTAGATGGGCCTTTGGCCTGATCCAGCATGGGTCTTCTTATGTTCTTATGTTCTTATGATAGTGCTATATGGTATAAATCAGCACATACCAAACAAAAGGATGTATCTCCTCATGAATCATGCAGGATTATTACTGGCTGCCTGAAACATACCCCCATTGAAGAAGTCTATTATTTGGCTGGCATTGACCCTCATCTATAACTTGATTGTGGATGAGTGGGCTGACCTGGCTTGTCTCACTAAGACCTGGGTGGGTGCAGAGGGTGCACAGCCTCTCTCTACCAGCTGTGTCTCCCCTGGATTTTGGGTCCAGTGTCAGGGCAGGCTAGAGGGTTAGGGTGGTGGAGTGGCCATTGTACATAGGAAATATCTTTCTGTCAGCAAATCCACAGCATTGGTATGCCAAAGGATGGATGCCTGTACCTATCAGTGGGACTGTGGGATAGTTTTAAGATAGTGCTCCCCATGACCCAGCACTTTCCCTGTCAGAGCTCTGCAAGTTCATCTCTGTGGCACTGTTGAGCCCCCCCCCACCTTTTGGTGGTTGGGGACTTTAATGTGCATGCTGGGGATGGAGTGTTGGGGTAGCTCTGGATTTCATGGAGTCCATGACCTCCATGAACATGTTATTGGTCCCACCCATAGGGCTAGGCATACCCTGGAGTTGGCATTTTCCTCCACATCTGTGGACTTCAACCTGACGGTAAGGAACCTTGTTTCCGGGACCGTGTTATGGATAGATCATTATTTGCTGACCTTTTCCCTTGCAATCGCTGCCCATGCGGAGCTTGGCGCTTCTGTTTGCGCCCATCCCCAGAAGCTTCTAGACCCTACTTAGTTCCACAAGGCCTTTGGGGACTTGCCAGACAGCCTGGCTGATTATCACATTAATAATCTGGTGGAAAGGTGGTACAGTGAGGCTACCTGGGCTGTTGATCAGATCACTTCTGAGTTCCTCCTTCAATGTCGAGCCCGCCCTTCGCTGTGGTTTACGCGTTGTCTGTTCTGGAGTGGACCAGGACTAACAGGCTTAAACACAACTCAGAGAAGATGTAGGAACTGTTCTGGGGGGAGAGAGAGAATGACTATTGTGGCCCTCTTTCCAGTTTGGATGTGACTTCCCTCCAGCTGGTTGATAGAGTGAGGAGTCTGGGTGCTACCTTGGGTCCAGTGTTCTTTCTGGAATTCCAGGTGGCAGTCATTTCCAGGACAGCCTTTTACCAAGTTAGGTTAATCACCTTGATGGCGACTCCCTTAGGATGGTTGTGCAAGCGCTGGTCATCTTGAGGACAGACTAAACCTATTGGGGCGGGGGGGGGAATCATACATCTCTGAATGCATAAATGTATCTCACCAGGGGAAGTCTCTAGCTGAACCATCTGGAAGCCACTTGAAGTAGGAATAAACAAGTAAAGGGATGTTTGGGTACAGGACACATTTTCTGTGACTGACGAAATTCAATAAATGCCGCACTTATGCCCCACCACATGTACAAAAGAAGATCTACTAAATGACTGTGATAACACTATTGAAGTAGTTAGCTTCTGGTCACAAAAGTCTAATTATCTTAACATTTTAAAGTGTTTTTAATTTTACCTATATTTGAGATACATCCAGAATTTAAATTATGTGATGTTCTCATAGAATCATAGAATCATAGAGTTGGAAGAGACCTCAAGGGCCATCTAGCCCAACCCCCTGCCATGCAGGAACCCCCATCACAGTCCCGACAGACGGCCATCCAGCCTATGCTTAAAAACCTCCTAAGAAGGAGACTCAACCACCCTCCCTGGCAGCATATTCCATTGCCGAACAGCTCTAACTATCATGAAATTCTTCCTAATGTTCAAAAGGAATCTCTTTTCCTGTAGTTTGAAACCATTGCCCCAAGTCCTAGTCTCTGAAGCCATGGAAAACAAACCTGTTCCCTCTTCAATATGACATCCTTTCAAATATTTAAACATAGCTATCATATCCCCCCTCAGTCTTCTTTTTGAAAGGCTAAACATCCCCAGCTCCCTAAGCCATTCCTCATAAGACATTTCCTCCAGAACTTCAACCATCCTGGTTGCCCTCCTCTGCACCCGCTCGAGGTTGTCAACATCCTTTTTAAATTGAGGTGTACAGAACTGGACACAGTATTCCAGATGAGGTCTGACCAGAGCAGAATAGAGTGGTACTATCACTTCCCTTGAAATTGAAAGGAATATTTTGTATTTTTAATTCAATATTAACAGCTTAAACTGACCCTCTTTAAGAAACACTAATACTCTATTATCAAATTAAGTTCATTTGGATACTTTGTGATTTAAATGAAGACACTCATATAAAAGAAGATATAATTTGTACCTTCAGTTCACTGACAAATCATTTTTTACAATTCACCATATCACTTCATTTAAAAATATTAATTCCTTCCTCCAAATATATCCATAACATGGAGTTACATGGATTAAGGGAATTAAGTGGAATTAAAAAGTATTTATGTTGCATTAGACTCATTTATAACAATATCTCATTTTCACTCCTCTCCTTTCATTTCGTCCTTTTCATTTGAAAAATTACCAATTTGTAAAAGACAAAAGAATTAAGAACACAGAAAAATTAAGTTTACATAGAGATGAGCCTTTTGTCATATTATTTGTTATGTTTACAATTAAAAATGCCAACTTTCAAGCGAAAGTGGAACAGTACACATTTTTATGAGATCCTGTTTATATTCACTAACAATGACATATTCTGTGTGACAAAGCTGCGATCAGACGCTGTGAAATTCTTTCACCGTAGTAACTGTGTAATTAAAATTAAATAATGATGTATTCTGATTGTGCTTATTCTCAAAAATGGGGTTACATGGACAGGGGCAAAAATCTGACCCACTCTTAGATAAACTTCAGATGGAGAGCAGGTAAAATAAATAGTAGGCGGATCATTCTGTTGAAAAGCAGGGGCTTGTACCTGTTTTATCTGCTACACGTTTTAGTCTTTATTAGATCATCCTTGCTGTGTTGGACGGTTAACTAGACTCTTGATTTATTACTACTGTATCTGTAATTCTTGGTGCATGCAAAATTATCTGATTTCTATTCCTCATATTCTTCTATAGATGAAGGTGAAGTTTGTCACCAACAGTTCATATGGTATAAGGGATTAGAACAGTTATCTGAAGAATATTTTTAAAACAACACAATTTATTATTTCAGTATCTTGCCATGATATTGTTCCCAATTCCCCACTAATTGTGGGGACCACAGAATCGTGATTCGTCCCACAAGTGAGTTATTTCTATCACCAGCTCTCTGTATTTTATTAATTTTTACAGTTATATATTTTTCAGACACTTCTTCATTCTGTTACTGCTATGTTTGGTCGACATTGCTGAAGGTATCTGGCCATTTGATTCTAAAAGTCCCGCAAGATCTTAACTTGGTTGTTTTCTGACACTTATCTATTGACGGCTCCTTGGATCCTGGCAGATTATGTTTTTTTTTTAACACAATAACCAGATTATTAACATAGCAACTCTATTTTGTGTAGTTTCTTAGTCTGTCTGCACAATCTTTAGATACTCATAGATGAGGTGTGACAGAGTTTCATCTTTTTCATGGCAGAGTCAACATTTGTTGTTGGGACTAATTCCTTAATCTTAGCTTAGATCACATTAGTTTGGAGTGCTTGTTTTTGTGTAGCAAAAATCAAGTGTTCAGTTTCTTTCTTAATGGTCCCCAGTTTGAACCATGTCCATGTAGAATGATTACCATACCGTGCTGTTCATGTAATGGTTTGTTTCTCCAACTTTTTAATTTCTTAATTTCTTTGGCTTCCCCAAATTTATTTCCCAAACTGTAGAGCATCATCTTTACATGGATGTAATTTCTTTTGCTATGCATTTTCTCCTAGTGATTTATAGAATAATTTTTCTTTATATTGTTTCAAGCATCCATCATTTTAAAAATATTCTTTTGAGTAACTGTTACACATTGTTTTAATTCTTTTATAATTTCAACAATGGCTTTCTTTTCTGGGTCATATATTTTACATAGTTGACTTTTTTATTTTAAAGTTTTAAATCTTTCATGTGTTTTAAGATGATGATGACGACGACGATGATGAATTGTTGTTGTTGTTGTCGACATCAACATAATCATCAGCATCATTTCATTTGTTCTTTTGTACAAGAAGCTGCCAAATTCTGCACAGCTCAATAACATTTCCAACCAGTGTTATGCAGGAATATCTCATTTTTCCAGGTGTTATGATAATGCAGTGCAGGTTAGTTTCCCTTCCAGGGGAAAAAAAAATAAAAGAATCTGAAGCATCAAAGAAATCTTGTGAGATTGAAATCCCTGGGTTTAAATGAGACTGGAGAACTCAAACAAAATTTATTCTTGTCTATTTCTTGTTTGATATAAATCTGTCTACCTCCCCCTTTACCTCAAATGTATGGGCATGCTGCAAATGCTGCAACCTGCATTTTAGTGCTGAGTTAACAGACCACCGATTTTTGCCGACTCAAGTTGGAAATGGAACCTAATTAGATGTGAAATCAAAGTGGAAATGTTTTTTTGCACATCACCGAGTCGACTCCTACAGGATTCAAAACAGACAGGGTTCCTTTCTAGAAAGTTTTGCAATGGGTAAAACCAGAGCAAAATGCAGCACACACAGAGCAAAAGGCCAATTCTGTTGAAGGCAGTTAAATTTGTCAAGAGTGAAATTAGCAATGCACTCTTTCAGTGCTCATTTTATGATACATCATATTGTTTCATTGCTTGGGATGTTTCAAAAGATGACCAAAAAACTTGTTTAGAGTAAATCAGTGTTTCTCTGCTTAAGTCTTAAACTTGTTATGAGCTCTCTTTCATCTTGAAGATACATATATAATTCTTCTCATGCCTTTTCTTTTATTCTCACCATTACATAAAACGTAAGGCATATATTTCCCAGTATTACAGTAGTAGCATAAGATGCAGCAAAAGTGATGTTTTGAAAGCAGGCATCGGTGCTATGAAGGCAGTAAGAACAAGGACAGGAGTGTTTTTATTTGCATCATTGCCATAATGTTATTGATTGATTGATTGATTGATTGATTGATTGATTGATTGATTGATTGATT
>JAHTLZ010000348.1:14818965-14835700 GCA_023846285.1 Phrynocephalus versicolor
ATTGATTGATTGATTGATTGATTGATTGATTGATTGATTGATTGATTCATTGATTCTGTGTTCTGCCCTACTGGTCTAAAAGGCCAGTCTGGGTGGCAAACAACCATATGTATAAGAATACAGTAAGCTTGCTGGGGGGGCAATGTGTAGCTTGTATAATTAAACTGTAAACTACCCAAAGAGTACTAGAAGTGCTATGGGGTGGTATATAAGCAGAACACTTTAAAAACAAAAAACAAAACCTCACAAAGCCTAAATAGCACAACAAATAATACAGACAGGGACAAAAAGAAAATAATAATAATAATATTAAAATACAACATTGGCATCAATTTAAAACCAAAACAAAATTAGAATTAGATGGCGGGGGGAAAGAGCAGGCTGAGCAGATGTTATAGTCTCTGCTAATCCAAGAAGTCCTGATGAAATAGCCATGTTTTAGTCATTTTAAAGGTTTCCAAAGAAGGGCAAGATGGAGCTCAGGCAGCAAATCATTCCACAAATGTGGGGCAGCCAATGAGAAGGCATGAGATCTCATCCTCTCCTTCTGTGCTTCCCTCGTAGTTAGCTGCCATTTTGGGACAACTGTGTGCTATAGGCTGAATCTGGTGGTTGAAAGTGTTCTGTCAGGTAGGAAGGTCCCAAACCATTTAGAGCTTTATCCACCAATGTCATAACCTTGAACCTGGTGTGGAGGTAAACAGTGAAGCATGGCTAGTGTGGAGGATATCTGATTGTTCCATCTCAACCCAGACACCAACCTGGCTGCCACATTCTGGAGCTACTGAAGCTTCTGCATCAGCCTCAAGGGTAGCCCCACATACAACCCATTACAATAGTCAAATTGGACCAAGGTGGATAAGGCCCCTGGTGTCAAGAAAGGGAAGCAGTCTGACAATGCCCCTGAGATGAATGTAGGCTGGCAAGACTACAGATGCCACTTGAGACTCCATGGAAAGCCAAAGTCACACCCAGACTGTGAACCATATCCTTCATGGGGAGAGTCACTCCCCCCTCCCAAAGAGGGATGTTTCCAATCCATAAAGAGCCTGAGACCCAACCCACAAAAATCCCCATCTTGGCTGTGCTCAGCCTCAGTCTGGTCTCCCTCATCCATCCCATCACGGACCCAAGGCAGAGCTCAAGGCACAGAACAGCATCATCTGCAGAAGGATGGAAGGAGATGAAGAACTGTGTGTCTTCAGCATATTGATGGCATGAAGCTCCAAAACCCTGGAAGACCTAACCCAGTAGTCTCATATGTATGCTAAATAGTATTGGCAAGATGATGGACACCTGCAGAACTCCACAACTGAGAATCTATGGGGTAGATACCCATCTGGGGATGGGTAATTCTGGGGATGGTCCTCCAGAAAGTGGAGCCAAGCCAAAGCCTGACCCCCAATCTCTAATCCAGAAAGCCTCCCCAGGAGGATTCCATGGTCGACAACACTGAAGGCTGCTGACATGTCAACAAGGACCAGCAGGGACATGATGGCCCTCCCTCAACATATGATCATGCAGAACGACCAATGCTGTAATTATCTTTGCAACAAGAATAGCAGCAGCAACAACAGTAGTAACAGCATGTTCTGCTAACAAATTGTAACATGAAATCTATACCATATTATTATTTCCTTATTTAAAATATTTCTAACAAGGCTTTAGGAACCAAGGCAGGATGTCACTTGGGATGGAGAACATATGGCTCCCTAGACATTGTTGGGCTGTAGTTCCCACAAAAGCAGAGGTGGCCAACACCTGTATGCAGTTATTAAATATTCCAGGAGCAGGTGGTAGAGATTGGCACGAATAAAAAAATGGTGTTTCGTTTGTCGTTTGTAGTTGAGAGGTCCGTTTCATTTCATTTCCATTTTTCGTGAATTTTTTGGAAAAATTTCATTTTTGTTTTTTGTTTTTTCGTTTGTCGTTTCTACCCGCTTTTTGCGCAATTTTTAAAGCATTTCTGTGTGTGGGCATCCCCCAACGCCCCAGACCAGAGGGAAAACACTAAAAAAATGATGCTGGCAGAGACACAGCATAGACTAGGTTTGCAGGGAGGCTGCAAAGGCAGCGGCAGGCATTGCCCAGGGTGCAAGGCAGCCACAGAGTAACTGCACTGCAGGGCAGGGGAGGGTACTCAGCAAGAGGTACGCAAACACGCACACAGGGAGGCTGCAGGACTGAAGCTAGAGTCGCAGAGACAGGAATCCCACCCTAACTCCCACTGGAGACTGCAAGGAGGACAGGGGCTGCCAAAGCTTTTTATGCCCTCTGTGGCTGCCAGACCCACACAGTCTGCCACCTGGGCATGCTATTGGTTGAAGTTGTCCAAGAATTTACATGATCCCATCACATGGCTTGCCTCCATGTTGTGGCTGGAGTGGCGACATCCATTTTGTCATCCATAAAGGGAAAAGAAAAATATATTGCAATGGGAGAAGACAAAAACAAACGTTTTAAGGACCCCTACCCCCTGGTAGGTAATAATTTCAAATAATTATCACATTATCGCTGCATTTTTATGGATGTCCAGGGCGTTTTAATACCCAAGAAATCAATATTAGGCATCTGGGAGCCATTTGGGGTCGATGTCCCCTAACTCCCCTTAAAGGAAAAAAAATACAGCGATCTGAGAAAAGACATAAATACACATTTTAAGGACCCCAACCCCCCCGTAGGTATTATCAGTATAAATAATTATTGCTGTGTTTTTATGGATGTCCAGGGCGTTTTATAACATTTAAAACAGCTCATTTCATTGCACGCCGACAGTAACGGAAACAAAACATAACAACCACAATTTTCGTGGTTCTGTTCATTTCATTTCATTTTCATCACAATTTTCATTTGTCATTTCATTATGTAATGAAACAACAAACGAATAACGGAAACAAAAAATTGTTCGTTTCGTGCCATTCTCTAGCAGGTGGCATATGAGTCCATTAGGACCCTTCTTCAGACTGGGCATAGGAGAGCTTGAGAGGTGTGACAAAAAGCAGAAGCCTAGGCTCCTGCACAGACAGAAGTAAGCAAGGAATAGTGGCCAGCATTCTTCAATATTGAGCAACAAACTTCATGACAATTTCATTTGTCTTCCTTCCCATTCGTTGGCATCTTTTCTAGTTTGCAGACTGTAAAGTGTGTTCCTACCTTGCACAGCAACTTTGTGGGCATTAGTTTTAATAATACTGTTGTGAGGCTTCTGCATTCTTCGCTGAATACAAAGGAGCTCCCTTCATCTCTAGAAGATTTCCCATGGAGGGAAAAGAGAGGTGATCCAGGAGTTCCTCACCATCCCCATAATGAATATTCAGGCCGGTCTGGGAGAATGGAATCAGTGGAATTGCCTTTGTTCTGCAGTGGGAGTGTCTTGTGAGCTTAGGCCTGCTCATGGAAACTCTGGGTTAAATTCATGAATGGGGTGCAAATCATTTTAACTCCATCTCCTGAATAATTGGTATCCTCCTTGTGCCTACCATTGGGCGAATGGAGCATGAAAATCTGATGGTGGTGTGGCCAGTGGTATTCTAAATTGGCTTACCAATCTATGCAGCCATCCAGGATTTCCTATACCTGACTGGAAAAATATTTGAAAGTGGTTTCACAAGAGCATGTCTGTGTTGTTGTTGAGAATTCAATTTATATTTTGTCATATATATTTTGGTTTCTTTCTCAAGCACACAGGGAGACTGTAACTGCTAGGAGCCTAGTTTAGGCATTACTTAATCACTTTCTTCGGAGAAGTAACAAAGCCTGCACCCCTTGGCTGCTGCTTTAGCCTCTCCTGGATGAAATGGCCTGAATTGGTAGAGTTCATACTTGTACAGTTCTGGGCTTTTGCTCTTGTACCCTACCTGGAAGCAAAATCCTTTGCATTTCAGACTCCTTCATCATCACAGAGAGAGAGCAGCAACAGAGCAGGGCACAATTCAACACTCTCTTCTGTACTTGTTGTGGAAATAACATCCAATAACTTAAGAGTAGAGATGGGCACGACTTAGCGGTATTCCCGTTTCCGTTTCCGTTACTCGGTTCCGTTACTCTACGGAAACGGTAACGGGAATTACTGCCCCAGACTTCGAGCTCGAACCGACGAACGAACAATTTGGTCTGATTTTTCGTGGTCGTTACTTGCATCGCGCGATCGCGCGCGATGCCAAGCGGCACAGAAAAAAAGTTTTTAAAAGTTAAAAAAAAACCCGGTTCCCGGCCCTAAAAGCAGGCGAAAACTGTCTGAGGGCACCTACCTACCACCAGGCCAGAAGGGTTTTTTTTGGGGGGGGGTTCCCCGCCCCCCTTTCCTTGGGCTAGTGCTACTGCTGCGCTGCGCTGGTACCAGGTGGGGGGGCATTGGCATTCGGTGTGCGGGCGGGGGGATCCAAAATGGCGACCGCAATATTTTTTTTAAAATCGTGGTCCAAAAACACACCAAAGCACACAGAAACATGAGAAAAATAGCTATTTTAAACACTTTATTTTTTACTGTAGCAGCAGTGGGTTTGTCTTGCCGAAATATGTCCCCGTTGATTTTATTTTATTTTTTTCTTAATTTATTTTTTTACACGTGCGCAACGATGGGCTGGCCATGGGACGGGACCATGCAAATTTTCGGAGCCATTCCACCAATCGCATGTCCAGGTTTTGACTGACACTTCTGGATGTGCCAGAGGGCATAAAAAGGCGAAGCAGTTCCAGTCCGTCGCAGTCTGGGCTTGGATTTTGTGGAGGGTGGTTTAGTCAGGGCTGGATTGCTGCGCTCTCTAGTTTCGATTTCGCGGTCGCGCTAGGCAGGGACTCAGGGAGTGAGGGAATTGAATTTAATTCTCGCAAAACATACGAATTTCTTTTATTTCTGGCTGTGGGGAATAGCAATTAGCAACTCAGCGTTTATTCTTTTTTGTTTTCGAAAGAGTTCCGTTTTTTATTTTCTTTGCTATTTGCTTCAAGGGGGAGGGAAGGTTTGAGCGGGAGGGGAGGGGAGGGGAGTGCAGATTGGAAATATATTATTTTTATTTTACACTACCATACTATACCATTTCTTTTCTATCCCAATTTCCCACCGAGTTCATTTACTTTGCAAAGGTCCTTTTACCCTGCGCCTACCTACAGCTTTTTTGCTGCTTTTGCGATTGGGGTTTTGGAAGGGAATCCAGCAACCCTATCCTACCCTTAGCAGCTTATAGTTTTATTTATACCTTACCATTCATTTTCTATTCTACCTACAGTTTAGCAAGTGGCAGTACTAGTGCTAAAGGGGAGGTTGGAGGCTGTGGATTAAATTATTTTAGAAGTTGAACTATTATACATATACATACAGAGTAGGCAGAGTCTCCCTTGCCAACCAGTGCACTCAAAGATCTCAATTCAAACACATTTGTATTGGCATTGGCATTTGGCAACAAGGCTAGGGCAGCTTCTATAGAACATTTTACAATTTCATTTTACTTATAGATAATTAGATATTCTTTCTCTTGTCCAACAACACCTCACCTCATTCATTTTTTGGAATTAAGGCACTCAAACAAACATTTGTTGAAGGGCAGGCACCCAGCCACTTTATAGACCTTTTTCTACAATTACATCTTTGAAGAAGTTACCTGTGCATTATTTGTGTGAAAGTTGGGTGCTGCCAGATCTTGCAAACCCCTTGCTTCTATTACCTCGGTTTTTGTGCAGTAACTTGTTGTAACTTACATCTGTGAAGAGTTCAGTTACAGTTCTCCTAATTACACTTGCCTTGTGAAACTTCTTTGCCAGGATTGGCAAACCCCTTCCTTCTACTAGATTGGTTTTTGTGCTGTTTTTGTGAGTCAACCTCACTCATTTACTTTTGCCACCAGGCTACATAAACAATTACATTTTTGAAGAAGTTACATTTCTCTTTGCTACACTTGCCCTGTGCTGTGCATTGAGGAACTTGTTTGCCAGGATTGGCAAACCCTTTGCTCCTATATCCTTGTTGGTTGTGTTGTTTGTGGTGTTCTTGTTGTGAGTCCATCTCACTCATTTCCTTGCCACCAGAGCCTACATACACAATCCAATTATTACTGTGAAGAAGCTACAGTTCTCCTCCTAATTACAGTTCAATTGTGCAGCAGGGCATTGAGAGACTTGGGTGCCAGGGTTGGCAAACCCCGTGCTCCTATCCCCTTGTTTGTGCTGCTGTTGCTGTTGTTGTGAGTCCATCTCACTCCTTTCCTTGCCACCAGAGCCTGCATCAATACAATCCTTTATTATTATTTACAACTGTGAAGAAGCTACAGTTCTCCTCCTAATTACAGTTCAATTGTGCAGCAGGGCACTGAGAGACTTGGGTGCCAGGGTTGGCAAACCCCGTGCTCCTATCACTTGCACAGTTCCTTGGTGCTTTTCTTTACTATCACATTATACATTCCCTGGCCTGAGCCACAAGAAGTGAGAAAAATGAGGAGGGGTCGCAGCAAAGCAAGAGGGCAGGGGAGGGGGACCCCTACTAAGATAAACCGGGCCTTGTTTCTGAGGGAAGGGACAGGAAGTAGTGCAGAAAGTGATGCTGGTGCGACTCCCTCCCCAAGTAGCAGTGCCAGTGGCACAAGCAGCACCGTGCCATCATCGTCTGTCACCGAGGGAAGCATGGATGAGGCATACCAACTCCCATCTCCGATACCTGACAGCATCACCCTTAAGCAGGAAGAAGACGAGGGCTCTGATTCCGAAATGGCATCAGAATCAGAATCGGGATCCCTTTATCTAAACCTGCAAGATTCTGAGGACCTGTTGGCAGGGACAGACTTAAGTCAGGCTCCAGGCAGTGAGGGAAGGAGCAGCCCTCTTTCCACCCAGAGTACCACCAGTGAGAGCAGTAGTACTACTCTACTTTCCCAGCAGGGCACAGGCCACACCAGCACCACAGCAGCGGCAGCGGCAGGCAATAACAGAGGGGGCGTTACTTTCTGTAAGCCACGAGGGTGTCTCTGGGAGCATTTTGAGAACAGCCCCCAAGACCCAAAGATGGCGGTGTGCAAGATATGCGGGGTGGTCTTGCGCAGGGGGAATGACCCCAAACACCTCTCCTCAAGTGGGTTGCGCAGCCACCTGATGAGGAAGCACCCTGGGACTCTGCCTGGAACCCTGTCAGGCCCTTGCTCTTCAGGGAGGAAGAGAGGGGAAGAAGGGTTAGAGAAAGAAAAACACAGCTCCGCTAGTGAGAGTGGGAAGAGGCAGGCCACTCTGCAGGAAGTGGGTCTGTTGGGTGGGACTTTTGTCAGCCCGCGAAATAGGGCCAAAGCACAGGAGACCACCACTCGAGTGGTGGGTGAAATGGTGGCTTTGAACGGGTTGCCCCTCTCCTTTGTGGATTCATCAGGCTTCAGGCACCTGATGAAGCACGTGGCACCATGGTACGAGCCTCCATCCCGGCGTACCTTCAGCAGGAGGGTGATTCCCTCCCTTTATGAGTCTGTCAGGGACAGGATCCGGGCCCTGCTGCAGGCGGCCAGAGGGAGGAAGATCCACTTCACTTCCGACCTCTGGACCGGTGGGCACCACGGATACCTCTCTCTGACGGCTCACTGGTGGCAACCCAAGGAGGTCCTGGAGCCCCGGACATCCCATGAGCAGCTGCAGGGGGAGGCACAAGGCAGCACCCCAAGAGGGTATAGGGTGGTGCTTCTCCAGGCCCAAAGCATGGAGGACAACGCCACAGGGATCAACATTGCTGACGTTCTCAAGACAGCAATGCGAGAGTGGGGATTGGGGACAGAGGGACAGGTCAATCGTGGAGTCATGGTTACAGACGCGGGCCGTAACATGACCAACGCGGTTCTTGGGGCAGGGTTCCAGGGCATCGTGTGCGCAGCACACAAACTGCATCTAGTGGTGGGTGATGCCATTGGCCTGGGTGCACCAAAGGACTCCTGGGGTGAGGGGACCAGGGAGACCAGGGCCTTGCTGGACAAGTGTCGGAAGATCGAGGGGCACTTCGCTCGCAGTGTCAAGGCAGCCAGGATGATGTGTGAGAGGCAGGCGGAGACGAGCCGACCGGAGCACGTCCTGATCCAGGACGTGACCACCCGGTGGAACTCCACCCACGAAATGGTCAGGCGTCTGGTGGAGCAGAAGGAAGTGGTGGAATACATCATGTCAACCACCCCAGTCCTGCATGAGGGGAGGGAATTGGACCTTGGGGCTACCGAGTGGCTCGCCCTCTCCCAGATGGCGGGTATCCTGCAGCCTTTTGAGGAGACCACCCACGTCCTCAGCAGCTACAACGCCAGCCTGGGCCACATTCTCCCCCTGGTCAATGCCCTTCGCCAACGCCTAGAGACCAGTATCCGGGAGGAAGGCAATCTTCTCCCTAGGAGCAGGGCACTAGCAGACAGGCTGTTGACCGGCGTGGATACCCGCCTGGGCCCACTAAGAAGGGAAAACGTGTACCAGATGGCCTGCCTGTGCGACCCTCGCGTCAAGGGTTCCCTGGCGGCCAACACTGCCGAACTGAAATCCTGGAAGACAGAGCTATGCCGTCAAGTCAGGGCTCTCTCCGATCAGAGCCAGGCGTTTCAGAGGGCGCACGGAAGCCAGAGCGATGCTGAGGAGGAGTCCTCGCAAGGATCCACCACTCCAGGAGCGTACAGCCAGAGACCAGGTTCCATTCCAGCAGCCAACTACCTGGCCTCTGCCCTAGCCATGGCAGTTTCCTCCTCAGTGGAGCCAAGGGAGGAAGAAGGAGAGGACCCCACTCAGACCATGGTAAAGGAGTACATGGCCGAGCCCCTCCAACCCCTCACTGCAGACCCACTGCACTACTGGGCCAGAAAGGCTGACCTCTGGCCCGCTCTTTCAACTCTGGCATTGGACCTCTTGTCCATCCCACCCACCAGTGTCCAGAGTGAGCGTGTCTTCTCCCACATGGGAGATGTCCTGAGGCCGCGCCGCTGTCGCCTGGACCCGGAGACGGTGGAAAGGTTGACTTTCATCCGCTTCACCCTTTCCACCTTGGGATTACCCCAACACTCCAAGAACTAAGTTGCTGCCTGTAACCTTACCTCCTGCCTGCAGACCTCCATGCCCGCCTGCAAGCCTGCCTGCCTCCCCTAGGCCCTACGAGCCTGCCTGCCCGCCTGGCCCTGTCACTTCCTGCCGACTCCAGTGCCTAATGCCTGCAAAACTGCCTGCTGGACTGCCTGCCTGCCTGCCTGCCTACCTGTATTCTCTGTCACACACAACTGAAGGGTACTATTAGTGGCCCAATGTTTCTAGCCCTGGCCTGTCTCCTAATCCAGGCAGGGCCACTCAACGTGTCCTTGGAAAGGGTCTGTCCGTATTGGCCCAATGTTTCTAGCCCTGGCCTGTCTCCTAATCCAGGGTCCGTATTGGCCCAATGTTTCGCCGTTGGACATGGCTGGTCTGAGTGAGACCCTAATACCTGCCTTCCTTGGTGCTTCACACAGTTCCCTGGGGTTTAGGCGCCAAACTGCTAACAAAGTGGTGAGGAAGCACTTTACAACAACCTACCTCAAAGACTGATTATCAGGGGGCTACTAGCTCTCCTCCTTACAGCCTTAAAGAAATAGACCCACCCAGTTCTCCTGCTTCAACTCTGTCTCCCTGTTTGGCAACTCCCGTTCTCCTGGGGTGGCAATAGAAACTCTGCCTCCCAAAGCAGGATCAATCCTCCCTACTGGCACTTTGCCTTTCTGCCTTCCCAATCCCTAGCCTGGGTGGCTGGTATCCTCTAAGCCTGCGTCTAGGCTACCCTTACCTGTAAGCAAGACAAGATGCTTCCCTGCCTGCCGTGCCCTCTGCCAACAAGCCTGCCTGTCAGACTCCACCAGTCCCGGCTTTGAGCATGCCTTCCAGTTGCTTATTATCATTCAACCTCCTCCAATCTGCACTTCTGGCTTCCCAGTCCCATACTTTGTCATCTGAGCTGGTCTGTGAGTCAAGTGATCCACAAAGAAGGGCTGTGGAAAGGGAAAGACAGCTGCTCCGCTTCTATTGGGATTGGGAGTTTTAGGGATGATACATGCCTCTCTGCAGGAAGTGCTGCCGGTGTGTGTGTTTTTTTCTCCTCCTCCTCTGCTGCTCCTCTTCACTCACAGCTGCATTGCACTGTGAATGGAGGGACCAGGAAGCCTCAAGGTCTGGTTCTTGGTGGATACTCTGACCCAACAGGAATGAGTGATTCTGGGAGCTGAGGTGCAAAACATCTGCAGACACCTAGTTCAGTTTCCTCCGCCACTCTTTCCACTGGGCTGCCAGCTCTGCCTCACAAAGAAGGGAAACGTACTTGTAGTGTGTGTCCTCCAATCAGAAAGTACCATGTGTGGATCCTGGTGCTATGCTGCTGATGCTATTGCTGCTGACTGACCCTGTCATACCCTATTTGTCGTCACGTTTTCTTTGACCCGAAGGCTGCTGGAAAAGAAAAACTACGGGTTGCAAATCTAGGTTGTGATTGATGATGATGATTGAGTTATGGGAACACTCATCAGGAACAGCTGGTGGTGGGCTTAGGGTTAGGGTTAGGTGGGATGTTTAGGCCTCTGCTACTCTGCTCTCTGGGCTGCACAACGCTGTGTTTCACAACGAAGGGCATGGAGATGGAATGCCGGCACGGCAGTTAGGAGCAGTCTACCAGCACACAGCTGGGAAAGAAAGTCAGAAAGCTTGGCTTGCTGTCCTTTTGGAAGCCTGTGTGGCTCTAGCTCTGTGTCTTCTCCCTGCCTGCCTGTCAGCCCCCCCCCCACTTCCGGCTTAGCGGAGGCCTTCCAGCCGCTTCTCCTTCAGCCTAACAGCACGGTCCAGTTAGTGCTTCAAGTTCAGCCCTGTCGCCACTCCCCTCAAGTTGCCCATGCAGCAACCACGGCTGCGCCCGCCTCTAGGCGAAAAATCACTTGAGGAGAAGAAGACCAACAGTAACAGTGCAGTGCATTCCAATTTGTTTAGAACTGGGGGACTCTGTCATCCCACAAGGGGGGGGGTTCTTCACACAGTCTAAGTTGGAAATCCCTAGACAGAAGGAGGGGAGATTCGGTGCCTCTCCTTCTACCCCCTCTAGTCTGGCCTTCTGGCCTCCACTACCCTTCTGGGCTGCACCCACTGTGGCTCACAGAGAAGGGCATTGCGGTGGGTGGCTTGTGTGCTAGAAAACAGCCGTGGGCCCGTGATTGCTCTCCTCAAGTGGCTTGCGCAGCCACCTCATGCGAAAGCACCCTTGGACTCTGCCTGGAACAGTGACAGGCCTCTGCAGGAAGTAGTGCCGCTGTGTGGGAGTGTTGTCAGCCTCCGGACCGCTACTTAGTCTTCACTGGGCTGCCATAGACTCTGGCTCACTAAGAAGGACAACTTACTGTCGTGCTGGTGGCCCTCTGTCACCATTATAAATAGAACAGCTTATCACAAAGTTCCAGGCTTGGCTGTTGGAAGTGTGGAAGTTGTGATTGACCACGAAGGGCATGCCACTGGGCTGGGCTGCAATGCACTGTGTCTCTCTGTGAAGGGAGGGACAAGGAAGCCTCCATGTTTGGAGACTCTCTTGATGCACACTCTGTTTCCTCCCCCACTCTTTCCACTTGGCTGCCAACTGTGTCTCACAAGGAAGGCAGAAGTTGAGACCACACCCACCCAAATAAATGAAGTGTTTGCCTCGGAGAAGGACTGAGTTTGGAGGCAGTTTGGCACTGCTGCTGCCGTTGAAAACAACGTGTTTCCCTTGTGGAAGGCGTAGGTTTTGGGGTTCTGTTACTCTTTCCATGTCCTGCAACCCACTGTGGTTCACGAAGAAGGGCATTTTCCTGGCGTCCTCCTCAGGCCATTCAGCCACGCTGGGGAGCTGGAGCTTCCTGGCAATGATCCTCCCCTACGGAGGCCCTGTGGCCTCAGACTCAGGCTATGTGGCCTCCTCCTCCACTCTTTCCTCTGGGCTGCAAGACGCCATGTCTCACACTGAAGGGAGTGCCTGAATTTGAACAGCGTTGGTACGTACAGCACCACCAAGAAGACTTAGTCCAAAAGTGACATGTGGTGGTGCATCGCATGGAAGTGTGTTGCCAGACCCAACCCAAGGTGATTGGCCTCCTCCTCCAGTCTTTCCTCTGGGCTGCACGACGCCATGTTTCACACAGAAGGCGGGTACTGTTTTGAAGAGCGTTGGTACGTACAGCACCACCCAGAAGACTTAGTCAAAAGTGACAAGTGGTGGTGCATCGCAGGCAGTGTGGTGCCAGACCAGACTCAAGGTGATTGTCCTCCTCCGCAACTCTTTCCTCTGGGCTGCAAGACACTGTGACCCAAGGGCAGTGGCATTTAAATTCCTGTCATGCCGTTCAGCTCCATCCATCCTTTTTATACTGGAGCTGGCAATGAGCCTGCCGCACTCTGGCTCTGTGCTGTGGTGCTCTCATACTCTGCCTTGTGGCCTGGCCGGAGTGGCCGCCCTTACTCTGGCCTTATGGACGCGTCGACGTCGACCATAGAGATAGTCCTCCTCCTTGTATAGCCTAGTGGGCTGGGCTGTGGGCTGTAAAACTTAAGTCAGAGCAACCCAGAGCCCTATGCCATTCCCATCCTATTCCCTACCAAAACTATTCCTGGCTGTATACTAGCTACTAGGTACGTAGGTACAACGTAGCTTTAACCACCTCAGGCTCTAACTGTAGTGCTCCTAATGCTGCTGACCAATCCATGACCAAAAGCAGGGTTGCATTGGCTTTGGCTTTATTGCTGCTTGTCCTTTACGTGTGTGTGACTTTGTCTGTGAAGTGTGAATGCGAACTGAAGCCAGAAGGACCTTGGAGATGGGGGGGGCAATTTGAGAGTACTAGAGGAGTAGAGTAGACCCCTCATCCAGATTTGGGGAGGAACGGAATGTCTTTCTCCTGCTGCCTCTGAGAGAGGTGGAGGGGAGATGGGATGGATTCAAAACCAAACAACGAAAAAGTACAACAAACAGGCACGTCAGCCAGACCAAGTAGGGTGGCTGCTGGCTGGTTCAGCATCAGCAGATTCAGCACAGCAGCAGACCAAGAGGAAAACGAAAGAAATGCAAATTTGTTTCTACCCCACTTTGTTTGCTTAGGATGCACTAGCCTTGTAGTACAGCAACAAGTCCATCACCCAGGCAACTGTATTTCGCCTGCTCGTTTGCGGGACCCGCGCCCGCCCGCGCGCCTGCGCGCTAGCCACTCCCCCTGCCGCTGCCGCCGCCCACGCATGTCCCCCCGCACCCCTGCCGCCCGCGCTACGCCCGCAAGCCGCCCGCAAGTCTCGATCGGACGTCAAAATGCGCGAAATCGCGGCAGAAACGAAAACGAAAAAAACGAAAAACGAAACGACTAATTTTTTTTGATTTTTCGCGAAAACGGAAACGAAACGACTCGGACCCTAGCCGAAAACGAACACGAAAACAAAGTTTTTTTTCTGAGTCGTGCCCATCTCTACTTAAGAGTCAATGTTGGTCCTTCCAGATAAAGTCAGAATGAAGAGCCAAAATGAAATGGACAAGAGTGGTGGCTGCCTGCTAGATTAAAGAGAGCCTGCTCCAATCTCAAATGGTTTTCACTCAGCATTGTGCTTTGAAAACGCTACGGGGGACACAATCTAATTCACAACCTGTTCTCCCAGTCAATGTCAGTCTCCCTGCTGACCTTTGTGCAGCTTTCTCTGCTTTCTTTTGATTCAGCTGTAGGTAAGGAGATGATAGGTAGATCCAGGACCTTGAGGGGGTGTGTGATATGGCGTCTTCTTTCCCACTTGGTTCACATGAAATCAGAAGATTTCATTGTCCTTGGTTTTACCTTCATCGATGAACCACAAGGATGACTAGGTTAATGCCCTGCAAGTGCTAGAGGCCCATCAATTGATTAGAGTCAGGGTGTCAGTTGCACTGGAGTGAAATACTCAAGTGCTGCAGGGAACCTGAAAACCTGAAAGCCTAGGGGCCAGCCCCTGGTCTAATATTGCCTTGCTACATATATCCGAAATCCTTTCACAGTACATCAGAGATTGGGGGGAGAGAGAGAGAGAGAGAAGTGAGCATTGTTCTGATCCCAAAAAAGCATGGAGTGCATTCTAAAATAAACATTTTCACTGTTGGATCAATATTTAGCAAATCCCAACATCTTTTAATAAATTAACTGTCACATTGAAAGTTACATTCAATAATGATTTGCTTGTGCCTGCCTAGCCAAATAATTGTTGTGCTGCATATACTCTGCTGTATGACCTCTAGATGACACCCTAATTACCTGGTAATTACCATTCTTAGTTCTTGTAATAACCTCTTTTCTCCTCAGAAGCACTCCCATGCTAATACTCGGTTCTACTTTAGATTTCAGCAGAGAATAGATCCAGAGCTATAGAAATTCCAACATGTAAATTTCAGCCATTGCCTAATGAGCCTAATATTTATGCATCAAGTGATTCTACAAATGAGATGGTTCTATATAGGCTATTCGAGTGTACACATAAATGACCCAATCCTGGCTGGCATATGGATGTCAAAGGGAAAAAAATGAAAAGCAGTTTACAATAAAGCAACCAATGTTATAAGACAGGGGCAAGTTTGACTTCCTCTGTGTGTGTGTGTGTGTGAGAGAGAGAGAGAGAGGGAGAGCGCTTGCATGCAGGTGTGCAGGTACACGGACACACATGGATGTCATTTTGCACATGTGAATCTTCTTGTGACTATTGCTCCACTATAGTGGCAGATGAACATGGAAGGAAAAAGAGATGTGGAACTGAAATACAAAGAGGAAGAAAACTTTAATTTATAATCTGTGAAGATTCTCAGTCATCCAGGTGAGTTTATCTGGAAGTTGAGTCATGACTACTGGACTTCTTTTTTTGAGAGATAGAAATGTTTTGCTGTTCATCCAAACAGCTCACCGATGAAGCTGTTTGGATGAACAGCAAAACGTTTCTATCTCTCAAAAAAAGAAGTCCAGTAGCCGTGACTCAACTTCCAGATTTAATTTATAATGGATGTGTGTGCAAATGTGGTATGTCCAGAACCATTCTTCTATGGCAGGGACTCAAATTCCCTCCAAGTGCCATACAAAATGGAACAAAAATGAAACCAGACCTAGTTGGAAGGTCACTCGCATTTTGAAAGATGAGTCTGTTTTGAAGTTTTAAAATGTGACCTAGTCAAAATATTTCAGGAGACAAAATTTATGTTATTTTGATGATGATGACGACAACAACAACAGCAGCAGCAGCAGGAGCAGCAGCAGGGAGGGAGGGAGGGAGGGAGGGAGGGAGGAAGAAGTCCAGGAGAGGTCTAGAAGCTACATAAATAATTTTGAGTAGAGATGGGTATGAATCAGAAAATTGGCGATTTGTCATGATTTGTGATTTGATGGGGCTGATGAATTGATGAACTGATGCATTTCCAGTGATGAACTAAGAAAATGATTCATTTCCTCTTTAAAATGCTATAAAAAGATGCCTCAACATATAGAGGCCTCAAATTTTCAGGATCCTTCCTCTGACTTTCCTCTATAAATCCTGAAAGTTTGTTGAGGATTGAGGTTCAGATATCTGGGATATGCTCCCTCAAAAAGCCCCCCCCCATGGAAGGTCCCCCAGGCACCAAGGGACTTGCAGAGAGATTGCTCCCAAGGCTCCTCTACAATCTGTCCATGTTTAGTGAAGATTGGGTGTCAAACATTTGAGGTATCCACAAAGTGGGCCCCTCAGGAAACTGACCTTTAGCAAGTGGGTTGGGGAAACCCATTCTTCATCAAACTTGAAGGTATAATAGAGGACAGTCAGAGGAAGCTTCTCTGCAGGTTTGGAGTCTCTAAGAGCCTGGGGCAAACTTTCCTGGGGGGCTACATGGGAGTACATGACTCAGATATCAAACTTAGAGGAATTGAGAAAAGTCAGGGGATGCTTTACTCCAGATTTGGTGTCTCTAGGTGTCCCGGGGGCAATTTTATATCCAAACGAAATAACAAATTTAAAATTGCTAAAAATTCATTGATTCATATTTATCAGGGACTTGATTTAGGATGAATATAAATTGCTGAATTTTAACAAATTGGCCAAACATGTCAGAAAACATGATTATCCCCATCTCTAGTCTTGAAGACTGCATGTTGGCCACCTCATCTTCTAAAGGAATAGGGGAAAAGAGAAGATTGCTGTTAAACTCAAAAATGCAGAGAAGGAGATAGAAAATTAATTATTTAAATTGAATGAGTAAAACTAATAACAGTCTTTTGATTCCAGTTTGCCTACCTGAATTGTGGCAAAGGGCACTTGATTCTGGGAGGCAGGGATGAATACTCAGCTGGGAGCTCAAAGCTATTTTACTGAATCAAAACAGTCAATTTCAGGATGACTGAAATGATCATTTCAATAGCAACCTCCATTAACACCTGCCAAAATCCCGAATCTTCTTATTGATGCACCACTATAACTAGTAAACACTTTGGGCAACCAGAGTGCACAGGACTATGTTGGGAGCAGGGAGGAGGAGGAATAGCACTGTGGTAAATAATACATTGTGTATACAGAAACCCTATGTGCACTCCCTGAAATGTAAGAATTTTATGTGACAGTGCTGGGCTTCCTCTGCCCACCCCTACCCCTGAGTGTTACAACCAGTCAGAATAGAATGGTACTGTGTAAGTGGACTAATGGCCATGCATATGTGAGCCTGGTTCATAGGAATCACTTTGGTCTTCCTTCCTTCCTTCCTTCCTTCCTTCCTTCCTTCCTTCCTTCCTTCCTTCCTTCCTTCCTT
>JAHTLZ010000348.1:14841712-14864649 GCA_023846285.1 Phrynocephalus versicolor
ATTATTATTATTATTATTATTATTATTATTATTATTATTATTATTATTATTATTATTATTATTATTATTATTATATACCACTCCATCTAGCCACATGGCTACTCTGGGTAGTTTACAATGTTACATAAATTATTCTACATATAGTGTGGAGAGCGTACTGTAAGGGCCTTTTCACACAACCCCTAAGATCCGCTGGCCACTTAAAATCGGACCAGAGATCTTAGGGGTTTGTTGCTCTTCCTTCGTCCTCACCCCTCCACACTTCCTTGCTCCTGTCTGCGTGAGGGGAGGGAGGAAGAAAGAGAGGAAAAAATGCAGGCTCACCTCCGAAGCTGCCGGAGCTCCGTCGTCCTGATTCCTTCTCTTCTGTTTGTTTTTTTCCCTCCCGCCCCTTCTCTTAAAGGGGCGGGAGGCAAAAAAACCCCAACAAACAGAAGCAAGGAGAGCCCCGCACTCACCAGATTAAATCCAGACCTGGAGCTGGCAGCCATTTTCTGCGGAGTTTAGGGGTCGTGTACAAAGGCTCTTACTTAGGGCAGGTGGACAATGCAAGTAGAAATCGGAACTGATGGGTGACAGGACCACGTGTGAGGGGGAGGGATCAATAGTTGGTTGCCGAGGCATTAACATGTGATGCTTCAGAATATATTGATAGGGTGGTGTCCACCTGTCTTTCGTAGTGCTAGATTTCTTTCTGAGTTACCTGCAAGGGGGCCTTCACCAAGTTTCTCGGTCTTATGGGGGGGGAGCATACATTGTAGCCTCTTTTCTCTGGTGGGTACTGCAAGAGGTAACAGTTTGAAAGATGCATTAAGCTATTTGACAGCCCTCATATAATCCAGAGTGATAGAATAGGACATTAAGATGATAGAAGTGGAGCTGACAGTTAAGCATTGAATTGAAGGCTGCTTTGATTAGTTAGAGTTCAGAAGGATGCTGAACAGGTGGGCAGCATCCTCCTGAATATAATTATGCTATAATCTGCAACTGGGCTGGACGTATGGAGATACCCTTTACCTGCTTGCACTACTTTCAGACTCCCTTGTTATGGGTAAAGTTTCAGCGCTTTGAAGAGAAAGGGATTCAGTATTAATAAATTGTGGTCCTAATTTAATCCATATGAATTTGTGTCACCTCTATATTCTGGGCAGGGTGGGCAATGTATACAAGTTCATATCTATTCTCCCTACTGATTAAAAAAAATGTTTGCACACATTGTTTCTTTACAGGGTGGAAAGCTGAAATATATGGCAAAAGTCATTAACAGTACTGAATGTTATAAATTATATACATTTTTTTAAAAAAATCTCAATTAATATTAGTTTATTATTAGCCCTTTTCAGAACCAGCATATTGAAGTAGAAAAATAAATAGTGATATAAGACAGGGGAAATGAGACATTGATACTTGGGTGGGTTTGGGGGGAAATTCTTTTCCAGTTATAGTTAATCATAGGTATATCTATTATGTTTCACATCTTTGATTCTTTCTCCTGATGCTATATCTCTATAACAATCTTTTGAATGAATTCTTATCCTGCTCAAGTACTGGCTGCTAGGTTATTTGAAGAGAAAAGTTATCACTCCAATCGTTCAATCACAATTTACGTAAACCTTTAAAAACTAAAAGAAAAGACTAAAGAAAAACACACACACACCCCACTTTGAGCCTATTTTCACAGTTCTGATTGATCTTCCATTGTTATCATCCGCTCTTACTGGAGTGTGAAGATGTTTTCAGCTCTGCCTCTCAGAAGAAAACAGAAAGAAAAAGGAAAGTAAAAGTTCATTCCAGTGTCTTTTGAGAAAAACATATCCTCTGTTTGGTCACAAATCGAAATAATGGTCTGCTTCAGGCTAAAATTGTGTGTTTAACCAATATTTAGTTAAAGAAGTACCCTTAGTTCTTGAGAAACTTTGGACATATGGAATAGAACAAAATGTATGAAATGTTGACCTTCTCAGATCATTGCTCTGATATCTATGCAGTGTTCTCCGAAAATGAGAAATGGTGTGATAGGATGGGCATGAAACACGAAAATGGCGTTTCCTTTCTTTTCCTTTTCATTAGGTTTAAAATGATTTTTTTAAAAGATTCATTTCGTTTTTTGTTCATTTTGTTTTTGTTTTTTTTATCTTTTTTTAAACACTACTTAAGTGGTGCACGGGTCCCTGCCGTCCGCCCCCCAAGAGCCAATCAGCTGGTGCGTGGGGCTTTGGTGTAAAAAAAAAAAAAAGTTTTGAAAGCCTGTGCTTTCCCTTACCCTATTGGGCATGTTGAGGGGAATGGCACTGGCATTTAAACTTTTTTTTTTTTTTTGCCACCAAAACAAGCACCAATCAGCTCGTGTATGTGGATTTAGCAAAAAAAGAAATAAATAAAAAAAGTTTAAAAACTCTGTGCCATTCCCCCACCTGATTGAGCATGTTGGTTGGGGGGGGCAGTGCAGGGTTTTTAAAGTGGTTTCCCATAGGAATGCATTGCTTCAATGCATTCCTATGGGGAAATGAAAAACGAAATGGAACAACCCCTTTTCTTTAAAGGGGCAGTTCATTTTTCATTTTGTTATGGAGTGAAACAAAAAATGAAAAATGGGGAGATCTGTGGTGGCGGGCACTAGGGGAGTCTCTTGGCCCTCGGGGCCCCAAAACCTCCTTTGAACCCATGCTGATAGGGATGAGGGGACACAGCTGCCCTTCCACCTGATTGGGAACCTAGGCTGGAGGAGGTAACCTCTCTGGGGCCTCCTGGTTCTGCCCCACCTCACCCACTCCACCACCAGTCGGCCCTGCTGATCTTGCAGAGGCCACAACGCAGGAGTGTCCCCCTGGGCAGGATATGCCTGCGCTGGGGAGTGCCAGCCCCTGCTGAAGCCCCCTTGTGCCCATCCTAGGCAGTGCCACCTGAGCTAGTCCCGAGCGTGGACACTGGGGCAAGTGCCAGTCGGCCAGGCCAGGCCAGGCCAAAAGCACAGCTCATGGGGAGGGGTGCAGGCCAGTCGTGGTACTGACAGCACTGAGGCTTTTCCTCACCTCCAGGCAGCTCCAGGTGCAGCAGCTAGGGTGGTGGCAGGGCCCAGGAAGGTCTGCTAGAGAGTGAGTGGATGTTGGTGCTAGATCCGAGGCCCAGTACTCATGTGCCGGCAGTGGGCCCAGTCTGGGCTAGTGCCAAGCAGGGGGAATGAAGCAAAATTGAGTACAGTGTGGCACCTGACTCCACTGCCATGGCACCCCAGCACCCCAGTACCCTGTTACACCCTGGCACCCCAACTCCACCACAAGGCTCCCTTGGGCTTCCCCCTGCCCCACATGGCCACTGGGTGCAGCTTGCACTCAGGTGTCCCCCGCAACTGCCACATGCAGCAGTTAACACTTTGGTGTATGCTAGGCAAGTCCACCAAGGATTAATGGGGTGTGTGGCTACTGAGTCCGAAGTCTGTGGCCAGCCAATCCCATCCCTAGCCAAGGGCCAAGGGCCCACTGGCAGCCACAATCATGTGAGATGCTGAGAGATGCTGCATATTACCCCACCCACCCTTGGGCCAGGGGCCCACTGCCCAACCTCACAGGGCACCAATGCGCCCCACACATGGACCTCCATAGAGCTCTGTCACACATGTGGCCGTGAGTGCCAAGCTGCCATGCACATCCATCCTGTTGCTGCGTGGCAATCAGGGGGAAGAGGGCGTGGGGACAGGTAGATCCCTCTTAACTATGGCACTCACCCCATCTCGTGCTACTTCGCAGATGGGTGGGCAATGCAGCTCTGGCGCTGGATGAACCAGCAGTGAATCCACCTTAAGTCTGGTTGCCTATCTCTGTTGGTTTTCTTCCACCATCCAAAGCCATTTAGATTCAGGCTAGACTTTGATTTTCATACTGAGCTGCTATAGCAAGACATTTATTTGGTGTGCTTCCCATTTTTCCCCAATTTACTGAACCCCCAAATACATTTGCCAATGCAGTAAAATCTGAATTAAAAAATGAACTCAGACAAAATTCTCAACCAGTTCTGATCCAGCAAAAGTTTATTTAGCTGAACTAGGTAGTTTTGCTTCAAATGAAATGAAGTAAAATCATGCATCCTCTCCATCTTTTATGAAATTTATCCGAAATGTAGAATATCTTTACAGGTACTGTTCTTTGAATTATATACTCAGTGGAGGTTAGAAGCAGATCAACCTTGATGCAAGTGCCACCTCCTATTTTAAGGGCAATTTGCAATTTTGAGGGAATTTGTGTTAGGAAACTAGCATGAATTGGGGGAAGCAGCCCATAATACTACTAAAAATAGATGGAAAGCCCCTCCACAGATTTTCAAGAAGAAATGGGTTAACCAGTCATTGTAACTATCTAAAAACCCATCTTTTTCGGGAGGCCTTTGGCGATGTTTAATTGTTTAATTGTTTTTTTTCCTTTTCCCGCCATCCTAACTTGTGCTTCTTTGTTCATCGTTTAGTTGAGGTGCTACCTGGTTTTAATTGTGTTAAGGGTGTTTTATTGGTCTGTTTTATCCGATTAGTCATTGTAATTTGGTTGGCTTTGCTGCCTTTTGTAAGCCGCTTAGAGTACATAGTAGATAAGCGGAATATAAATACAATAAATAAATAAATAAATAAATAAATAAATAAATAAATAAATAGTTGCACTTTTCTCTCATTGGCCGCTCCAAAAAGCACTTTAGTGCTGGGATGGGCCTGTTTGCCTTCCTGTACCAGACATGACACTTGAATTGTGGACCATGTGATCAGATTAGCTGAGAGCCTATATAAGGTTCCCGTTCAGGTTCCTCAGCCTCTTTTGCCTCATGTCATTCTCCCGACCACCCACTCTATTCATAGAATGTGTTGCCATTCAACAGAAGTGACCCATGTGATGTGGCAAACAAGCAGCCTTTGAACATCCTTCTGTTTCCGAGAGCATTTGCCATCCATAGAAATGAGCAAAGGCCTAAAGCCCCTCATTACCATGTGCAACTGTTTGTGCACATTTATTTTCTGTTGACATGTGTACCTTTATTTTATGGCATCCCATGATTTTTGTTTTGTAGAAGAAATCATGAAACAGGTAGTGGGAACTAATACTTCTGGGTGACATGAGGTTGGGAAGGGCTAGTAGCTGGTTTAATGCTACTAAGTTACTGGGAACCAACTTAGAACCACAACAAATATGGTCCTTCCTTCCTTCCTCCCAATTTCCCTCGTTCCTTTTGACATGATGCTACCAATTTTAACTCTGACAGGGGGATGAACAGCCAAATTAGGTTGTATTTGTGTTTACCTAAATGAGCAATTGGAAGTGTAATCAGCCGATCTTTAGAAAATATGAAATAATGTTGATTTGGAAGCATGCTTACATTTTACATTTCTTCATATGTAATCACACTACTGAAGGCAAACTTTTTCATCAGTTATCATTGTAAGCAACACTTCCTCCAAACGTCCCATAATGTCTCTACATTGGAGATTGTCTTCCGGCCGTAATAAAAAAAATGTTCAGTGTTACATCAGTTAAATAGAAAAGCTTGCAGGAGCTGCATAAAGAACTGCTGTATCCTTGAAAATATCATGTTCCACTATTAAGATGACTTTGGATGGGAAAAAAGGGAGGGGTAACATTTGCATTCTATTCTAGATTCCTTCTGGAAATGCAAAAACACAAACACCAGGATGAGGAGAAGCAAAACTTATGCTTTAAGGAGGTGGGGGGGGGAACTAGTTATGGGTCACAAGTGACCCGACCATCTTTTCATGGCTCCAGAACATTCTATGTAAGTGTTGCATTTGCCTCCTCTTAACTAAATGTTGCTACTTCATTTGAAGAGGAACATAATACTCTGGATCAGCCATTCTCAAGGATTTTGTTTTGTTTTAGTTTTGCCACAGCCATAAATACAATATGAAAGAAAAAACAGGCGAAATTGGAATTGGATAAACCACATAACACAGGGGCATGGAGGCTCAGTGGACTAACACTCTGAAAACTTTTGGCTGCAAAGTTGGCAGCTTGGTGGTTTGAATCCCAGGTGCCATGCAGCAGAGACAGCTGCTGCTGTTAACCCATAGCTCCTGCCAACCTAGCAGTCTGAAAGCATGTAAATGCAAGTAGATAAACAGGTACCCCTGTAAAAATTGGGAAGGTAAAACAGTGTTTCCTTGCAGCCATGCCGGCCACGTGGCCATGGACTTGCACAACACTGGCTCTTTGGCCTGAATACAGAGATGAGCACTGACCTTGGAGTCGGACATGCCTAGTACGCATGTGTGGGGAGAACCTTTACCTTTACCTTTAAACCACATTATAAACCTTATGTGGTTTTGTAGAGTTGTCTCCAGTCTGTGGCCCCATTAAATGGCCATAAGGTCTCACTGAGAATGGTGGCTCTAGATGCTTGAAGAGCCAGACACTTATGGATGACTAAAATGCAAGAGCCAAGTCAGATGAAGTGATAGGACCACTGCCTACTCTATGGAAATGGAGAAAGCTGGAGTCATCAACTCCATTGGAGGCCTAATGGTGAAACTCCTCAGATCCCAAAAGTATGGATCACCTCTTAAGGAGACCTGAAAGTGAAATTACATGGCTGAGTTCTTCTCCTTAATGTCCAAGCATCTGCAACTGAGTTCCAGGTGAGACTTCAGCAGCCTAGCTATTTAAAAAACTTCAGGTGGTGCTGTAAGCTACTAGAGTAATGTCCATTACTTCCTTTACCCCTGGTCTCTGCTTCTGGCTACTGGAATATTTGGACTATATGTGTGGATGCTCTTTGTAGATTGTAGTAGATGCTGACTGAGTTTTGACCTTTGGACTGATATTGGACTGTGGCTTTGTATCTCCTTGCCCTGGTTGTTTGCTTTGGTGAGCTTGTTAGTATTGAACTTGTTTTTTTTTTTTTTTTTTTTTTTTTTTGCCAGTTAAGGGCTTTCTTGTTTGAGAGTAACATCTGTGTTTCCCAACATGGAACAGGACAAATATGCACAGATTTCCTCCAAGGCCAACCTTCCTCCAAAACTCTCACCTTTCTTGTGGGTCACATCAAAGATAAATTTCCTGAAGCATTCCCATTTATGATGTAAGGATGAATCAAGCCAGGATCTACATCCATAATTCAAAGGCATACTGGCCCTGTTTACTGATGTTCCCTATAGTTAAAAGTCCTTTGCTAAAATCCCGTTGCTTGATTAAGAAGATGGAAGACAAATAGTGGACTGTTCAAACACTTGAACTGACCATTAGCAAGCCTCTGCAACTGGATGTTATGTAATTACCTTTCTATATACATTATACAGGAATAGATTTTCAACCAGCTTTCATTGCCCCCTCAAGCCCTGAAATAAAAAGTCAAGACAAGAATTGTGGATGTAAAATTGGTCACAATTTATTGATTAACATATTAGGTTAACTGAATAGAGAGGGCCAAGGCAAAGGGGGGTGTCTCCCAATAGTGCAAGTAGCATTAAATATCTTGTTTAATTAAATTTAGGCTGATGCTGTCCACTAGTACAGCACCCATACCAAAAATACAGCCTGGCCAGTACTCATCTAACCTCTATGGGCCAAGTTTAATGTCCTAACTCATATTCCACTTTCTTAAACTGGCTAACTTGGGCTTCGGCTTGAACTATCTGCCAATTGTGACCAGTAAACAATAAAGTGCACCTAACCCGAGGAGAATGGGATGAGCAAAAACTCACTGCCACTCCAGGGCAATCTGAGTAGCAGTCAAAAATTGCCATCTGGCCCTTATGCAACCAGCTAATCTCATACAAGAGGGAAAAATGCATTGGATACCAGGCTGCTTAAGCTGGTTCTTTTATCCAGTAGCACAAGCATAAAATAATAAAAAAGATTCCACAAATCACACAGCATCTCATATATCATAATTGTCCTAAGAAAAACATCCCCCGCCCAAGCTGCATGCCTGCATTCCTGTGCAGCACTGTGTTGGTTGCATATACCTGAGCCAGTATGGATGGCCATTTGCTTCTAGTCTTAGCGAAACCCTGCCCCCTGTGCACAGAGTGAGTCTCCCGCCTAGCCCTAACAGAAATTAAAGGGAACATTTCTAAGCAAAGAGTGGTTATGCCACAGGTATTCAATTAGCCCTGAATTATTTTCTAGAAATGTGCATGACAATGGTTTAGTCTTCCACAATTCTTGGACCAACATTCCAGTCATAACTGAACTGAATAAATGTTATTATTTAATTATTTTATTTTAGAAAACACATTCACATTTATTTACACTGCCACCCATTTTTTTCTGCCTGAAAAGGGGGCAATTTAAAATAATTCCAACCCAATGCAAGTTGGACATGAGACACTCTGAAACTATGAATCACTAATGATTAAATTTTATAATGAAAACTGTTTGGGCAGACTTTGATTTGACTTCAAGAAAATGAAGGGAGTTTCAGGAGGGACAGTGAATTTTCTGAAGAGGATTCCATATATCACATAGATAAAAACTGTGCGTAACTGATCTTTTTGTCGTAATGGTGTGTTCATAATCTGTAGATCTTTTTCAACAGTCACAACAGGTATACCTCATGACTGTGGCTCCCTCTTGGTTTCTGTTGGGTAACACTGTGCATCATTCTGTTGTTGACACAATGCTACAGGTATAATTTTACCATCAGAGGTTCAGATACTTGTAGATGAACTTTGGCTAATCAGCTAAGAAGACAATAAAAATATGTTGTAGATGTTCTGGCATATAGGAAACTAAATATTTATTAGTGTGTTGTATTCAAACAGAAGCTCCAGCCATTTGTATGTTTATCCCTAAATATAGTTTGGGGACATGTAAGAATAACCATAGATTCAGATTCTACCACCACATTGGAATCACTGCAGAGACCAAATAGGATATAATGATTTGGCGTTGGTTTCTGGAATACATTAGTGGTGAGTCATTTTGGCAGGACTGGCTGTAGGATAAAGAAGGCAATGGTTTGGAATCAGTGGTCTATGGTCCCTGATGCACTAGGTGCCAGATTGGAAGAGTAGCTCAAATGTGGTATTAAAATGGATTTGACATGCCTAGAATTATTTCCCATCCTATTACCCAATATCCATATGGTGGGATGAGTTTTTTTTTTTTGGTATAAGTGAATGTAGATTTGGTTCAACAACCAGGCCGTGGCCTAAGTTGTGAACCAGCAGACATCATGCTCACCTACTGTCATGCACCGCGAGTGCTGCTTTGTGCTAGTTTGTCTTTCAGATAACATCAAATTTTCTGCTCACCATGTGCCAGGAACAGATAATAGCATCTTGGACACCCTGTGGATTTTCACAACTATTGCCCAAAGATGGTTTCTTTGCTTCAGAATATCCATGGATGGCTTATCTCAGCAGAAACATATGACATTCAGAATTTTATCTGAGGCAAGTTTCAGTGTCCAGGCTCTATTGAGTTGAAGAGTAGAAAAGAAAAGGAAGGAAGGAAGGAAGGAAGGAAGATCCCATTATGTTTCTTTCTCTTCAAAGTTGCTATGCACTATTTGGGGGTTTTTGTGATGGGGAGATAACTGCTTTGGGTCTGTGAGGTATGAGAAAGGAGCATCTTCCCTCTTCTACTATTTTAATACACCCAGATTACTTCACCTTTGGTTGTTTCATTTAATTTCAGTTTTGTTTTGTTGTTATTGATGATTATGATGCTACAAGTGCAAATCATGTATACAATGTAGTCCCAGGAGGGGAGAAAACCCTCATACACACCTTGCTTTTCAGTACATTGTGGGCAGAATTGTTTCTTGTGGTGTGGATGCTGAAACTAGTAAACAGGTTTTATAAACCTGCAAATGTTGCTTGACCACAGGCAATAATGATAAAAAGGAAGGGGGAAAATATCTAGAGACTATAAAAGAGATACCTTTTTGAAAAGCACTTTCAACTCTCTTTAAATCTGTCTGAGAAGAGTTCATGAGATGTGCTCCTGAATCCTTGGTGTAATATACTACGTTTGTTTTGAAATATAAAGTTTAAGTATGCCTGTGCTCCTACAGAAAACTCAGCTGGTTGAAAATGAAGGAGAAAGAATACGTTGAGAACACAGTTCTTTATAAATGTATTTTCTTTATAAAATGAATGAGATACTTTTCCAGTTCATGCTTTGGATGTTTAAGCCAACATGCTAAAATTAAAACCCCCAAACAGTCAATAATAATAATTAAAAAAACAACCGTAGTGCATTCCCTTAAGGAATGTAAAAAGAGGAGACGGGGGAACAGCTACTGTTATCGAAGAGATTCTTCAGAAGAATAACCAGGAGGCATGGAAAACCTATTCAGTGGCAGCCAAGAAAAGCCTTTGAAAATATTTTCTTTAAAGAAAATATGCAGAGGGAGATATGAAGGGGCTTATTTGATGTAGATTGAAAAGCAGTGGTGTAGTATGGAAGGGCACAGGGGCAATTACATTGGGTGCAAAATTCTTTGGGGCATAAATTTTTAAAGGAACATGGTGATAATAAATAAAATAGTTGTATTCCTTCCCACCCACCCCACCCCCCAAAACCGCAGGGCTTCTGTTTTCATTATCTCCATGTGGTGGTCTCTAGGTATTCCACTCCAAGACTGGTGGATGAAGGAAGAGGGCAAAGAGGAAGGAAGCCCCACTCCACTGGCAACCTTATCCACCTCAGACACTGGCAAGGATTCAGATTCTAGCCTTTTGTGGAATCAAGCCTGGGTCGAACAGTCTTGAGGAGAAATCTTTCTCCTCACATCAAGATTTGCGAGTGGGAACTCCTCATGTGTGACACACTAGCAACACCAGCTGTCCGGTTGGCTGGCTGGCTTGCGATGGGAGGAAGCACACCTGTGTGTACCCTCTGTGCCCCATAACCTTCCATGGGGCATAGCAGTATAGAAGGGCAATGTTCTTTGGAAGGAAAAGATGGTGGGGTTAGCTGGGCTGGTTGGGGAAAGGAATGAATTTAACCATCCACCTCTGGCTGATTGTCTGGGTTAGTGGGCACAATATTTGCCTTACCCCAGTTGCTGGCAACATATGCTATGGCACTGATGCAACAGCAGTTGCATCTGCTGAACAAGCTCTTGCTGTGCAAAATCCCACTGAATGGTAAATCCAGTCACTGAAGAGTAAGCTACTTTTTAATTTATCATTTACTTATTAATTACATTTACGTCATACCCTTCCTCCAGTTGGCTCAAGTGTGCGGAACTTCCAAGGCACAATATTAAGCAAGATACTGTAATTTCACTCTACTGGAGAACTTGGCTGCCAAAGGGCGGGGGATGGAGTACTTAGAATTATCCTGATCTCCAGTGTCCTAGTAAGTGCAATGTCCCAGGATCTATTTTTAGTTACGTGGATATTAAGCTAACTGCATGTGTGTTCACTTAGCTGCTTTGAGCTTTACACCTGACACTAAACAGGAACATTCATGCAATAGTAATATTTCAACTGCAAGATCTCCTTGATCTGTTGGAAGATGAGTTAATTTAGTGTTTCTGAATATTTTACAAAGTATCTGCCTTCACTATGTTCAGTGGCTACTTTAACAAAGTTTCCTAGCAAATGTGATGGAAGTTTTTTCTTTTTCTGAGGGTGTCCAAGCAACAGCAGATGAGTAGATGGATGGCCTTCATGGCCCACATAGGGTGGCCATCTATTTCTTTAAGTACTGGATTTTGAGTGGACAGACTTGGCTTGAAAAGTTCAATAAGATTATAGGCCTATAATGTAATCTCATAGTAGTGCTTAACTGTTGATTTGATAGCATGTGTAGCCCTACTCCTAGCTAGGATGGGCAGGAAATGAAAAATTAGTGATTCACTTTGTTTATTTTCCTTCCCCATTTTATTTATTTATTTTATTTATTTATTTTTACAACTTATATGCCACCCAATACCCAAAGGTCTCTGGGAGGCTTACAATAAGGAATTAAAACAGTTAAAACATCAAATATCAATAAATAATTAAAACAACAACAAAAACCTTATACTAAAATCATCACACTAAAATTGCCATCAAAGGACCCACAGTCTATGTTGTATCAATTAAAAAACTTCTGGAACAGGAAGGTTTTTACCTGGCGCCGAAATGTCATCAATGTTGGCGCCAGGCGGATCTCACTTGGGAGAGCATTCCATAACTTGGGGGCAGCTGCCGAGAAGGCCCTATGTCTACGAGCCATCTCTCTCACCTCCTTGAGGGATGGCTCTTTCAAGAGGGCCCCCTGGCTCGATCTTAATTGCCAGGTAGGTTCATATGGAAGGAGGCAGTCCTTCAGGTATCTAGGCCCTAAGCCTAATTTTAAATTAGTTTTGTTAGTAATGAAACAGAACATTTACCTATTTTAGCTCAGCCTCCTAAATTTGAAAAGATTTGGAGGTAAGGGGGCTGAATTACTAAGCTCCAAATGAGGTGCCCCTAGGAGTCTTTTTTCTAATTAGAATTGGAAATACCATAATCTCCCTAATTGCCTCTGCTCTCCTAGCACACTTTGCCAATTAACTATCTCCAGCCCATTTAGAGCTTCTTAACTAAGGCCTCTTACCCCCCCCCCCCAATATTTCCAGATTTCCAGGGGTTCCCTAAAATTGCTTTGGGTGGGTATCCTTTCTACTTTGGAGCCAAAAAGTAAGTAAATTTTGATTGCATATTTTTAAAAATAATTTTGAGTGCATATTTTTTTAAAAAATGTACTCCAAAATTACTTACCTGGGGCACCAAAGTAGCACAGATACCTCCCAAAAGTGATTTTAGAGAACTCCCTGAAATTTGAAAACATTTGGTGGTCAGGGGGTGAGTTATTAAGCTCCAAAGGGGGTGCCCCTAGGAGCCTTTTTAAAAAATGGAATTGGAAACAAGCCAAGTTGTGGCTTGGCTTCTTTCTGATTCCAATTAGGGGGAAAAGGGTCCTAGGGGCACCCCATTTGGAGCTTAATAACTCAGCCCCCTTAACCCCAAACCTCACCAAATGTGGAGGGTTTAAATGGGAGAGTCCAAGGGAGCTACCAAATTTTTTTGATGCCCCTTGGACCATGGGTAGCCCATTTTAGACAAAAAACCCACAACCATATTATTACTAGCTGAAATGAAATGGGGTCTCTCATTTTGTTAGCTTACGAAACAATTTGTAAGCTAACAAAATGACAAAATAGCATTTCATTTCTGTTAGGTTGCCCATCCCTACTCCTAACCTCTAATACCAAAAAGCTGTTCAAAACTATTTTATAGCCCTTAGCAGCTGGTTTCATTGGGGACATACATGACTGGGAAGGGAAGAACACTCTTTGTTTCACCTTTAGAACAGATATACTAGACTAGTTAGTACCTTATGTACAATAAAATGGTGGGTGTGCCACCCTGAAGTCCTTAGGGATCGTGGTCACCTTAAATGTGCATTGTCAACACCAGGAGAGTTTAACTGGGTGTTCCAGCTATTGCACCAAGTCCAAACCTTGAAGTCACCATTTTCACCATCAGAGTTCCCAAGTGAGTAAAAAGGTCCCATCTGTAGCAAAGGCTTTTCTTTTCAGGCTGTCACTCTCCACAACAATGTAGAGATTTGACATAGCATTTTTCCTTTGTCATTCATACTGGTAGGTGATGTTCCCAGGCAAGAATATAACTGCTTAAAATATAGAATTTCAGAAATCTGGATTTCGGAAGTCAAGAATATGTTGGAATAACCATGTGCACATTTATTCAAAAATACCAAGTTTTGTCAGGCTCATTCCCCATGAATGCATATATGTGTTAATTGAAACAGCATACTGTATTTTCTACACTAAATTATCAGTCATCCAGAATCCATAAACTATTCCATTTATAACTATGGTTATTTTTGGATATTCCTCCAATCATCTTCCGTTGGTTGAATAAAAAAGATAAACTGAATCAAAACACAGTTTTTTTCATAGTTTCTTGTATCATTTTGTTCCCTCTCTTGTTTGCCTTTTTTGTCTATGTCAGCTCCTCTGTCAACACTCAGTCCCATATTTATTTAGGTAAATTTACTGTGCTAGAATGTTGCCCATCTGACAAGCTATTTCTTGCCAACTCTACGCCTCTTGTAACATTGAACACTGAGCTGAGAGCTGGTACATGGATAAGATTCTCATATATGGGTGGAGGATGTGGGGCAAAGAACCACATTACAGGTATCTTCTTGGGTCAGCTCTCCTTGTGCAAGCTGCTCTTCTCAAAAACTACATCCCTTCTTGCTTAAGGTAAAGCTGAAAAGAGACATTCTTCTCCATGGCAGCTCCCAGGTTGTAGAAACCATTTCCTTGGAAGGTTAGGTTGTCCTCATCCCTTTGATCTTTCTGCCAACAGTTGAAGACAACTTCTTCACGCAGGCTTTTAATAATCAAAACTGAGTCCCTGAATGCAATTTCTATTTGTGTTTTTAAATACTTTAAATATTTCACTTATTCAGTATATTTTAATTTCTATAACACACACACACACACACAATTTTGTTTAAATTCTCCTTTTTTAACAGTCTGAGCCAACTTGAGTCCCCTTATTGGGTTAAAGGTGGCCTATAAATAAGGCAAACCAACAAACCAACAATAAAGTAAAGATATCTAAGTAGTACAGCAAAGAAATAACCCAATAGCTTGTCAGGGTAATCAGAAAAGAAGCAGGATTTAAGCTGGGTAGAAGTGAATGGGCACGTTAATTTTAAATATCCCAATATATTGCCAGAGAACTTGATTCACAGCCTCTGTGACATTCATCAGAAAGCTCTCAGGGTCCTCCTAACTGAAAAGTAGATAAATGCTTAAGCTGTACCGATTTAGGTAGCAGCATTAATGACATTAAGTTCAAGAAACAGAGGAGAAGAGTGAATTGACATTCTAAATGGCATGCCAGTGGGCTGCAGAGGAATACAAAGAAAATGTGGAATTATGAGAAACCCTGGTAGAGAGGTCATTTAGTGGTTACACTTCTGTTGCTGTGATCAGAATGAACAAGAAAGGGTGATAGCCGAGTCCTTCTAAAACATTCATTAAAACCAGAGGTTACCTCCTCTCTTGCAATTTCACCTCAGCACTGTCAATATCTGGATGTTAAATATGGACCTTTTTAGACAACTGCTCAGTATGCAGTATTAAATGAATAAATCATAACATTGATACACATCTGTGGACAAAACAAAGCAGGCTATGTCTAGGAGCAGGAGAAAAGGCAAAGTTCACAGCTTTTCCTCTTGCCCATAAATATTAAGTCCAATTCAGGCGATTAAAAATGGGGTGGGGGGTGGGGTGTTAAACTGAATGTATGGGGAGAGCAAGAGTTCTCACACTTCTCCACCATTGCTACTCTGTGTGTGTAGAAACTAGCAGTCTGACAAGGAGAGTTCTTACTTCTTAAAGAAGGGACTCACAACAATTCAAAGTGAAATGTAAATGCAAGGTAGAAAATGGAAGCAGGTGTCTGGACATGAGGCCTAACAAAAAAAAAAAAAAAAAACAAGATCAAAATGGTAAAAAATAGAAGCCAGAACGGAATTGTAATACATGAGTAAAGTGGATAGAGGAACACTCTTCTCCCTCTCACAAAATACCAGAACTAGGGGACATACACTCACATTGAGGGCTGGGAGAGTGAGAACAGGCAAAAGATTTTTTTTTTTACCCAGAATGTTGTTAGTCTGTGAAACTCCCTGCCACAAGATATGGTGATGGCATCTATCCTGGGGGTTGGACAGATTCCTGGAAGAAAAGTCCATCACAGGTTACAAACCATGATGGAGATGTCTAAATTCCAGGCTTAAAACCAGGGCACTTCAAGGCCCAGATGCAGGGGAGCAGTATGAAGAGACAGATATCTAGACACATTTGGTGGGGCCACTGTGAGATACAGGAAGCTGGGCTAGATGGGCCTTTGGCCTAATCCAGCATGGCTCTTCTTATGTTCTTATGTTCCAAACTAGCTCACTGCAGCCTTGATTCTACCCATAGCCACATGTCTTCCTCATCTCTCATTGTCTTGCCGGTCTGCTGTACCACATGGCAGGCCAAAGAGAGAAGGATGAAGAGCTAGAAAGTGATGTCTTGGGAATTGTAAATATCCCTCTATGAACATAGTTGGCTCATACTTCTGATACTTGTTGGCTATTAGCAGGGGTATCACAAACAACCTTGTCAGGACATTAAACTTTCCATGGATATATGTTGTAGACTCACAACATGAGCAATATTACTTTCTTGTATATGTTTCACAATGACATGAGTGAATATACTATCATGAGAGGCCCATCCATATTTTATTGCAGACAATATGAAAGCCCCTTAATGTAGCATGAGCACATATGAATAAGGCTAACACAGTGCTTCCTTCCTATGCAAACATTGCCCTCTTTGCCCCCTTGCAGGAACAACTCCCAGCATCCTTTACTAGCTAACGAGGGACAATGGGAGGGGCCACCCCAGAGGACTGGCTGAGACATGACTTCTGCCCTGCAGTGAATTCATTGGCCAGCTGGCTGGATTCAGGTTACTTATGGGCCAGATCTGCCCCACAGGCCATAGTTGAGTACCCCTGGTCTAATATAATTCGGCCCAAGTGCCATAGTTGAGAGATGCTACTTTGATCTCCCAGATAGGCAACAATATATCTTGGTTTGTCCATGGTGCCTAGCTTTCGGCCTGTGAAAAGGGTTGAATCAACTCATGCTAAGAACTATCATTGTTCTGCACCATTTTCCCTATTTCATATCCTAACCTGAATCTGGAAGAACAGTTTGCTAGTGGTGTTACATTCAACTTAGCACTTTTAAAAAATGGTGAATATTTGTTCATGAAGAACAACAATTTTGTTCCCCTTTTTGACAGCAGAAGTCACCAGGTTATTCTTTCCCCAAATTCAATTACCTTGGTTTGAGGCATTCAGGTTGAATAAAAGGAAGACTGAAAAATGGGTGAGTAATCAAAAAAATGTACCCCTCAGCATTTGCAAGATTGTTCATGCAGCTTCTGCTGAGGCAACTTCTGAACAAATGTCCTCACCTTTATTTACTTTTTCAAATACAAAAGCAAAAAATAAGTCAGAATTCAGTGAAGGGGGGATGAAACTCCTGCATAAGCCCCTTTAATCTTTCCCAGCATAGACAAAATGTTATTTTACAGAGATTTAGATGTATGAGATCAAAGACAGTATTGTGCACTCCACTTTTTCTCTCTAGCTGTTGAAAAGTTAATAATCATCTTTCAGTAAGAGAGCACTGGAAACATATCTGTAACATCTTGACAAAGGTTTCCTTAGTATATGAATAAACTGTAGGTTAAAAAGCAACTCTTATAAGGAGACATATAAGCTGAGGTCCTCGGCACGTTGCATGGCATGGAACCCATTTGGCAATCTCCCATTCCCCTTCACTGGCTTCCCCATGTGAAATTGGTATTTTGTTGTGCTATGTGTCATGTGGATTACCACACTAATCCGTGGCAGAGGAATAGGCAATTCTGGTGGGTCTGAGGGTAAGTTTTTAATTGGAATGAGAACAAACCACTAGATATGTTCAACCCACAATTAGAGAAAGAGAGAGAAAAGGGGAAAATGTTTGGAAATCTACCTCCAGTTGTGAAATTGGGATGTATTTTATTTTATTTTATTTTATTTTATTTTATTTTATTTTATTTTATTTTATTTTATTTTATTCATTGTTTTGTGTTTAATGGTACAAGGAAGAGCAGTGAGTCAGTGGAAAGGTGAACTGGTACTCCTGGAGGCTTCCAAGACCACTAATGCAGCCAAAGTGATCCCACCCACCCTTTACATTATGGGGAGCTGTAGCATTAGAGGTTACCTGTGTGTTAATTGTTCTGCTGTTGCATGTCATAACTTTAGGAATAGTTGGCAATTTACGGGCATTGGGATGGATCCAAGCAGACTGAGTAGCAGGTGAGAACTGCATAGACTGGAGAACAGCTGATGAAGCCAAATCAGAGGAGAGGGTCCAAGGGCTGCATAAGTAAGGAACAGTTGATTTATGGCAGGGACCACTGATGGGGTCTGCGTCCCAAGGAGTGGTCCAGATAAGCTGCCAAAGTGATCGTTCCTATTAGATTGTGAGCAACATGGAAGCATCAAGGGGCACATTGGCTCTGTGATGCACTGGATCCAACACAGTGTCTCAGCTAGATTACTTCCTGTTGTAATCAATTGTGTTGTGGCCTTAAATTCCCCCCCCCAAATGGTGATGTCATGAGTTTGTTTGTTTGTTTGTTTGTTTGTTTGTTTGTTGGCCCAAGAAAAGCTTAACTGTGTGCAACAATTTTAGGCCCTGTAATGTAATGGTCAGGAGAAATTGAGTAATTATGATGCATGATTTCACCCGCTTTGAAAAACATTTTTTGCAACTTCTTTTTTTTAGTGATATCCTTGTTTAATTTGTTTGCATTCAGGCCTGGTGTGTCCTGGAAAGAGAATTTGTTATCCTTGTGCTGCTTCTCCTGTCGACGGATGTCAATAATCTATGCATGACTTTCTTCACACCTTGGGTGATGTCATCATGGCATTTTCATTCAATGACCCTTTCCCCAAATTTTCTTTCTTGAAAACTTCTCCTATGTTGTGATAGTGTCAGTTAGAATACCATTTCATCTTCAAAATGGAGCAGTATGTTTTGATACCACAAAGGCTGTACTACCAAAACTGTGATATTACATACAGGGTTACACATGGAAAGTTTCTGGGAAGTAAAACAAGAAATACAATGATCTGTGACTGAGGAAGCTCATGGTGCCCCTCTTGGCCAGAGAACTATCTCATAACTCCCCCTTCAAAGGGGATAATACTGCTTCTTTGAGCTTCCCCGTTGATATTATTATTAAAATAAGAAGAATGAATAAATATTGTAACTGCTACATCAGCAGTTTTCTATAAGAGGCATCCTCACTAACATGTGGGTGTCTTTCTCATATCTACCTGCACCAGTTCAAAATCTAGATAAGCCCACACTACAGGAAAATGACCATTAATTAGAGATGGGCACGACTCAGAAAAAAAGGCTCGTTTTCGTTTTCGTTTTCGGCTAGGGTCTGAGTCGTTTCGTTTCCGTTTTCGTGGGCTAATTTCAAAATTTTTCGTTTTCGTTTCGTTACGTAACGAAAACGAAAAAACGAAAACGAAAACGAAAAATTTTTCGTTTCTCCCCATTTAGCTCAATTGAGTGCTTTTCCAGTAACGAAAAATGAAAATTGGCTCGAAATTAGTCGTTTCGTTTCCGTTTTCGGTCCAGGTTGGTGCCGATTTTCATTTTCGTTTCGTTTCCGTAACGAAAACGAAAAATGAAAACGAAAACGAAAATACCGCTAAGTCGTGCCCATCTCTACCATTAATAGAATTAATCTTTGGATTTTAATCAGGAAAATGGAGTGAAATAAAATCTTCCATTCAATGAAACATCAGTTTATTTTTTTAAAAAAACACCAATTTGTTGTAAGATCACGTAGTTCGTTCAGTGTCCTCAAAAATATGTTTATTTTATTTTCTCTGCTTGCTTCAGCTTCATGCAAATACAGAAAATAAGATGGGCTAATCTGCACGGATAAAAAATGGTTGTTTGAAAGATATCTGGCTCTAGCTGTGTATTGAAATTCAACAGGGAAAGATATAGAGGGTTTATCCACTATTTGTATGTCTTTCAATTATGGGAGTTGAGTCCAGCTGCTACTTTGTATCAGATCAGGCTGAGTAATGCTAATATCTAGATGGAATCATTTCACATCCGTGCAATGTTCTCTCATTCTCCAAATGAAAAATATGTAGTTTATGGATGTTCTCTCTCTCTCTTTCTTTGGTTAAGTTTTTCTTTTATTACTTTCTGTGTATGATAAGACTTTATGTTAACTTCTTTACAAATTCTTGAGCAGAAAGGGAAGATGAAATAACATTACAGAGAATACTCTGGGCCATGTATTTATTGAAAAAATTACATTTTGTTCACTAACATTTAAAACACCTTTATACATTCATACACTTATGCATATGGACCAATCTTATCTGTTCATTTTCCTACATTGACAATGCTTAGAAAAGAAAACTACTCATTAAATTGTTCTTCTATATTTTTAAAAGGATGTTCAATTATTAAACTATATTTCAGTTTACAATATACCCATATTTCCCTGTCTTTAAGATACTCCCATGTATAATATGATCTCTACTTTTCAAACCCCAAATTACAGCTTCACAACCATGCAGTTGTCTCCTTAAGTTACTTCTGTGTATATGATGACCCTCAATTTTAGTCTAACAATTTTAGACAAAAATATAGTCTTATACACCGGAAAATACTGTACATTAATCACCTGACCTCATCTGAGCCTAAAAGAAAGGAAAAACACATCGGATTACTATGTGCTTTTGTAGACATTTCAAATCAACTCTTGTATGTAGAGATGGGCACGAAACGAGCAATTTTTTGTTTTTGTTTTTGTTTTTTCGTTTCATTACGTGATGAAACGACAAACGAATTTTGTCTCTAAAATGAAACGAAATGAAACGAAACACCAGAAATTTTGTCGTGTGTTTCGTTTTCTTTGCGGCAGATGCATTGTACTGTAATGAATGCTAACGAAACAGCAATTTTTCATTTTTGTTTTTGTTTTTTCATTTCATTACGTAACGAAACAAAAATGAATTTTTTTGCAAAAAATTCACGAAAACAAAAACAAACCGAAACGGACCCCCTAAACGACAAACAACAAACGAAACACCATTTTTTTGAGTGGTGCCCATCTCTATTTGTATGTCCAGGTCAGTATTTGTGTGTTTCCAGTTCTTAATGAAAACCCATTCATTCGGATGTGGAAATATAAAATGGAAAGACCAGGTCATAGATTGAGTGGTGCAGGTTATACAGAATGGTTTCTGGCAAGAGTTCTCTTCTATTTCTATTTTGATTTCTCCAGAGGTATCAGGATAAACCTCTAAGGCAGCCCCAGGAATTGAAGCAAATGAGGATGTTATCTTTTACCTTTTTCTGTCTATCTAGCCTTCTGTTCCCTTGGGCCTAAAATTACCTGCTGTGTAGACTTTGATGGTTTAATTCATGACTTGCAAAAAGAAAGATAGACCAGGTTCATTTCCATTGTAAAAAGAACATCCTAGTTACACTTGCCAACTACTGAACTAGTTTGTTTTTCAAGGGTGGAGGTTATGGTGTCTCATGGTTTTTGGTTCACAGTTGACCAACACAACCCACTAGTTTTCTGATTCATGCCCATATCTATTATATAACCAATAATACAGTCCTCTTTGCAACCTCTAGGATCAGAAGCAGTATGACTCTAATACCATTTGCTGAAGAATACCATGAGCATGCTCCTGGTTTAGAAAGACTTATATATAGCTTATTGTAATGCATATTGGGGCAAAAGACCAAAACTTTATCTATCAACTCATGGGCTCTGAGCTATACGTGATGGATCAGGAAAAGATATTGGTGTGCTGGTGGACAGCTCAATGAAAATGCCTACCCAGTGTGTGGCAGCTGTAAAGAAGGCCAATTCCATGCTGTGTGTGTTGTGTCATTACAGTCGTGGCCGACTCTCCGTAACTCCATGTCCATGGAGTTTTCTTGGCAGGAGTACTGGAGTGGCTTGCCAGTTCCTACTCCAGGCACCTACAGCACCTGGTATTCCCTGGTTGTCGTCCATCCAAGTACTAACCAGGGCGAGATTGGATGTGCTTAGGGAATCTAGGCAGCAATTCCATGCTAGGGATTATCAAAAAGGGGGTTGAAAATAAACCAGCCAACATTATACTGCCATTGTACAAAACGATAGTAAGACCGCACCTGGAGTATTGTGTACAATCCTGGTCACCACATCCCGAAAAGACATAGTGGAACTGGAAAAGGTGCAGATGCAGAAGAGAGTGACTAAAGTGATTACAGGTCTGGGGGAACCTCCCTTATGAGGAAAGGCTAAAACATTTGGGGTTCTTTAGTATGGAAAAAAGGCACCTGAGGGGGGATATGATTGAGACATACAAAGTAATGCAGGGCATGAGTGAAGTGAATAGAGGGACACTCTTCCCCCTCTCACAAAATAACAGAACTAGGGGACATCCACTAAAACACTAGGGAAAGTGAGAACAGACAAAAGATTTTTTTTAACCTAGCATGTTGTTAGGCTGTGGAACTCCCTGCCACAGGATGTGGTGATGGCATCTGGCCCGGATACCTTCGAAAGGGGATTGGACAGATTCCTGGAGAAAAGTCCATCACAGGTTACAAACCATGATGGAGATGTGTAATCTCCAGGTTTAAAACCAGGGTACTTCAAGGGCCAGATGCAGGGGAGTGGTATCAGGAGACAGATATCTAGTCTCATGAGCTCACAGACTCATTTGGTTGGGCCACTGTGAGATACAGGAAGCTGGACTAGATGGGCCTTTGGCCTGATCCAGCATGGCTCTTCTTATGTTCTTATGTTCTTATGACTTTAATTTAATCCAGCAGGTATTTTCTTGTGCTCTTAACTTCTGATTTTAGATTCATTGTACAAAATCCTATTATGCAAAATCCTTTTATGCAAAATGTGTAACATTTAGAGGTTAATTGTTCTAAGTTAAGAAATATCTGCCGATGTTTCCTATTGCATGCCAGGTTGCCATACTCAACATGCAGCAGATAACAACTATAGAGTAAGGGTACAATAGGATTTCAACCATTATGTTACACTGAACGGTGATTATGAAAATAGAATAGAAGCCATAAAGATAGAGCATGTTCCAGTAGAAGACCAAAGGAACAATGTGGTTAGAGATATGATTGATACCATTAACCAGAGCAATAATAGTCATATTTATTTATTTTGATGAATTATAATGATAACACTAAAGTTACAGTATGTATGTGCAATGTAGACTAGCTCTTCATGGTATACCCTTGACAACCTAACTTGTCATCTCTGAGTGGTTGCCAGTGGGATGGGGGTGG
>JAHTLZ010000348.1:14869772-14888156 GCA_023846285.1 Phrynocephalus versicolor
TTTTTAGCATGCAGAGAACCTTTGTTCTACCTTTCTGCCCTATAGCTATTAAGGATCTGAAAACCTAAAGGGATTAGAAGAGGCAAATTAATTCACAATTAATTCTGGCTCCATGCATGGGGATTCAAAGCCTGGTTTTTAAGGGTTCAGCAGTCAAAGTCTTCTGGGTGGCTAGCTCTAGCTTCTTCCTTCCTTCCTTCCTTCCTTCCTTCCTTCATTTCTTTCAAAAGAAGACATATTCTTGTTCAAGTTTTTTTCCACATATTGATGTAGAAATTTGTACATTTTGGACAGTTCTTTTAAAAATCAGAGAAGAAAAATCCTCACTTATCTCTTTATGTAAGGCATGCCCATGGACCTGATACATTTCATACATTGCTGCAAGTAGACACCAACTATTCTTTTGATGGAGGTGAAATGACTGATATGTAGAGATGGGCATGCACCGAAAAAATGGCAATTTCTTTTGTTTTGGTTCATTTTAAGGTTTGGTTTGTTTCATTTTGTTTTTAACTTTTTTTGAAATATTCATTTTGTTGTTCATTTTGATTTATTTTTTTCCCCCTTCAAGCAAAGACTGTGCGGCCCCTGGGGCCCGGTCAGTGCTTATTCTTTTTTATCTTTTTCTTTATTTTAGAGGACCGACCCAGCCACCCCTGGGGCCAGGTCAGCACTACTTTTTTTATTATTTTTTCCCTTTTCCTTTTATTTTTTTTTGTTTTGTTTTTTGGGGGGTTAAAAGTCCCCAGTGCCTCAGTTTTTTCCCCCAAGTGCCGACTGCATGGCCCCTGGGGCTGGGTCAGTGCTGGTTTTATTTTATTTTATTTATTTATTCATTTTAGAGTGCTGACCCAGTCACCCCTGGGGCCAGATCGGCACTCCTTTATTTTATTTTAATGTTATTTTTGGGGTTTTTTTTCCCCAAGTGCCACCCAGTCAGCACTCCTTTTTTATTATTTTATTTTATTTTATTTTATTTTATTTTATTTTATTTACTGCCATCCACAAGGCCTGCACTACAGCTGTAGCGCGGGCTAGTCAGCCTTTTTAAAAAAGTTTTGCTGGCCCGCAGGCCGGGTCTGGTGCTTGCAGGCCAGTACCGGACCGTGCTGGATCTTTTTTTTTTCTTCAAGCGCCGTCTCCACGGCCCCTGGGACTGGGTCGGTGCTAGTTTTATTTTTATTTATTTATTTATTTATTTTCATTTTAGAGGGCCAACCCGGCCACCCCTGGGGCCGGATTGGCACTCCTTTTTTATTGTATTGTATTTATTTTTATTTTATTTTATTTTATTTTATTACTGCTGACCATGTGGCCCGCGCTACAGCTGTAGTGTGGGCCAGTCAGCTCCCCCCCCCCCCCGGAGCCCTCTACCTGCAGCCAGGAGGACCGGACCAGGACCCAGGTAGGAGACACCAGCAAACAAATTGAAGCCAAATGAAATGGAAATTTCCGCATGGTTTTGTTTCGTTTCTCTTAGAGTTTGTTATTCATTTTTCATTTCGTTACATAATGAAACAAATAACTAATAATGAAACAAACCAAAGGTTCATTATGTGTCCATCCCTACTGATATGCTACATTTTGCTTAATGGCAGGCACTTCTGTTCTGTATAAAAATTTTGTAGTCAGAACTGGAATAGAAATGGGCATGAACCTCAGCTCAGAAATTCATGCTCGTTTATACACATGGCACCACAGGCAATGCTTGTTATCTTCTCCCATCTTCATGGCTGGATCTCCCACTCACTAGCCAACACATATTCCTCTCCTCCTCCTCCTCCTCCTCCTCTTCTGTTGTTCAAGTTAATGCCAGTTTGTACACACGGCATCACATATGTCACATATTCCCTCCCTCTGCCTCCCCAGCCAGTTACCCACTCACCAGCCAGAGAATGCTTGTCTCCATTCCAGTAAGAAAAGGAAGCAAGAGGGGCAACCCTGTGCTCCTTCCAGGAACTGGTGGAATAGCCAAAGAGGAAGAGGAGGAGGGAATGTGCTGGTTTTAAAGCCCCCCCCCAAAAAAAACAAAGGTTGTATCATGCAATTGTGCAACCTGTGCATGTCCATCACAACTAATTGCAAAATGTACTGGTGGATATGCCACAGGGATTGCACTTCTGCTTCAGCCATTGTGTAACTATTGTGAGCTGCACACATGTTTGACCATAATGTTTCCTAAAATGAATGGTTTGTAACTACTTATTTTACCTTTTGTCATAAAGCAACCAGGACAGGTGAAAGATTGACATAAAATATGAATGACGTACATTGTGACATATTACATAAAATGAGAAGCAACAAAGAATTGTACAGCAACTGAAGGATTAACTAGTTCTATATTTTTAATGAGAACCTTCAGTGAAGCCCATTTCTTCCAGTGCTCATGCCAAACAAAACATACTAGTAATTAAGGTGTCACAAAATCATTGTTGATTTTGCTGCAAGAAGCTAACATTGTTACTTGGGGAAAAAAAGCTTTTCAAAATGCTTCTAAAAATGCTCTCTAACTTTTAAATGTAACTAGAAATGGTGGTCATCACAACAGTAACGTGAGGTTCTTTTTACTTGTCACATGATTTCTGAATGGAGTTTTGTTATACCCTCATTATCAAAAGCTTGATATGTGCCATCAAGTCATAGCGAACTCATAGCCACCCGAGTTGGGCTTTCGAGGCAAGGAGGACACTTAAGGGGGGACTTTACCAGTGCCATCACCTTCCCTGTGAATTTCTATGGCTGGACAGGAATTTGAACCTAGACTTTATAAATCGTAACCTGTCACACTATCCACTACAAAACACTGGGTGTGAGGATCCAAAAAGTAGAGTGATGGTGACTACAGAGATTGACCTGATGAGTCCTTCAACTTCCATATTCACGACCACATCACACCATAGCACTCATGAAAACAGTTAATGGGCTTTATCTGGAACTGACAAAACCTTCTGTTTTTCTTCTGATCAACACTAGGATTTTCCCTATCTTTATTTCTGATTTTTATATCAGAATTTGTCACTTTTCTCTTGATCTGCTAAGAAAAAAAACAAAAAACATAACAAAACAAAAAAAAGAACAAACTGGGCCTTGGAAGTGGAGGATCCATGACGGAGTGGGCGACTTTACATTAGTTTCCTTGTCTAATACATTCATTCTCTAATTTATGCAACAAAGACTTTGACATGTCCTTTGATATCACATATCCTCTGCTGCATCTGCATTGATTTGTTTAAATGGATCTTTGGCTGCCACTCAAAACTCTGTTAGTATATTTATAATCTACATTTAAGCTTGTGTTGTGTGTTCCTTGATGCTTGTAAGGTGAAATTGGTTTAAAAATCAGAGTCTGGAGCTAACATAGTTTGGAAACTTCAAGTAAGGCCTGATTTTCTTTTGTTTTTATTTCTTTTAATAGTCCCCATCAACTTGTCGCTGGCTAGAATCCACATTGGAAGGCAATCACAGGCCCACACAGAACAAAGTTAATCCTTCCCAGTTAGACCGCCAGCAATGGCCTTTATGTTCTAAAGATTCCTCTACCTAAACAGTAACGTGTGTTTCTATATTGAGTTAGATGGCCCAAGTTAAATTGATTGAAGATCCTTTCAGTGCTCATGCTGGTACAATTGCAATACTGTTCTTATCGACCACTCTTGCTTTCTCACAGTTTATGCTCCTCTTCCTAGAGTGATGGCTATTTTCGATCAAAGCATAGCCTGATAACTGGACTTGGGTAATTTTATTAAGAGGTGTTCTTTTCTGCCAAGTGTGCAAGTCCCAATAGTGAAGAGAAATGGATGTATCTTCCAGTTCTATTTCCTCGGCCCCCCACCCCCAAAATTCAGATTATGAATATAAAAAACATAGTTGAAGATAGACTCAAACTCAGATGTTGAGTACTAAGCACACAAAATGTGTTGCTTGGATGATGTATTCTGTCAGTTGCACTTCCTCTGACATACGGTATTAAAACACTAAATAACTCTTGAGTTAATCCCATCCCATTTATCAAGAAATCTGTGAATTTTGTGAAGTTCTCACTGAAGCAAAACAAAACCAAGAATATGTAATAGTCACTTGAATGTTTCTACATGGGACCCAATAGCATTGCTCATCTAAAGCTGAGAATGTCTTCGTTCTCAATTATTTCAGTGAGGCTAACTTACAATCTAAAATGTGGCATGCTAATTTATGGGCAATTTTTTAATCTATGGACCCACTTTGTGGTTATCACATCACCATAAGAACCCACAGGTCAGAAACATCATTAAAATGTATCCAGACAGAGTCAGTTTCCACATCATGTTCCTCCGTGCTATTGTGTAAGGAGAAATGACTGGGATTGTTGTTGTTGTTGTTCAGTTGTTCAGTCGTGCCTGACTCTTTGTGACCCCATGGACCAGAGCTCGCCAGGCCTTGCTATCCTCCACTGCCTCCTGGAGTTTTGTCAAATTCATATTGGTTGCATCAATGACACAGTCCAACCATCTCATTCTCTGCCGTCCTCTTTTCCTTTTGCCTTCAATCTTTCCCAACATCAGGGACGTTTCCAAGGAATCCTCTCTCCTCATGAGGTGGCCAAAGTACTGGAGCCTCAGCTTCAAAATCTATCCTTCCAGTGAACATTCAGGATTGATTTCTTTCAGGATGGATAGGTTTGATCTCCTTGCAATCCAGGGGACTCTCAAGACTCCTCCAGCGCCACAGCTCAAAAGCATCAATTCTGCAGCGACCAGCCTTCTTTATAGTCCAGCTCTCACTTCCATACATCACTACTGGAAAAACCATAGCTTTGACTATCCTGACCTTAGTTGGCAAAGTGATGCCTCTGCTCTTTAGGATGCTATCTAGGTTTGCCATTGCTTTCCTCACAAGAAGCAGGCATCTTTTTATTTCGTTGCTGCAGTCACCATCTGCAGTGATCAAGGAGCCCAAGAAAATAGACTCTGTCATTGCCTCCATTTTCTTCCCCTTCTATTTGCCAGGAGGTGATGGGACTGGTGGCCATGATCTTAGTTTCTTGATGTTGAGCTTCAGCCCATATTTTTCACTCTCCTCTTTCACCCTCATTAAGAGGTTCTTTAATTCCTCCCCACTTTCTGCTATCAGAGTAGTATCATCTGCATATCTGAGGTTGTTGATATTTTTTCCGGAAACCTTGTGATTCATCCAAACCTGCCTTTCGCATGATGTACTCTGGATATAAGTTAAATAGGCAAGGTGACACTATACAGCCTTGTCATACTCCTTTCCCGATTTTAAACCAGTCTGTTGTTCCATATCCAGTTCTGACGGTTGCTGCTTGTCCCACTTATAGATTTCTTAGGAGACAGATAAGGTGGTCAGGCACTCCCATTCCTTTAAGAACTTGCCATAGTTTGTTGTGGTCCACACAGTCAAAGGCTTTGGCATAGTCAATGAAGCAGAAATAGATGTTTTTCTGGAACTACCTGGCTTTCTCCATAATCCAGTGCATGTTGGCGATTTCATCTCTAGTTCCTCTGGGATTAGTTTGAACCAATGGGGTTGACAAAGAAGGGACGATGTGTTTGTTTTTGGCTAAACATCAGGAGTAGAGATGGGCACATACCACTGGTTTGGTGGTTTGAGCCTGTTTTACAGGTGGCCAAGGAGATGTGCTATTTTTCAGTGCATTGCTTCCTCTGGTGGGTTCCCTCTTGGAAGCACTACTCTGACTTTCGCGCCTCACCTCCTCCAGGCACTGAGGAAGGAGGCAGGGGTGAGAAATTCCAGAAGGCCTGCTTGGCCATCTGCCAAACTGGCATGAATCCACTGACCTCTCACTAGTCAGCCTCTCAGTGAACAAACAGCTTCCCGTTATTTCCAAATGGCTGAATTTCAGCCTCCCAAAATGTGAAGGCTCTCCTGCAGAAGATGAGATGGAGTAGCAGCCTTTCTGCATGCCCCCCATATTATCTCCCTGCTAATTGGTCTCTAAGTATTTCATTTGTCTTCAAACGAGAGAACTGACATATATTAGACACATAGCCTTCCAGCATACAGTCAGATTCTTTTGGCAAATGGGAGCTTGTTATCGTTTTTATATTATGGTGTATTTCTCATGTGGAAGCAGCAGCACATAGAGAGACAATCTGCCATAAACCATGTTAGCAAAATTATTTGCTTCTCTTCAAGCAAAGCCAAGTTTTGCCCTGTAGCTTCAGCTATAAATAATTTGCCAGCCTAGTTGCCAGCATGCAAAGCTTCAGCTTCATCCAGTTAAACCAGAAATTCAGAGCTGCATAAAGAATGAGTTCCCCTTCCCAAACTTTTGCTGGAACTGTCAATGGAAAGAATTCGCTGGCAAAACAGTCTATATGCCTGATGTCAGATCAGACCTAATTCTCACAAAATGGCTGTGAGATCAAACTGAAAGCTGGCATCCAATAGACTACTAACAAAGTGAAAAAAGGTTTGCTTAATCATAGTCATGAATATTTTTTTTAAAAAATAAGGCCTGTTATATCTGAAACAAAATACATTCTATTTAGGGGCTCCATAATGTTATTCTGCCAGTGATCAGCCATAGGTGGCTTTAAAATGTCACTAGCATCATGCTTATAAAAACATTTCAAAACTCAGATTTTTGTTAGGGGTTTAAGCTTTCTATAAAAGTGTGTGGCAGATTAAAACTGTTTAATTTTCAAGAGGCCTCAACATTATTTAAAAGTAACCCTCACAATCACTTTTCAGGCAGATAAATGGAGGATAATATCTTCAGCAAATTATTATAAAAGGAGTTTATCCACATGCACAAATTTGCTAGAAGAAAAAAATAATACTAATTCTTACACAGAATTATGTAGGGCTAAAACAAGAACTGAAAAATGTTCCTCGTCTATTCTTGAGAGAATTTAGACTTGGCTATAAAATAGTTTTAATACAAGGATTTCAAGAGCTAAAAGAACTTTGATACAAATGCTAATTTGTTTTGTTTAATTATGGGCATGAACCTGAAAAATGGTGGTTCGTGATGGTTTGGGGTTAACCATAAACCATGAACAGTGATCTGCCACAAACCAACCAGAAAACCAAACAAGTTTGCAATTCAGTTTTCAGATTTCACACTCAGAAAAGAAAACAAGTTTGCAATTCAGTTTTCAGATTTCACAATCAGAAAAGAAAACAAGTTTGCAATTCAGTTTTCAGATTTATGCTTGTGTGTGTGTGTGTGTGTGTGTGTGTGTGTGTGTGTGTGTGTGTGTGTGTGTGTGTGTGTGTGTACCTACTCCTGTTGCTCCACCATCACGTTAAGACCACTGCCACACCATTCCCACTTGGAGAGAGGCCAGTCACATCCTCTGAGCATGTCCCTGCCTCTGAGCTGATCAGGGTCATCAGCTGGTAGTTGGCCACATGCTCTAAGGCAGCAACTGGACTCCTTGAAGGAAAGCTGTTCACTGCCTGTGGGCATGTGCCTCCCATCCATGTTGATTACTCTGAGAGAAAGACTAGAACTCTCTTCTGGATTACCTTTTCAAATATTTTTGAAACACCTAAAAATGTTCTACCGGCACCGCAAATGCGGCACGGGAGCCAATTTCCCTGCCTGCCCAGGGAGGCAAGAAAGCAAAGAGGCAGGACGATGGCACGTTCGGGCCAAATGGGAGCTTACCTTATAAGGGGCTCCCAACAATCCGACTGCCTCTTCTTTGGAGTTTGGCACAGGGAGGGTTGCTCACAGTGGGAGCACGGGCAATGTTGGTTTTGCAGCCCCTTGACTCACGCTAGCTCCAGAAGCATCAGTTGCAAAGGAGTGACAAGGGGGGTATAGCCAGCCTGACCCACAAGATCTTTGGGCTTTAGAGAGGGGAGATGGTGGAGGTAGAGGCTAGTGTAAGGGGTCATCAGGGGGACTAGTTTTATAGAAATAACAAAATAAATAAAGAGGCAGCGAAAACACAAGCAGAAGGGAGAAGGGGCGAGCCAAGGGATTTTATTGGGCACAGAAAGGAGCTTGCAGCTGGAGCGGCGTGGGGCAGGGGTAGGGGTGTTTGAGACCCTTGGGGGATGAAGGCATCCTGCACACCCCCATTTGGACTTACAGCCCCCTTTAGTTTTCCATCATAAATTTGCACCACCACCACCACCCCCGATCATTAGCACTTTGCCTGGTTGGGTGGTGATGCTTGGCACACCACCCCTGCTTTCTGACACAACTCCACTCTGATTTTCCTACCAGCAATCGCAGTCCTTTGAGTGTTTTGGGCTGAACTAGGGACTGGTTAACTGGGAGCACCAAGTACACACACCCCCAAACACACACACACACACACACTGTGGGGATTTGGTCCTGGGGTGGTTTACTTTGGTTTTTGGTTGGGTTGTTGAGAGGTGTGGCAGGCATTATGGGGCCGAAAAGGGGGCAGGACAAGGGGAGGGGAAGCAGCCAGCAAAGAGGAAGGCCCTTGTCATGCGGAGGTCCGGCATTCCAAAAGGGTCACTAGGACATGTAAATTAGCTGAACTTAAACAGTTAACTGATAAGATCTTGTCCCACCTTGATGTCTTGGAGTCGGATAGGCCTACTGCAGTGACAGGTGCGGCAGAATTGGTGATGTCAGACCAGGAGCCCGTGCTGCTGGATGTTGAAGAGCGAACCATGGCTGTGGTAGCAGCTGAGGCAAGTGGAACAGTGCAAGACCCAGCTGTGGCAGAACCTGAAAGGGCGGAAGGTGCAGCTGCTCTGTCAGCAGTGGTGGGCAGCAGCTGGGATGTGGCTGTTCAGAGTGTCACAGAAGGGCAAGTAGCAATGGCAGGTGTGTCAAGTGAGTCTCCCACCACACATAACATGGCACAAGGGTTGGGTGTGTGGCCTTGAGAGTCCATTATGCTGCTACAACCCCCAGTGCACAAATCATCTGCTTTTGGGCAGCCAGGTGGGCCCCAGGAGCAGGCTCTGTCACCCAAGCAGTTGGATCAGGGACACGGGGAGCCTGGATAGAACCTCATCCCCAATCATCGGCTCATAGCTATGTCCCTATGAGCTGTGATATGTGGCCCTTGCCAGCGATTGCTGACATAGGCTACAATTCAGTCAGAAGGGAAGTTTTACCAGTGGGGATTTAAGATGCTCTGTCTAGGAGAACACCTGTTGCCAGCCACAATAAAAAAATTGGTGGGGTGAGTATGTATCTGTTTGATCTCCTAACAGGGCCTGTCTGAGGCATGGGCAGCTTTCGATGGATCAGCCTTCAGTATGACCACTGCCCCCCCCCCCTTGAAATGTGTCCATTACCATGTTTTCATCCAAAGGTTGTGTCTTGCCTCTTTACTCCGAGCTGGAGGGGCAAAGGGCTTCTGCTGGTGTTCTGTTTTGGTGTGGATGATCCATCCTCCCTCCTTCACTTCAAATTCTCTTTGCAAGAATTCCGTAAAACTTCCTCACACAGATAGAGATCCATGTCAGAAATTATCTCATTTAGGAGAAGAGTGGTGACGGGAAGAACAGCAAAGTTGAAGGAAAAATGGCACTCACTGGGATATTCTCTATTCCTTTCCTTCATGACCCTCTGCTGCTTTAAACACCATACCACAACTCCCATTTCAAGGCAGCCTGGGCCTAAATAACAATACTTTCAGCTATAACTTTAATTCTTTTTGGTGACATATTCAGCAGCCTGATGCTCAGGCTCCAGTTCACAGCAATATTATCATTCCATTTTCCTGATGCCACCTGAGTCCAAGCGGAAGCAGACTTTTGGAGATAAGAGGACACTATACTAAATTCTTCTGGCATCTGCACTGATGACTACTATTTTAATTAGATGTGATCTTATGCCTTAATTTTATGAAAGTATAGCTATTTGGTGTCCCACAGAGGATCATTTTGTAGCTTATGTCAGTAGTTTTCACTAGATAAAATAAGTGAAAATGTAGTCCATGTCAGTTTCCCATGTACTAACTCACAGGTCCATTCTGTCCATTTCCATGTTCTTCTGCAGTTTTGTTTTTAAAAATAGAGAAGCAAAAATTGCACGTATTTTATACATGTATTTCCTTACATTACACATTTTTTTTAAAGATTTTTATTGGATTTTTAAGGGAGGAACAGGGAAAAAGAGTATGGGTGAGGGGGGGAAAAAGGGGGGTACAATTTTTAAAAATTACATTGGGTATATCAAGCAAAATAGAAATAGTAATTCAACATATTACTAGAATTGCCAAATATTATCACAATACTAATAAATTTGTTACTTCTTGCCATCTTTCCCAAAAGATCTCGTCGTAGTCTCCCTTTAGATAACCAGAGAGTTTATCAATTTCAATACATTCTCTTATCTTTCCGTGGAAATCCTTCTCTGTTGGCGTGTTTGGTTGTTTCCAAAGTTTCGCATACAATATTCTTACAGCAACAATTACATGGTGAAGTACATATCTCTGGTCATAGGAAATATTTATATCTACTATATTTAACAAGAGTAGTTCTGGTCTAAGCTCTATCTTGATTTTCAAAGATCTTTCTAAGAAAAGTTTTACCATGTTCCAATACGCCTTTGCTTCTTTACAAGTCCACCACATATGATAAAAAGGTTCCACAGTCATAGTTACATTTCCAACATTTAGGTGAACAATTATACATCTTGGATAAACGATGAGGTGCAAAATGCCATCTATAAAACATTTTATAACAATTTTCCTTAAACGAAATAGATTTAAAGATTTTAACTGTATTTCACAGAGAGTCCCATTTATTTAAATGAATAGTATAACCAAAGTTTTCAGCCGATCTGATCATAGAGTCTTTAACCAATGTATCAATCATTTTTTCATTTAACAGTATATTATAAAATTTGCTAAGAAGCTTTAAGTCACCAGAAGAAAGTATTTTATCAAATGGGGTATCAGTAGTCATAAAGCCACCCTCTTTGGAAAGCTCTTTGAAGTGTGAATGTATTTGTTGATATTTCCACCAATCCAGATTGTAACCTTCTGATATTAGTTTCCCTAATGGTTTCAATGAGAGGTCAGCATTCAGAAGGTGTCTGTAAGTTATAACTTTTGAGATTTCACTTGCCTGGGAGCTATAAATTGCTCCCAGTGGGGATAACCACATAGGTGCTTTGAGATAAAATTGTTTTTAGATCAATGACCATATTTTAATTAAGGCATTCCTTATCCAGTGCTTTTTAAAGAGGGTAGGTAAATTTCCCTTATACCACATATAGTGATGCCAGCCCTTATCAAGGCCATAACTCTCGAGCTGTAATATTCTTTTATTTGTCATCAAGATCCAGTCTTTAATCCAAGTCATGGCGGCAGCCTTGTAGTATAGTACCAAATTGGGAAGGGCAAAGCCTCCAAATTTGGTTCTATCCTGCAAATAAATATTTTTAATCCTTGCTTTTTTCTTTTGCCATATAAATATACGTATACTTTTTTCCAGATCTGAAATGATCTTAAAGTTTGGTAACATAGGCAGAGATTGAAATAGGAAAAGCAGTTTAGGTAAGACATTCATTTTGACTGCAGCAATTCTGCCCATTAAGGATAGCTGAAGTCTTGACCAAGTTTCGAGATCAGCTTTGATTGTTTTAATAACATTAACATAATTGTCTTTGAGTACTAACTCACAGGTCCATTATGTCCATTTCCATGTTCTTCTGCAGTTTTGTTTTTAAAAATAGAGAAGCAAAAATTGCACGTATTTTATACATGTATTTCCTTACATTACACATTTCATGCACATCTTCCCTTAACATGGGTTTGTCTAATTTATTTCCTTATTAACAATCAATGTGTTGATATGCCAGCACTCTCAGGTGTGTCACATAATCAAAAGTGCTGTAAGACAATGGCATCTCTCCCTCTCTCTCCCCTCCTGCTGGAAGTGGGTGATTGTTTCAGTTTCTGTTTCAGGCAATAGCAGCAGCAGAGCTTATTTATTATTTATTTATTTATTTACAAGATTTTTTAGCCGCCCCACTACCAAGAGGTCGCTGGGCAGCATACAAGTATTAAAAACTATAAACAATAAAATTATTAAAGCTATAAAATTCAATACAACTAAAACAACATACAGTACCAATTATAAATTATACAACTCTGCTGCTCATGTGTCCAGCTGAGTAATCTAATTAAAATGCTGGCCAAACAGGAAAGTCTTTGCTTGGCGCCGAAAAGTCAAAAGTGTTGCCGCCAGGTGGATCTCCATAGGGAGGGCATTCCAGAGTTGGGGGGCAACCGCCGAGAAGGCCCTGCTTTGACATGCCACCCCCCTTATATCTTTGAGGGATGGTACCTTCAAGCAGGGCCTCCTGGCCTGATCTTAGACTATGGGCAGACTCATATGGAAGAAGGTGGTCCTTTAGGTAGCCAGTTCCTAAGCTGCTTAGGGCTTTGTATGTAAGCATTAGCACTTTGAATTGGGCCTGGGCAGCAACTGGCAGCCAGTGTAAATTTTTAAAAATTGGCGTAATATGAGTCCGCACAGCAACACCACTCACTAACCGTGTGGCACGGTTCTGTACCAGTTGCAGTCGCCGGACCGTCTTCAAAGGCAGCCCCACATAAAGTGCATTACAGTAGTCCAGTTTGGTTGTTACCAGTGCATGTGTGACTGTTGCAAGGCTTTGCTCATCCAGGTAAGGGTGAAGTTGATATATTATCCGCAGCTGTAAGAAGGCACTCCTGGCCACTGAATCCACCTGGGCTTCCAGGGTAAGACCTGCATCCAGAAGTACCCCCAAGCTGCGGACCCTGTCTCTTAGGGGGAGTGCAACCCCATCCAGGACAGGGGAATGGCCCTCTAACCTGTCAGGCAGAGCACCCACCAACAACACTTTTGACTCGTCTGGATTGAGCTTCAGTTTATTGACCCTCATCCGGTCCATTATCGAGTCCAAGCAGGAGATCAGAACAGAGACTGCCACACCTGGATTGGTGGAGAACGAGAGGTAGAGCTGAGTGTCATCAGCATATTGCTGACTCCTTAGCCCAGACCTCCGAATGATCTCTCCCAGCAGTTTCATGTATATATTGAATAGCATGGGATACAGTATGGAGAGCCCTGGGGAACCCCATGACATAACCACCATGAGCTAGAGCACCTGTCCCCCAGCACCACCTTCTGGACCTGGTCAGCCAGGTAGGAGTGGAACCACTGTAAAACAGTGCCTCCAACTCCCATCCCAGCCAATCTGTCCAGAAGGACACCATGGTTGATGGTGTTGAAAGCCACTGACAGGTTCAGGAGAATCAACAGATTCTTTCTTTATTAGCCATGATGGACAAGGTTTGAGTTGTGTAGTGGTGGCACGGATAGATCCAAGCACCCTGTCCACATCATCGGGTCACAACAACTGAAACTCATCCATCCCTGTCAGACAAACATCTACCCATGTGCCTTTTGTGCAAAAGAATTTTAAAGAATGATGCTACAAAACCATCCAAGCTGGAGGATCATCTGAGAAGGTGTCACCCTCGTAAAACAGATAAAGATTTGACATACTTTAGAACACTGAAAGAAAAAGTTCAGAAGAGAACCACAGAGGGCAGTATGTTCGCTTCAACATCAAAAAGAGACTATGATGGTTTGTGGGCATCTTACAATATCTCACGACTCAGAAAAATCAGGAAAACCTCATAGCAAAATCAGAAAAACCTCATGATTTTACCAGCTGTTGAAGAGGTTTCAAAAACTGTTCTACACAAGCCTGCATATGATATACTCAAAATAATTCCTTTGAGCAAAAACACAGTTCAAAGACGTATTGATGAAATGAGTCATGATGTTGAAAGCACTTGTGTAGTTATCTGAAAATGAACCATTTCTCTATTCAGCTGGATGAGTCAACTTTCCCTGGTAATGAAGCACTATTAATGACATATGTTCATTTTATGGACCAAGAAATCTATGAAGAACTGCTCTTTGTGAGAACTTTGACAACAGACACTAAAGGAAAATCAATATTGAGAGTTCAAAGATTATTTAATGGAAAAAGCAATCCCTTTATCAAATATAATATGAGCAGAAGCAGATGGAGCACCAGCCATGTTTTTATGCTATTGTGATTTTATAAGCCATTTAAAAGAAGAAAAAAAAGGAACCCAGGGTGTTTGCAATTCACTGTGTTACTCATTGACAACATTTGGTAGCTAAAAATCTGAATGCCAGATTGCATCAATCTCTGCATAGACAAGATCCATACCAACGCATTGAATTCTAGGTTATTTACACAGTTGTGTGAAGAAAATGATGAGGACTTTCATAGATTACTCCTTCATACTGAAGTATGCTGGCTTTTGAAAGGTTTCTGTTTGACAAGATTTTTTTTTCACTTTTTGAGATGATTTTAGAGTTTTTGCATGCTAAAGATCCCATTTTGAAAGAAAATTTAATCAAATGGAAACCAGACATTGCTTATTTGACAGATTTCTTTACTAAAATTTATGAGTTTAACTTGCAGTTACAAGTGGCAGTCTGAATTTAATGAAAAAAGTCTATCATTGTAGCTTTTCTTGCCAGAATTAATCTAATGAAGCAAAACATTGGATGATGTGAATTTTCCCAGTTCCCTAACTTATCATTGACAAACGTCCAGGATGATGATGTTTTGGTCTACGTTCAACATTTAAGTGTCCTTCACACAGAGTTTAAAACCAGGTTTGAGGATGTTTGACTATGGAAATACCACAGTGGATTATCAATCCATCTGGTGACAACTGATGAATGGGAGGTCGTAAACTAATTGGAATAAGCACTAATGAAGAAATTAAGGTGCAGTTCAGAATGGGGTATCAGCAGTTCTGGCTTCAGAAAGATATACCTGTTGCTTATCCTGAATTATGAACTATTGCAAGAAAGTTTTTGATAGTTTTCCTATCTTCATACCTTGTGGAAAGGGATTTTTTTTTTTTGCATAGTTGCCAATCTTCTTACACACGCGCGCACGCGCAAAAGAAATCACTGAACATGGAGATTTAAGACTATGCCTCACTAATTTGAAGCCAAATATTGAGCAATTGCTATCAGAGCATCAGGCTCATCCCTCCCATTAACAGCATTATTTGTGTATTAATTTAATGAAAGAATTTTACTAGGTGCATATTTGTTTCATTCCAAATCAAAATATTTACTTGCATTTTGTGCCTTTTCAATAAAGGTGTGAATAAAAATGTGCATGTTTTTCTTTTTTTACAATTCTCCACGGTACAAAAACCCATATCAAAGTGAGTAGCACTGTGTCAGCTGCCAAAACCACATTTGAAGTTAATAAGTTTAGAAAAATTCAATATTAGGCAGGGGTCTACAGAAAACAAAAACAAAAATGGCAAGTGGTCTATGGGGCAAAAAAGTTTGGAGCCTCTGTGTTAAACGAAGCCCAGCAACATAACATTCCCAATCATATAGAATGTGGACTTGCTCTTATCCTTTGAAAAAAGTAGGAGGTCATAACATGTTGATGCTCCCCATTTCTTTGTTTGAGGTTTTTAACACCTTTATCCCTCTTTTTCCTCAAATGAACTGCAGGAACTGTAAACATTCCATTTCTCCTCCTCCCCTGTGAAGTCAACCAGGCAAGGACAGAGTGATTGGACCAAGTTCATCCAATGGGATTCAGAGCTCAGTGTGGACTCGAGCCTAGATTCCTATGTTTCAGGTAAAGGGCTCGAACCAGGACATCAAGAAAAAGCAGTTTTCAGCAGTACATATAACCAAAATAAAGAGAGACCAGAACAGAAAAAAGACATAACCAGGCCAAATATAAATAAATGCAAATACATCAATCTCTTCATCTTGCTCAAAAGAAATTGTCTTGGTGAGAATGCAGCTGCTGGTGACTTTTAGAAAAAACAGGGGGGAAATGGGGGAGGGGAGAGACCATACTTTTGCTGATCAGTAGGGAAAGGTGGTAAATGAAATGACTGCTGTAAGCTAATGAAGAAACAGGGGATTTAAGAAGCACTGTTTCTTGATTTGATTGAAATATTCATAGCATTGTTGCTAAATGGAGTGTGCTTCAATGTTACATGAAACAAATTGTTATGCATAGAATTCAGGGAGGCCTCTCTCTCTCTTTCTCTCTCTTTCTCTTAGTCTCTCTCTCTTTTCCTTTCCAAACTAGAGCCCAATATTTTATGCCTGCCTCAAAGAAACAACTCTTTTTCCTCTGTCTCTTCCCCCCTCCAGAGACACACAACCAAATTATAACTGGTTCAAACAGAGATGCTTTGTCCCAGCCCTCACCTGCATGCTACCGCTCCTAGCACAAAGGAATTTCAGCACAATGCCTAACCCACACAATAGCCTTTGCAGCTTTTCAGGCTTGGGAGGCCTGCAGAAAACCATGGTTATTTTCTTTGGTGGAACAGTGTTAATCATCTGCGGCCATGAAGGTTAACCTTCTTGCTCAAATAGAAGTCCTCTACAAGGTTCCTTTGTATGCCTAGTAGAATAGAAGCAACTCTTGGCGTAAAATACACAACAAGTAAAATTATCCCTCTTTTCATAGAGTTTTCAACTATAGAGGACCATACACTTGATCTTATCCCAAAGATGAAAAAAATATATACAAAACCCTTTACAAGTCCTCTCCTGGCCATCAAACTAACTGGGTGATCCTCAGCCTGACCGCCCTCACAGTGTTGTTTCTGAAAGCATAAAATTGGGAGGTGGCAGGACTGCCATGTCGGCCACATTTAACTAATCTGAGCAAATAACAGGTGACAGATATAATTAATAAATAAAAATAATATAGTACCAAACTAAACTTTGTAATCTATGTTTGTAATCTATCGTAAGAGCCTCGTGGCGCAGTGGTTAAATGCCTGTACTGCAGGTAAAACTGTGCTCACGACCTGGGGTTCAATCTCAGGTAGCAGGCTCAAGGTTCACTCAGACTTCCATCCTTCCAAGGTCAGTAAAATGAGTACCGAGCTCGCAGGGGGGGGCAATGTGTAGCCTGCACACTGTAATTAAAAATTGTGAACCGCCCAGAGACTACTTAAAGTGGTATGGGGCTGTATATAAGCAGAACACTTTGCTTTTGTTCACCAAGAAGTAACTGGCAGTTGAAGTCAGTGGAATCACAGCTAACCTTCTGAAGAAAAACAAACAAACAAACAAACAAACAACTCATGCGTAGGTTAAAAACACGGGAATGTTGTACAGAAACATGCTTCACACTGGAGGGAATTTCCTTAATAAGCAAGATATTTCAGGCTATCAGAAAATTGTACAAGTTCTTTGCTCCTGCACAGATTTAGCTGTGGTTATTTTCTTAACTGGCCCTTCAGACACATGAAAATACAATGTTTTAATTTTATATGATGCAGTACCACAGCGGTAGTTTTCCTCCTATTACTGCATTGTTTTAACCTGGGTGTGTGACCAATAGAGATGGGCACGAAACACCCAAATGGCATTTCATGGTTTTTATTCGGGCCCTGGGGTTCACTTCATTCCATTTCCATTTTTCACGCCAGGAGAGTGTTCCCGCGGGCCAAGAAGACTGACATTTAGTCTGGGTGCAGTGATCATGCATGCTGGAAATGGACCAAAATGTAGCAGTCCTACTAAGACCAAAATGTGCAGCCCCTGATAGAGCTGAGAAAGTTCTGTGTAGGACTGCTCTGGAGAAGTCTAGAACTTCAGTCATGGCAACTAGACTTCTTTTTCTTGAGAGAGAGAAACGTTTTGCAGATTCATCAGTCTGAAGAAAGCTAGTTGTGAGTCCTCCATCTTATAGTCTGCTTTGACGTCTTGTCACCCTGGTCTGATATAGGCTCATGTTTGGACAGTTTTTCAGAGTGCTCTTTTTCTGCTTGGCTAAATTTCTTCAGTTTCATCTTAGGACCACTGGACCTTCGAGATCCCAACGCCTGCCAACCAGTTTGCCCCCAGTCATTTCATGGATCATCGGCCTGTACACGCCTTCTATTTTTTGCCACCATTCAGGGTATCCCAGTTTAAATTACCGAGACCCAGTCGAGCTGTAACATGAATAAAATAAAATTACACTTATTGAATACAAGAAGTTGTTTCAGTTACAAGCTTTCCTTCCACACACTTAATTGAAAGTTACTCTAAGCAACTCTCAAGTTCTGTCCTTTACTTTCCTCGACCCTCTACCATCTGTCTCATATCTTAATCTTTCTCTTAACTTTTTCCCTTTCCCATTTCAAAAACCTCAGGCTGAGCCTTTTAATCACTTGGGCTCCGCCTCCATGATCCTTATTTGGTCATAAGTGTTAACCCTTTACACCCTGCTGTGCAGCCACTTTAGCCATGAAAAGGATAAATGTCACCTCCATCCCCAGGGGAAAAAAAAGAGGAATTCCTAGAATTATCTCAAAGAAATAGTTTACCTTATAAATAATTATAAATAGATCCCAACTGTGCCCTTTATCACCAAAAATATCA
>JAHTLZ010000348.1:14895035-14919077 GCA_023846285.1 Phrynocephalus versicolor
AGCATTCTTCATTTTTACTTTGATGGAAGTTTCACGGGCATCATGTTGAAATCCCTATCACCCCTTTGCACCACTGGAGCTGCTTCACCTGCTACTGAATTTTGGAAATAACTGTTGGTGGCAGAAGATACATGTAGATCTTGTAGGAGAAGAGGCTGGTGATCCCAGTCTCTTGGGGCAAGCAAATATGTTCTGGGTTGTAAATTCTGAACTTCGAAGGAGCTATCAAAAGTTAGAGAGTGCCTGTAAATTTCAGAATGAATTCTCAAGGGGATTCATCACCGCCATGAAATTGTCATCATCAGGTCCCATTAGCCTGAATGGTTCCAGGGAGCTTAATGCCTCTCTGAACCCCAAGAAAATGCCCACCTCTATTCTAAGCATAGCAATCTGCCACTGCGAAAATTACTAAATATCTAGGATGACAATAAGTAAGGCAAAAATAGTGTGGGAAATCTATGAGTCTCATATCTTTCTTTTCTTCATTTTCCATGCTACCAAAATAGAATTCTATTTTGAAAGCAAGGAAAGAAAAAAAGAGGAAGGAGTCACATATCAATGTAACAAGAACACCAAAGAAGTAAGGAAACCCATAATTATAGTTCTTAAAGATTTATGTATATTATTCAGTCATTATATTTCTAGCCTTCATTTCCCCTAAAATATTCTGATCATAAGGTCTAAGACGTGGGGGTAAAAAACATGGGCATAAACCATGTTTGTGCAGCTATGCTGTATAAGGTGGATGATGTCACTGGCAGCAGTATTTTTTCAGAAAGAAAACATTTTTTGAAGTTGCACAGGTTCCTTTTCATTATGGGGTGAAATCACCATTGGTGGTGGTTTTCAGAAATTAACTACCCCATGCCCCCACACAACTCACAATGGCTTCCTCATGAGGAAAGGGATTCCAGAGGAGGCTGAAGATCTTTGGTAAGGAAGATTGGGAATATTTCCTCCCTGCCCCCCCCCAAATATATATATATCATCAGCCTGAACAGGTGTGTGAAGAGGTCTTCAGCCATGGGATCATTTCTGGGAGAAGAAAATGGCTGAGGAACAGCTCAAATTTTTGCACATGAATGTATGAGTGTAAACAGGTAATTGAAAAGACTGACAAATGAGTAGAGTCATCTCTTTTCTTGAGTGGAATTTGATCAGAAATGTGGATATATTCCCACTGGAGAAAAATGAAAAAAAGCTTCCCGTATTTGTATGAATGTGTAAATATCAGATTTTTTTTTTTTTGCTACATTTGCTCAGGCAGCTTGTAGAGAGTTTTTTTTTTTTTATATATATAAGATTATCTATACAAATTATATAGATATAAATTATAAATATTAAATAAAAGATAATCTTAGCTTTCAGCTTCAATTATTCCACCCTGCCTCAAACCTTCTAGACCCTGAAGAGAAGGTATATGCGAATTATACCTCCATATTGACACAGAATGGCTTGCAAGATTTAATGCCGATAGCACATCCATGAGAACAAACTGAATGACAAAATGAGCATCCCATATTTGATACTGTACATAGATATTTCACCTCTGCATATACTCTAGTACTCTGATCCAGAAGTTCCCCCAGTACTCTAAAGCAGCTTTAGAGAGAGTGGAGGGAACCGAATGGTACAGGGATAATCCAGCACATTTTCCATCTTGCTTCTGCACCGGCAAAAATAATAGCTGAATATGACTTAATACAGTGGTACCTCACTTTAAGAACTTGGTTTAAGAAAGAAATTATTGGAAATGGGGATATCTCAGTTTAAGAATAAAATTCAATGGAATGCCCTGGTTTAAGCTTTTTTTTCTTAAGGCATTAAAAGTTGGTGTGTGATGTTCACATGACAAAAAGAATGAAGATGCCTCCGCTAAGAAAATTTAAAATGGAATGCCCCGGTTTACCTTTTTTCTGACCTCCAGAATGAATTAATTGGTTTTCAATGCATTCCTATGGGAAACTGCATTTCAGTTTAAGAATTTTTCACTGTACAAAACAGCCCAGAGCACAAATTAATTACTTAAACCGAGGTACCACTGTCTATGAAAATGTCAGGCTGAGGTTGTCATGGAGATTTATCTAAAGCAAAATACTGAAGCTGAGAAATTTTGTGGGGGAACAATGTCTCAAAATTCCTGAAAGAGTACTAAGGAGTCTGAGAAGTTTTGTACATGCCTTCCATTTGGCTTGGAAAAAAATTCTAGGAAGGTCATTAATTACAGTACCAACTGTTAACAGTCAATTGAAAATAGATTGTTTGATTCTGAGCAGAATTAGAAGCTCAATTTCAGTTCTGTTGTGTCTCAGATTACATTAACGAACAAGCAGTTGTCCTGTCCATCCACATCTATTCTCCATGAATCCTAGGAAACTCCCTAATGCATTGACAAAATGTCTGGTCAGGAACATAAAGGCCATATAGAACTTCATAGTTTTCTTTGTCACAACTGGCATTTATCCTATTTTGATTAATTCCAGATTAAATTTCCAATCATATCCCTCATTACTGTAAGCTGCCTTGGGTCCTTTTCCAAGGAGAAAGGCAGGTAAAAATACTCTTAAAAATAAATAACATTGATGATTTCAAGCAACATCAGCTTATCTATTTCTACAAGCTTTATTTATCCACATTGCTTGAGGAGCCTCGTGGCGCAGTGGTTAAATGCCTGTACTGCAGGTAAAACTGTGCTCACGACCTGGGTTCAATCCCCGGTAGCAGGCTCAAGGTTCACTCAGCCTTCCATCCTTCCGAGGTCGGTAAAATGAGTACCCAGCTTGCTGGGGGGGGGGAATGTGTAGCCTGCACACTGTAATTAAAATTGTAAACCGCCCAGAGACCACTTGTAGTGGTATGGGGCGGTATATAAGCAGAACACTTTGCTTTTGCTTTGCTTTACTCCTATGTTTCATATATAAAACATACTTCAGAATTGTTGGAAACATGTAACCTGGAAATTACAGGCATGTTTCAGTTAGACAGAAATCAATCTTACATCTATGAAATACTGCAGGCACAAATACTTAGACAGAAATCAATCTTACATCTATGGAATACTGCAGGCAAAAACACTTACGAGAAACAAAATTAAACTTAAATATTTAAGTCAGATTTCAGTCCAAAATACCAGTGCATAAAATGTGCAATAAAAGTATCAAAAACAATGCTTTAATTACATTCTAAAAATGCAGAAGCTTATAGCCCAAAAAAACATGCTAAAAAGACAGAGAATACATCATTCATACATGGAAAAAACAATATATAATTAAGCAGTCTCCTGCCTTAAAATATATTACTGGACATGTATGAAACATGTCATCCTGCCAACCCAATTTGAACTGATACCTATAAGTGGTCAGAATTTTTTCAGTGGAAATTCCTGCTCCAGAGGCAAACCATGCCAGATGGAACTGGAGTGATAAATGTGACTCATTACTTATAAGGCTGGCAAGTTGCCCCATCACAGATAACAGACTTGTTTTGACTAGATGGGTCCCTGTGCCTGTAGGAATAGCAAGCCACATAGGTATCATTTTACTGAGTAGGCAAGTTTCCTGTGTTTAAACTGCTGGTGGTCCAAGTGGGCTGAGTACCAATTTGCTCTATTTGCAGTTTAGAAATGAAGGAGACCCCCCCCCCTTAGTTGTCCTTCATTTTGCATCATTTGTTTGCATGTTCAACTGCCAGCCATGAAAGACATTAATTTGCAAGGCAATGTTATTGTACATTGATCTTGCTTTTAGACTTGGCTGAAGAGTGTTTCACAGTGACCTTCAATAAACTGCTGTTCAAACTTCCTTTTTAAAGGGAAATGTAAATTTCCAGGATTGCTTTTTCTGCAGTCCCCTTAATTATTTGGACATTCTATGCATACACAGTTTTATATCTTGACAAGAAATTTGCATGTGATTTCAGTTCACAAAAGCTGGTGACAAATAGAAGATGTTAACCTTTAAGGAGCCATAGAGACTCTTCATTAACTCTTCAAATACGATGTGTCTGATTGGAGATGGACCAAGAAGGTTTTCTGTAGCTCCATTAAAATTAGAACCCAAGTAATAGATTCATGTCACAAAAAAGCAATATATTGCCTAAATTTTAGAAGAAACTTCTTGACAGTAAGAAATGTTTGACAGTAGCATGGACTGTTTAGAAGCTGGTGTATTCTCCTGTTTTTTTTTAAACTGAGATTTTAATTTATTTTTATTTTACTTAGACTATTTAACCCTGCCTGTCTCTTAAAAGGACACAAAGATAGATGGCCCCTCATGAAACATGCCTTAGCTGTGGATTACTTGCATTGGCAGATGGTTGGATTCAGCCTTCAGGGCTCCTTCCATTTCTGCTGCTGCACAATTTCACTCCCACAGACTAAAACAGCTACCTTCTAGAGATGGGCACGAAACGAGCAATTTTTTGTTTTCATTTTCATTTTTTCGTTTCGTTTTGTAATGAAATGAAAAACAAATTTTGTCTCCAAAATGAAACAAAACGAACCGAAACACCAGAAATTTTGTCGCGCGTTTCATTTTCGTTGCGGCAAATACATTGAACTGTAATGAATGCTAACAAAACAGCAATTTTTCATTTTCATTTTCATTTTTTGTTTCGTTACATAACGAAACAAAAATGATTTTTTTTGCAAAAATTCACAAAAAAATGAAAACGAACCGAAACGGACCCCCTAAACGACAAACGACAAATGAAACACCATTTTTTTGAGTCGTGCCCATCTCTACTACCTTCTCTCAATTTTTAGGTTTCCTGAGGTTTTACACAAAACTAAACAGCAGATCAAAAAGGAGATAAGACACATTCTTATGCAATTTCCTTGTTTTCCAATACTCCCATCATACACTATTGGTTTGTGGGGAAGGAATTTCTTCTCTTCCTTGAACAGCAGCATACCTGTCAAGTCTCCCGTACTAGCTGGGAAATCCTATTTTTAAGGCATCTTTTCCCTCATCGTCCCATAATAGTATTTTCTTGTAAATCTCTTGAATTTTATAATTTTTAAAAACTCATCTGGATGGCATGGGTGACAGCGGCCATGTTAGGGGGTGCTGCATGGGTGCTGCCATGTTGGGGGCAGCTATTGAGTATGCTCGAAGCATTGATCCCTTATTTTCAAATCCAAAACTTCCCTTTGATTGTTTTTTATTTCTGTCATCAGGAGCCCCATGCTGGAGGGGAAGGTGAGGCGGAGGGGAGAGGAGGGAGAGGGGTGCTTTGTTTGTGTTTTTGTACATGTGTTTTTGTTTGTGCATGTTACACCTCCCCCCTCCTATCCCGTCTGGGGCCAGAGAAAACTTGACAGGTATGAACAGCAGTCCAATTGAAAGAAGTGCCATAAAAGGACAGAAGTCATGTTTTGAAGACCTGCACACTACTTATCCCTATTCAGACATTCAAGAAGGGCTTTTGAAAGCCTTTGAAAATGAACAGTATGAATAGGAGTCTGCATGCTGAGTCCTCCCTGAGGACAGTCGTGCAGGCCCTCGTGATTTCGAGGATCAACTATTGCAATGACCTCTACGTGGGATTGCCCTTGACCCTTGTCCAGAGGCTCCAATGGGTGCAGAATGTGACGGCCAGACTGGTGGTGGGTGCTCGTAGATTTGAGCACATCACCCCAGTTCTGGCTCGCCTGCATTGCCCTCCGGATAAGGTTCAAGGTCTTGGTTTTTATTTTCAAAGCCCTCCACAGCTTGGGACCAGAGTACCTGTCAGAGCATATATCTCAGAGGTCAACTGGGACCAGGCCCACGAGGATGGTGCAGGCGTGCTCACTTAGGGTTGCCACACTCAGAGAGGCGTGGAAATCGCTCACGCCTAACCGTGCCTTCTCTGTGGTGGGCCCTACGCTGTGGAATCAGCTCCCTCGTGAGCTGCGCCTAGCAGCATCCCTGCCCGCATTTAAAAAAGCCTTGAAAACACATCTCTTCAAGGAGGCATTTGGCGACCTTCTTACTTAACCTCTATTATTTTATTTTATTTTATTTTTTTGCAGCCCACATCATCTTTTGTGGAGGGTTTTGTAACCCCCCCCCCATTTTTATTGTAGTTTGCCTCTGTTTTCCTTGTCCGTTCTCTGCTGCTTGTTTTTAATTGTAAACCGCCCAGAGTTCCATTTCGGTAGATGGGCAGTATATAAATGTAATAAATAAATAATAAATAAATACGTGGAGCCTTTTCAGTTTTCCCAGCTGCTGTTAGAGATTCCAGCTTTCCCCTTCAGTTAGTTCCTTATTTTGATGACAAACATGTTTTTGGAGTTTGGCAATGCAACTTCTCAGCAGCATCACTAATTTTGACATAGTTGTTCAGTGGGTAAAACAACAAAATGATTCGGCATCCACTGATTTAGTTATCTGTGGTTGGCTGCCAAAGATTATTAAATAATTATTAAATAAATAGCTGTCACAAAAGGGTGCCACAAAACAAGTTACTGTCACAAATAGCCCCTTTCATTGGGGGGGGGGGTTTGCTGGCAGTGTGTTTACTCTTATCTGCAGATTTCAGTATCCACCCCCCCCAAAAAAAAAAACAATTTCCCATTGAAACGGGGGTACTACTTTACACAGATCTTACTTCCTAGATGATCAGAAAGGCAGATTTGTGTGTTTAACAAACATACTTTGTTATCCAAGGCCTTAGTGTGTCCAGGTTTTGACATGGGGAGAGAATTTCAATCCTCACTTCAGAATAATGACTGGTATACAGTGCAGTGCTATGGGAGCTGTAAAAGGACCTATTCAACTACACATCTCTCTTGCTGTGATTTGTGCCTGCATTTTCAAGGCCCTCATTTCTATGACATTATAATTCTAGAATTAGAACAAAAATGTTATTTTAATCCACCACTGCAAACCCAGGAGGTATGCAGCGGCTGGGATAATTTTGTTTACAAGAAGTGTTCCTAGAATTATGCTCATAAATTTGCATTAAGAACTCTAAGGTGGGGACAGTTACTTGTCAGTATCAAATGAAGGTAAGGTACTCACCTACTGGGCATTTTTTCTTAAAGAAAAGTTTGAACAAGTGAAAATTTAATATATCCTGAAATTCCAGAGGCAAGTCATGCAAGATGGAATCATTCTTCAAACCCATGATATTTCCATCTTACCATATTTATCAAATTATACGCTAGTATAACCATTAAGCTTTGAAACTTTCACAACAAACTTTAATGACTTTGCTGTAGATAGTCTGGTAATGGAGCATCTAACATAATTTAGAAGATATTTAATACAACCTTTAAATATTAAATTGGCTTCAATTGAATGTATCTCCCTATTGACTTTTATTGATGAGTGGGTTTCTCAGATATTATTTCAGAAGCTGGCATGAACTCTAGAAATATGACCTGTATGTTCATCACTCATCAGCCACACTGCTTATGACCTTGAAGGCACTTTTCCTCTCCTATGTTATATTTGTCTGTGATTTCAGTTTGGACCTCAATTCATTACCTTAAACAATGATCTGTTTCTGCTTGTACAAATGTACAGGTCACAATTATCAATTATCACAGAAAAGGAAAAACAAGGGGTGGGGAGGAAACAGAAAAAAGTTTCTAACTTTATTTACTTCTCTAAAATTAGCTGAAATTTGCAGACATGGAACCTCTTAAACTGATGATAGGTACTGAATGTGAGCATCAGCGCAGAGGGGTTTGGAATATATATTGAGATTTTTTAATTTATTATTTTGATGTTTGGACTCCAAATCCTAGAGTTTTACATTATGGGAGTTTGACCTACAAAATTCACACCTAAACTGAGTTTACATGCAGATAGCCTAGATAGAATTCTTCTTCTTCTTCTTCTTCTTCTTCTTCTTCTTCTTCTTCTGGTGCCATGTCCTTGTAGAACATTAGCGATCAGTAGCACAATCTGTTTTTATTCTGAAGCTATTCTAAATAGAGAAGCTGTGCCCACTGTGAACCCCTGGCTTAAATTCATAAGCCAGAATGCAGCAGAGAGTATTTGTTATTACTCATTATGTGACTGAACTACTGCAATTTTCTTCTCTTTGTGGTATTGAGTATTTCTAACTTTTTAATCATACACTGTAATACGGCCTCATTAGTGATTCTAGATGTCCAAGGTATCTTCAGAGTTCATCTGTATATCCACATTTCAAATGCTTCCAGCTTCCTGCCTAATGTGTCTGTAAGGGTCCAAGTTTAAGCCCCATAGAGAAGGATACTAAGTACATAAGATTGAAGTATTTGGGTATGAAGTCTGATAGATAAGTCTCAGTTTGTCAAGACTTTTCTCATTTTCTGGAATGAATTTCTAGCTTGCTCAATCTACAATGGATTTCGCATGAAAAATCCCAGTTATCCATGACGCAGCATCCAAGTACTTATAAGATGAAACTCTTTCAATTGTATCATTTGCCATCTTGAGAAGATTCTGTGTTCTTTTTTACTGATGATAATCCATTTTGTCTTCTTCACATTAAGTCACAATCCCATGGCATAGCTTTCTGTAGCAACAGAATCCAATAACCCTTGCAATTCTGCCAGACTTGTTGCAAGCAAGACAGTGTCATCAGCATACCTTATGCTATTAAAAAGAACTCCATTCACCATCACACCTCAGTTCTTTGCTTCAAGAGCATCCCAGAAAACTCTTCCTGAATAGATATTAAAAAGTAGAGGTGAGAGAATGCAGCCTGGATGAGCACCTTTCAGAACTGACACCTCTTCTGATATCTGACCATCTATCTAGAAACCAGCATGCTGATACCAATACAAATTCCCAATCAATCTGATATCAGAATTGTCCAAGCCCAGTTCTTTAAGAATATTAATAAGTTTATCATGTTTCACTGAGTCAAATGCTTTTTCATAATCAATGAAGCAACGACAAAAACATCAACATTGTGGCTCATCATGGAGAGGGGGTATGAAAGTGTGAATGTGAGCCCTGACATGTTGTTTGAAGAATTGTAATAATAAAAACACCACCCTTTACTTCAGATACAACCTCAGAACCTCTAAGCTCTGGGACTCAACTAAGAAATAACTCCTGGCAACTTCATCTTTTGCCATAATTTAAACCTGTTGTTACAGTTCTAAGAAGAGGGATTTTGCCCTTGAAATATTAGCAGTTGTTAGTAGCCTAAAGGTATCACCTGTTCTACTTTTGTATTTGGTTTTTGTAATGGCTATACAGCTCCTCAACTTGTTTTGCTTCAATTGGAAATGCTGAGATACTAGGAATGAGGCCCCCACCCATACATACCAAGAAGGAGGCAAATGGACCATCAATGAACACCCACTAGGTAATTTCTTTCCTTTTTATTTGATCCAATTGACTGCACCTAGTGGCTATCCCAAGCCCAAAAAGAAATGCATGGGTCTTCTACACCAGTCTTCCCTCTTCCCTGGCCAAGAAGGGGTCATTATCCTTGATGAGCCACACAGAGAGGGGGTGTGAAAGTGTATATCAGGCATGTCCAAAGTCAGGCCCGGGGGCCAAATGCCACCCATTTACAAATTTTGAGTGGCCTGCGGCCTCTTCTCTCCACCAGCTCAGTCTGTCATGCATCCCCGCAGCTGGCCCTTCCCCATACCGGATGGAGGCATCAGCTTGCAGTTTTATGTTTTGCCTGCCCTCCCTGCCTCTTTCCACCACCACCCAGTCACCTTCCCAGCCTACCTGCTCCCGGCTCCATTGCTGCAGCATCCTCCCTTCCTCCTTGCATGTTATAGAGATGTATCCAAAGTCCGGCCTGGGGGCCAAATGTGGCTGAATGGTCGACCCCCACACATTTTCACCTGGCCAAATATGGCCCTCCTTGCAAAAAGTTTGGACACTCCTGGTGTATATGTTAGCCCTGGCATGTTTGAAGGACTGGCATAATAAAAACACCACCTTTTACTTCAGATGCAGCCTCAGAATTTCTTTCTTTTTTTAAAAAAAAAAATTGAATTATTATTAACCAATTAGAAAAAAGGAGCAAATACAAAATCCTTATACTTGTGAGACACTGAAAATTTGTCGTAAGTATATGAGCCTCAGAATTTTTAAGCTCTGGGCCTTAACTACCTGGCATATTTTCCATCTTGCCAAGGACTTTACATCTAAGAAATAACTCATGGCAATGTCATCTTTTGCCATGTTTTAACCTGTTGGTACAACTCTGAAGAAGAGGGATTTTGCCCTAAAAATAGTAGCAACAGTTTATTTTTCTACTAGCCTAAAGTTATCACCTGTTCTACTTTTGTATTTGAAATTAGAATTTGGATCATAACAAAAAATAATCTCAGATGCAGCAGAAACAATGCTGTTGCAGTATGCCAAATTTAAGGAAAATTGGGCAAATGGGTTTTCAAGTTATAGTTTTTTTAAAACATAAAATTCTCTCCTACATTCCCCTCACAAAAGGAAAACCTAAAAAATCCTAGATCTAAAGCAAATCAGCCAAATTGAAAATTTCAATTCTTAACTTGAATATTTATTTAGAATATTTTTACCCCACCTTTCTTCTTGGAAAAGGATCCAGGCTGGCTTACTATAATGAGGGACAATATACAGCCCAGAACATTTAAGACATAATTTAAGTTACAAACAGAGAATTAGAAGAGGCATCTTAGAACATTAAAAGATAACATTAAAGCTACAAAGAGCATGCAAAAAGATTTTTAAAATCCATTATGAGGGATGGAGACTAACATGGAAAACATGTGTTCTTATGAAATCAGTCAATGCAACCATGCATGGTAACCCATCTAAAAGACACCATAGTCCATCATTCAAGGAAAGCTTGCCTGAAAAGGAAGGTCTTTGCCTACTTCTGGAAAGACAACAGATATAGGGCAGCCCTGGCCTCCGGTGGGAGGGAGTTCCAAAGTCTCGTAGCAGTAACATAGAAGGCCATTCATGTGTCCTTATGAGATGCACCTGTGAAGGTGGCCAGATGGAGAGAAAGGCCTCTCCTGATGACATTAGCACCCAAGCTGGTTCATACCACAAGATTCAAAATCTTTGAGGCAGCTTGGACCCAGGCCACTTTGTGCTTTTTAGGTTAAGGTCAGCACCTTGAATTGTGCCCGATAGCTGATTGGTAGCCAGTGGAGCTGCTTTAGTGGTGGTGTAATGTGATCTCTGTATCTTGTCCCAGTCAGCAATCTGGCCACTGCATTTTTGACCCATTGAAGTCTCTTGAAACTTTCCATCAGCAGCCCCACATAGAGCACATTACAATAGCCTTGCCAGGATGTTACTAGGGCTTGTGTCACCGTGGTCAAATGCAGGCATAACTGGCATATTAGTTTTCATTTTGCAAATGCACTCTTGGCCACAGATATGACCTGGGCATCAAGGCTCAAAGATAAGTCCAGGAGCAGCCCCAAGCTATGCATCTCTTTTTTAAATAGAGGGTAATCATCCAGTACAGGTTGCATCCCTATCCCTCGATATCCTTTTTGACTGACCAGAAGTAGCTCTGTCTTGTCTGAGTTTAGTTTTAGTTTAATATCCCTCATCCAGTTCATTACTGAAGCTATGCACTGATCTAAAGTTGAAATAGCTTCCTTGGAATTCGGAGGTGATGAGAGGTAAATTTGAGTGTCATTGGCATGCTGGTGCCACTTAACCCCCAAACTTTGGATAATTTCCCCCAATAGTTTCATATAAATGTTAAATAACATAGGGGACAGCTGTGGTGTTGAACATGAATTCCCTAACACCACTTTCTGCATTCTCTCCTGCAGGAAGCATTGAAACCACTTTAACACAGTGCCCCCAAGTCCCATTTCAGAGAGACGAGTCAGGAGGATGCTGTGGTCAATAGTATCAAAAGCATCTGAAAGGTCCAGTAAAACCAAAAGGGACACCTATCCCCTATCCATTTTCTTATGTAGGTCATCTACCAAGGCAACTAGTGCCGTCTCGGTTCGGTTCGGTTCGTTCTAAATCGACTGTGGGGTTGGTTATTTGTTTTGTTACGTATAACAAATAATGAAACGACTAAACGTTAATTTTGTGCCCATCTCTACTTTTTAGCTTTGTAGATGGAGAAGCTCTTGCTTTCTGCTTCCTTCACAAAATCTATTAATACCTCCTGGACTATAAGTACAGTATTCCCTTGTTTATTGCGTGGGTTAGGTTTCCGACCCACCTGCGATAAAGTAAAATCTGTGATATGAGGATGCCTTTATCTGTCAATCAGGCTGGGACTGGCAAACCTGTGTGGGGCCTCCTGTACTCACCCCAGGCCTGGTGCTGCCGGCAACAAGCCTCCAGCCATCTTCCTGGGGCTGTACAGGGCTCAGAAGTGGTTTCTAGAAGACTGGAAGTGACTTCTGGGAAACCAGAAATAACTTCTGGCAGATTGGATGTGATTTCCAGGCCATGCGGTGGGCCTACAGTGGGCCTCTGGAGCTTCACCCTGCTGCCTTGCCACCTGCCTGCACCTGTAATCCCCGTAAATCAGTGATATACCAGGACTGCAGTATAAGAAGTGCAATGTGATAGGGGGCTAAAGGAACTTAATTCAGTTATACATACTATTTTGTTTTTAGTTTGGAGAAATACAAAAGGCTCTACCACATTTAACCCAGAAGCACCATTCAGTTGATTCTCACTTGTCTCTCTCTCTGTGTGTGTCCTTCTGTTGCACTGGCACTTGAGATTTGTAGAACAGATTGTGAGAGTTGTTGGTCTTTTATGATTATGCTGGCAATCCCTCCTTTTAGGTGAGGCATTATTGTACTGTGATTTTATTGCAAGTTGATTTGATTGACCCCCACTGACCTAGCTGTTTCTAATCAAAGCTACAGCTTGCTTAAAATGCATATATCCTAGCCTTCCTTCCATTTCCTCTCCTGAAAAACTTCTGATTTTTACGAAGTGGCAGACAGGCTAGTACACATAAAATGCTCAGGAAAATAGAGGAACCTGCTTTGTGGCTTGTTTCTGTGCAGTGTTTTAAAAGATAATGCTGAAAGAAATGTGTTTAAGCAATGAAAGTGGTATGGGTATTCTTCAGCATGAGAAATACAGATTGGTCTACAAATTCAAGTTTACAAGCTTTCTATGACCATAATCCTTCCCACCATGATTTAATTTTCATCTACATCATCTTGCTCAACACTGTTAACCCATATTTGACCTGTGACACCTTCTGAGATGGATAGGGTTCTTGACTGCTGAAGAACCACCTCCTCCTCCCCTGATCCTTGCCTAGCCTGGCTCATTAAAGCTGCCAGGCCAGTGACTACTGAGTTGGCAACAGCAATAATAATTGGGCATCTCAGTAAGGGCCAGGTTCCCCTGGCCCTCAAGGAGAAAGTAATTGGGCCCATCCACAAGAAACTGAACTTGGTGGCAGATGATCTAAACAACTATAGGTCCATCACCAATGTTCTGTCTATAAGTCAAGTCCTAGAGAGGGTGGTGGCTGACCAGTTTCAGACTCTGCTGGAGGAAACTAACACCTTTGATCCTTTCCAGTCAGGGTTCAGGCTGCATTGGTTACCCTGCACTATGACCTTTTGAGGGAGGCCAAAGGGGACAAGATGTCCTTATTGGCCCTCCTTGATCTCTCAGTAGCCTTCAATACCATCAACCACGGTATCCTCCTGGGGAGGCTCTCCAAGTTAGGAGTTGGTTAACTCATTTTGGCATGTCTGTGAAGATTCTCTGTCATCCAGGTGAGTTTATCTAGAGGTTGAGTCATGACAACTAGACTTCTTTTTCTTGAGAGATTGAAATGTTTTGCTGCTCATCCAAACAGCTTTGTCAGTCTGAAGGAAGCTAGTTGTGAGTCCTAAATCTCTCAAGAATCCAATGGAATCCAGGTGGCATCAGTACTCCACTCTGCCCATTCCCATCTGTTGCAGATCACTGAGCTGTTTTGATATCTGGATACTGGGGCCCTTACTATGTTGGCCCATGCATTGGTAATCTCAAGACTAGACTATTGCAATGTTCTCTATGTGGGGCTGCCCTTGGGGCTGATGTGGAGGTCCAAAACATGGCAGCCAGACTATTGGTGAGGACAAAGAGTTTCCAGCATATATCCCTCCTCTCTGGCTTCCTGCACTGGTTACCAGTTCATTTCCGCATCAACTTCAAGATGTTACCTATAGCATATAATGCCCTAAACATTTTGAGGCCTTGCTACCTGACAGAACACCTCCTCTCAGCAATAACTGCCTTTGATATTCAGTTTTCCCAGGCAGGATGTCTGAGGGTACCTACACCAAGAGAGGCCTGAAAAATGAAAACAAGGAATCATTAATGTTGTTAATATTGTTGTAAACCACCCACAGTGGCTGTGTTGCTAGGTGGGTGGTATAAAAATACAATCAATCAATCAATCAATCAATCAATCAATCAATCAATCAATCAATCAATCAATCAATCAATCAATCAATCAATCAATCAATAGCACTGAGCTTGCTTTTGTGGTTGTAGGGATCCTGTATTTATATAACAGTGCACATGGAACATTCTTTTTTTATTGGGATGCTCCAAATAAGAGGAGAACAGAATACTGTAATGTTCAGGTCATTTGGTGAGCTTTGCTGTAACAGGCAAAAGCCGCCCTTCTCTGTAATAATGTGGTTCTATTACAGAAATATCATTTTAGCAGTTGTCTGCTGAAGGAAAGTAACTTTATGAAGGAGCAAGTTTATTAGGTGTGAAATGGGATTTGGTCCCAAAGATACAGCATCTTTCAACCAATTTCCATTAATTCTATTAAGTGCAGTAGCTGTTTGGGTGACAAATTTAATGGCCCATGTTTGAACAGATAAATCTGGGAGACTCTCTTGTAATTCTCCAAAAGAAATTCAAAGCTTCATTTGCTTTGGTCTGCTTAACTTGTGTCTGTCATTCCAGCCATCTGGAAAATTTGGTCAGTTTTATAGTCTGCATGAAAACAAATTCTCTCAAAGCACATGTGAAAATGTGTATGTAAATCTGCAAAGTTTAATTGGAGGGAATATTTTTTTCTTTCACAGCATCAAGGACCCATTTTCAAATTAGAATACTCTTTCTTATTCTTTTTCTCAAATGAGTGCCATTAGGGCTTCTCCTATGAGGATATAATCCTCTACTAGAAGTAAATATATATTGGCAACCATCTGTCTTCCTAAGAAACTTTAATATGGTTTACTTTTTTCCTCTGTTGGAAAGTGAGGACGGTATGTCCCCCACCCCGGTCTGTTTCATAAGCCTGGACAATGATATGGACTCTCCAACCTGCTCATTATCTGACATTTTTTATTGGACCACTAGGTTTAATCTGCAAAAGAGGAGATACCACTACATTTCAGTTTAACTGATCGCAGATACTGGAAGAAATCAGGCATGTGACAGGGTCCAAATACCAGAATGACATTCCCAGACTAGTGTCTGAAATGTTCTGTTTCTGCTTTTCCTTCAGTCCTCTTCTTCTGTGGGCTCCCTTTCTGGGTGGTGATGTGAGTTGGGCCTAAGCATACAAGAAAAGAGAATAGGCAGCAGTAATGGTGATGAGAAGAATGTGTACCCAGTCATGTTTGATTCAAAGTTGTGAAGAGGATTTATGAAATCTAGGTGGTTGTACTTGATGCTGCCCCTCTGAGGGGAAGAGGTTGGCATAGGCCAGTGGTGGCAAACCTTTGGCACTCCTTATGTTTTGGACCACAACTCCCACAGTCCTTTGTCATTGGCAGTCTAGTCTCATAATTCAAGGAGTTGTGGTCCAAAACATCTGAAGTGTCGAAGTATAGGCTGTGGAAGGATCAGCTCCCATCTTCTATTCATCAGGGAGGAGTGGCACTGGAATCCTTGAACTAGAGAATATGTCCTATTCCACACAGCTAAAAGAAGAGGACAAGATATAAGTGTGCTGTCCTTCAACCCTCTGACAACAATGATCCCATGAGACTGAGATGAGATTCTGGGCATACCAGCCCCATCCTAACACAGGAAAAAAATAGAGGATGTGCCAGAAGGGGTACCTACAGCACAACTAGTAGCAGGATGAAGGACTTGGTGGACATGTGGAGGAAGTATCATCCCAGGATTACAAATGCTGTAATCCTTAAAGAACATCAGTTGTTTGGGCTCCATATGATGAATTAGACCCCCAATCCCAGTCTGAAGATGATGCTGACAGTGATGGCAGCTTGGGCCCAACCAGGCACAGAGGCCACCGGAAGCCAGTGGGGATAATTAAGCCCCACTACAAGCAGATTGGGAGAGAGCAGTCAGTCACCCCAACAGACTTTGCATCCCCCTTATCCACAACAATAAAAACTAGTTCAAGCAGTTGAGATTTCATGATGCCCTTGGTTTATTTTATTTATTTATTTATTTGTAAATTTATATACCACCCATCTTCCGGAGGAACTCCAGGTGGTTTACAACATTAAAAAGCAAACAATAAATAACAATGCAACAAAAATAGTAATGATAATACAAAAACAAAAGGTAAAATATATGAAATAAAATAGCTATACTAATACGAAAGCAAAGCAAAATAGAAGAGATATCTGGCAAGATGGCAGGAAAAAAAAGAAAAAACAAACAAAAAAATGCTATTCAAGGTTGCCAAATGCCTCACGAAAAAGCCAGGTCTTCAAGGCTTTTTTAAAGGCTGGCAGGGACTGTGCAAGGCGCAATTCACTTGGGAGATGGTTCCAAAGGAAAGGGACAGCCACAGAGAAGGTTGGTTGCGGGTTACCGCTTTTCTAGCCTCCCTGGGCGTGGCCACCCGAAGTGAGAGCGCCTGTGACATTCTGGTAGTTTGGGCCTCAGTTGATCTCTGGAAGATCCGCTCTGCCAGGTATTCAGGTCCCAAGCCATGGAGAGTTTTGTAAATCAAATCCAAGACCTTGAATATTATTCGGGACGCAACGGGTAGCCATAGCCAATGCAAGCGAGCCAGAGCTGGGGTGATGTGGTCATATCAATGCACACCCACCACCAGTTTGGCCGCCACATTTTGCACCCGCTGAAGTCTTCAAACAAGATTCAAGGGCAACCCCACGTTGAATGTGATCTCCCCAAGAAACCCACCAGGGACAGAGATGGTGTCAGTCACAAGCCTTCTTGAAGCTCCTCCTCTTCCCAGACATCCCAGACTGTGAGATGGAGTTTTAGGTGAGAACCAGAGAGATCATGTTAAAGGTCCAATGACAACTACATAAATATATATAACAAAGTCATGATGCCTATTTTGTTGTTATTATAGTTATTGTTAAGTCTTCCCCAATGTAATATGGAGAGGAGTTGATTCTGAAAAGAAGCAAAGTGAAGTAAAGTTATATTCATCGAATGAATGATCAAATACAAAAGTGGAACAGGTGATGCCTTTAGGCTAGTAGAAAAATAACAAAAATGTTAAATCTATATCACAGGTAGCACTGCCCTTTCCCAGTGACCTGAAGGGAATCTTACAAATCTAATAAGGTTCCCAGATCGCTATTGTAGGTTGGGAGTTAAATAGCTATTTTATTTTATTTTTTAATACTTTTTTACTAAATTTTAAACTACATACAAACGGAATAAAAGAAATAACAAACAACAATTAACAATATGAGTGTACCCCCACCCCGCGGGACTGTCCATGCATTCTTCTTTATTGCTGGGTCTTCTATTATTCTAGTGATCTTCTTAAAGTCCTCTTCTCCAGAATTGTCGTGAAGTATTCGTAGACTCTTTCCCCTTCCCTTCAACTAATACATAATCTATGAATTTACCCCAGATATCGTAGAAAACATCTTTTTTCATTTCTCCTCATTTAACTTTTAGACTACAAGACAATTTATCGTTTATAGCTATATCCCAAAGTTCGTTATACCAATCTTCCATCTTAAGTTCTAGTTTTGACTTCCAATTTCTTGCTATAATTAGTCTGGCAGCTGTCATAAGATTTGCTATTAGCTCCTTTGTTGTAACATCATAATCTTTGCTTGTTAACAATGATAATAATGCTATCTCTGGATTACAATCTATATCTGTCTTAATCATGTTACTTAGCTCTAAAAAAAACTTTTTTCCAGAACTTTTGGACTATTTCTCATTCCCACCAAAGATGCATATATGTACCAAGCTTTTTTTCACATTTCCAGCATATCTTAGAGTAATCAGGGTTCATTCTATTCAGTCTAATTGGGGTTAAATACCATCTAGAAACCAATTTAAAGTAGTTTTCTTTTATCCTGACCGATAATGATCTCAAGATTCTCATATTCCAAATTTTCACCCAGTCTTCTTTCTTTATCTCTACATTGAGATCTTGGTTCCAGACCTCTCTCAGAGAATTTGACTCCTTCATTTCCAATGAATCCCCTAATATTTTATATATTTTAGGTATTATTCCTTTCTATATATTTTCATGATCAGAGTCCAGCGATAGTAGGAACTGTTCAAATTTTGTGCACTCTCTAATTTGATTATTTCTTCTACGCCAGTCCTTTGTCCATTTTCCTAACTGAATATAATTTAACCATGTTAAATCGCTAGGTTGCAAAATATTTTTTATGTCATGAACTGTTTTAATTTAAATAGCTATTTTAAAGTAAAGGAATGAACTAAACCGGACAAATGGCAAGCAACCTGATGTCATCCATATATTTTTAAGAATAACTATGACAATAAGCCTCAGCTAGCATGGTGATGGCCCAGAAATTGCTTAAGTTGTACTACAGACATTTGGATGGTACCTGTTTACACAATTCCTTGTCCTACATAATCCCCATTCTTTCAATGTTTCTTTCTTCTGAAGTTGCTTTCTTTCACTCAGTTTTTTCCTTTGGTGCATTGTTAAGGCATTTGTGTCTCATATAGTTAGTCCTTCAGTGGACCATTGAAAAGAAATGCAAAATGTAAGTCATTTGCAGCCTTCTAAATGAAATGGAATCACTTAACCTTCAAACTTCAGTGTGTGTTACTTGTAGAGTGGATGAAGAATGTGTATGATGTGGCAGGAATGCCTTGTGAATTTGGACTTCCTTTTTCCTTTTCACTAAGAAACCCATGAAACAAGGCAAACTGTTTACGTACTTAGGGTTAATACCAGAAGATTCCTTTTTTCCTGATTTTATTTCATGATTTCACAATGGAGACAAATCTGGCTGCCCCAAATCACACTGATATGATTTTTCAACATCAGGCAGCTAAAGCAGACCCCACCCCTTGAATGATGAATAATATTGCCAAGTCTAAGCATTACTGTGTTTTCCATCTATAAGACACCCCGATGCGTAAGATGACCCCCCTTTTCCCACCCAAAATTACAGTTTTGCAACCACTCAGTTCTTTCCTTGTCTTACTTCTGTGTATATGATGAACGTCAGTTTTTAGTCTAACAATTTTAGAGGAAAAATACAGTCTTATACATGGAAAAATACTGCATTCCACTAGGAATCCAAATGGGTTGCATTTGTAATGTAGACATGGCACAAGACAACTCTACCCTTAAGATATTAAAGCAAAGTGTTCTGTTTATACATTGCCCCATAGCACTTAAAATATTAAGGGGGGAGTTGTTGATTTATAATTTTAAATGTGCTTTTACATAGTTTTAAAGTGATTTTATTTAGGACATTTCAACAATGAATGGCTGAAATATTATCCTGGAACAAAAGGGATTAATACATGAGGATGGATTTCTCCAGTTAAGAACTCTTATAATTCCCAATGTGATGTAGTGGACAGTGTAATGGACTAGGACTAGAGATGGGCAAAAAATGAAATTTCATTTTTGTTTCATTTTTATTTTACATTTTGTTCTCTAACAAAATGAAAAACAAACTGTCCCTTTAAAGAAAACTGAAATGAAACAAAATGAAAATTATCAGTTTGTTCCATTTTGGTCCCCCCCCACACACACACACAGGAATGCATTGAAGCAATGTATTCCTATGGTGAACTGCTTTAAAAGCCCCATGCCATTCTCCCCCAATACGCTCAATCAGTTGGGGGAATGGTGCAGGGTTTTTAAACCTTTTTTTTTTTTGCCACCGAAGCCCCGCACACCAGCTGATTGTGGCGTTTGATTCGGTGGTTCAAAAAAAGTTTTAAAAGCCAGTGCCTTTGCCCCCAATGTGCCTGATCAGGTGGTAGAAAGCATGGGCTTTGTATTTATTTATTTAATTTAATTTAGAGTATTTTACCGTGCCTTTCTCCTTGGAAAAGGACCCAAGGAAGCTTACAGTAATGAGTGCCAGCTAACTGGTGCTTGGGGAGGGGGCAGCCAGCAGGGCCCTGCACACCAGCTGATCAGCACTAGGCGGGGGTGGGTGGCAGAGTGTTTTGTGCCCATCTCTAACTAGAACCCTTGAGATCAGGGCATGAATCCCAACTTGGACATGATAACTTAGGATGGAACTAGTAAAACCACACCTTACATATTTCACTTACCTTGAAAGCCATGTTGGGGTTGCCATAAGTCAGTTCTTGATGGCACAGAACACACACACAAAATCTCTGTCAATATTTAACATTGCACAAAGTGATGTGGAACATGTCATGCAGAATTTTTGTCATTTTAGGCAATTCACCTTAAAAAGTATGGTTTTTGCATAGTAGCATATCAGGATTTCAGCCAATCTGTTTAACTGTTGATTGATTGTAAACGTATTCATTGAGCAGTTTGTTACATTTGTATTTGTTTTAATGTTTTTGTTTTAAAATCATTTGCAAGCAGCCTTGAGTGCCTCTCCAGGAAGACAGTGTAAAAAAGTAAGTAAGTAAGCAAGCAAGTAAGTAATTAAGTAAGTAAGTAAATGAATGAATGAATGAATGAATGAATGAATGAATGAATGAATGAATGAATGAATGAATGAATGAATAATCTCACAAAATTGAAGAGAAGATTGAGTGGATGAAGTCTAGCAGCAACTGACATAGAAAACAGCAGGAAGGTAAAGGTTTTTGTTTTGTTTTGTTTTGTTTTGTTTTGTTTTGTTTTTTAACAAATATTTCCATCCAAGACTCCCTTTGGTCTACCCACAAGGAAACCTCCCACTTTAACCAACAAGCACTTTTCCAATCACCTAGAACAGTGGTGGCGAACCTTCAGCACTCCAGATGTTTTGGACCACAGCTGCCACAGTCCTTTGTCATTGGCAATCTAGGCTCAAAATTCAGGGAGTTGGGGTCCAAAACATCTGGAGTGTTCAAGGTTCACCACTACTGACCTAGAAGATTGTGGATGTAGCATACTACTGTGTCCAAGGCCACTAGGCTCCAAAATGGCATTCTGGGGTACTGGTACAGAACCCAGTTTTTAACACATACTTCAAAACAACTTTTAACCAATCTTTGTTTTAAAAAAGGGAAACACATCAGATAGAAAAGTCCTGATACAGTTGTGGCAGCTTTATAATGATACGGCACTTCAATTTTTTTGGTCTTATTAATGTTAAAAGTAAAACATTAAAATTACATTTTATAGACTATTCGATAGCCTCTCATACTATTTCATTGCTCACATCTAAAAAAGATTGTGCCTTGGTATTTTAAATATCAAACATAAGAAAATGCTGAAATACAAAGTTGTGAGCGAGCTATAGGTTATTAGTTTTGTCTACATATGATATGATACCAAAAGATTCCAAGGAGATAAAGAGAGCAATACTTGAAATCCCATAAGATGGCATTATTTTTTACATGGACACCAAGAAAAATGGTACCTTAACCATTTTTGATACAAGCTGACTTGATCCATATTTTCCCAAATAATGCCAATAAGTAAAAGTGTAAGTACTTTTCCAATGTTGCAACAAAATTCCCAGTTTGGAAGGAACATCAAAATTAATGTATAGTATATATTTTTGTCGGGAAATATATTTGAAAACAGGTACTCGACGGGGAAATACTTTAAAACATTATTGATATATAAATTTAACAAATTGGCTTCCTTACAGATTTTCACTTGGATTTAACACAAAACTGCATATTATTTTGAAAATGTCACACAATGGAATTCTACACAAACACATTAAAATTTTACAAGAAACAGGCATGCGAGGGAAGGGAGATTTGCAGAGCTTTACTAAAGAGAATGTGATGGAGTGGGTTGTTTTTACAAAGCATTTTCAGTAATGAGGCCAAGTTTGAGAGCTTTATAATTCAAGCTCTTTTCTGAGATACAACACAATTGTCTAGAGATGAAACGTAAATGGACAACATAAAAACATCTAATTAATCTCACCAAGAACACCTGGCATTTATGAAGAAAAGTGGCCTGGCCTGCATTCCAAAGTGGCTTATCATATTATTTATTTTCCAAGACTCCAGAATGTTCATATATTTTCAGCTAGAATGATTACAGCACTCTGATTCTCATATATCCAATGCTAATAGCCAGGATTATTCACATTTTTCATATCATTAGTGTTTTGATTAAAACTGTCAGTCAACTTCTTTTTTTATAAAAAAAAGTTGATTAATCATTTGACTTTTACTCTATTAACTATGAGGAAATGGTGGCAGGGAAGGGGACAGGGCTTTGGAAATTTGCCATGATCTTTTCAGAAGAAAAAGAAAATAAAGAAAATATAACATTGAATGATATCATAAACCAAAGGCATCACTATCTTGGCATGACTTAAACTGATAACCAAGTCCAGTCCCTCCTTGTTTTTCTCACTTCAGCTTCCACAATGATGAAAAAACATCTCTGGAGATTGCTGAAACAGTTTGGAACAGACTGTTAAGGGTTGTGGATGGCTGGAGAAACACCCGTTTGGGTACTGCCCTTTCAGCGGTATGGGATTTACATGGGCTGTAATCCTACACACATGTTCCTAGAAGTGAATCTAATTGTGACTGACTAGTTATGACTGACTAGACAGATAGGGTTGTCCATGGCGGCTTCATTTTGGCTGGGCTGTTTCCACAGTTAGAAGAGAAATTAATATTTCAAACTCATTTCTCTTTTCTGTGTTACAACAACACTTTCAAAACAATGAATTTATTTCAATTAAATAAAACTCACTGTCCCCACCTATGTTGTTAATCCACTATTTCCTTCAGACATTGATTTTGGAATTTATATCTGGCCTGGGCAGGTCACAAGGACAGGGGGCTTCACCAATAATATATAGATTACAGAAATATGAAATAATTAGACCCAGGTATTCAAGTACAATGGTACGTTGTATAAAGGAATTAATGTGTTCCAAATGAAATTATGTTAAACAAATGTTCTTTTGTACAAATTGTGATTTCCCACAGGAATGCATTGAAAATGGGTTAATCTGTTCCAATGCATAGAAAAGTTCATAGAAAAATGACGCAAACTATACAGTAATTTCAGGAAGCAGAAATGCAGACAGTTTCCCCCCTTCCCCGGAAAGCAGTCTCTCTCTCTCTCTCCCCTCCCCCCATTAACTGGAGGCAGGAGGCAGGAGGCCAGGGCCTGAGTCAGCAGCCAGAGGGGGGGGCGGGCTTGGCTCACTGGGATGAAAAGAACTGGCCTGGCCCTCCTCCTCCTCCATCATCACCAAAGTTTCCACTGCTGCGGGTGCTGCACCAGACTAAGCAGAAGCTAAGTAAAGAGTTACTGAATGAAAATATGTAGTTATGCAGTATGTACTGAAAATATGTACTGAAAATATGTAGTTATTATGAGTATTGATAGCTGTTGTGAGTTTTCCAGGCTCTTTGGCCATGTTCTGGAAGTTTTTCTCATTGATGTCAGTGAATTTCTTCTCATCTACAAGTGTATGTGAAGTTCTTACAAGTAGCAACTCTATGCTCAGAACTACTGAGCTGTCTGGTATTTCTGTGGTATTGGTCCACAAGCAACATTCATTTATGGCTTCAAACATAACAGCATCCACACCTCACTAACTATGTCAACCTAAAGGCTAAACTCTGATAAGAAACTTTGTGGGGAAATGTTCAAATTATGGACTTGTTGGTGCTGAAAGTAATCCTGGGAGTTGGCAAGAATATTTTCAGTTCTACATAAAGGTGAAGATCATAATGAGTGATATGATTTCTTGGTAGTTATCAATGAACTAAATCAGTGTTTGTTGGAATGGTCATAGCACTGCAAGGAAAGCAATACATTAAA
>JAHTLZ010000348.1:14938508-14967484 GCA_023846285.1 Phrynocephalus versicolor
TATTATTATTATTATTATTATTATTATTATTATTATTATTATTATTAATTTCTTCTTGCCAGATATTTGTTGTCTTGTTGTTGTTCCATTGTGGCTTTTGTATCATTGTTTTTTTTCCCCCCTTTTCCATTGCTGCTAGTACTGATGATGATGTTTTGGGCTGTTTGATAAGTTGTTGTTGTTAACTGCCCAGAGTTCCCGTTTCAGGAAAATTGGATTGTGGAATACAAATATAAAACTGCATACATGATACATAAATAAATTGGTCCTAGACAGATTAGGTAGCCAAGAGAACTAGTGCAGAGTAGAAGACCTGATTTTAGCACATGCTACGACTGCATTGTGTACTAATTTTATTGCATGGATCAATTCTAAGGGTAGATTCGACAAACCTAGGTGCATCAAGAGCATATTTTACTGTGGAAGATCAATTTTTTTTCTAGAGAAGACTGCAGTTGGCAAACCATTTGAAAGACAGAAAAAGGCACTACTGGCCAATTTTACACACACATCTTTAATAAGTTTCAAATGCTGAAGAGCTTCAAAGTGATGTACTTGGCTCTTTAGGGAAGGTGAACTCCATCCAAAATTAGTTGCACATCTCTATCTATAGCCACAGATCTTTCCACCAGCAATAACACTCTTGTCCTACCCGGTAAAGCTTCAATTTGTTTGTCCTCATCTACTTCAAAAAGAAATCAAATGGATCAAAATGTGCCTTAAGAATTTTAGCTTGTTGATGTACTGGATCTGCAGTAAGCAAGCCATCCATCCAGATAGCTTCACTGGCCAGCACTGCTCAGATATCACTCTTGCAACAAACTACCACTAACATCTACAACATAAAATAGATCCTCATCTATGTTCACTAGTGTTCATCTTGAGTGTGCATTCATTTGTGCACTAGATGTTGACTTTGTCAATTGTTTCTATGGAATACCCGAGAAAGATAACAATAAAACATGGTCAATGACATCTGGGAATAATCTGTTCCATAGTCCAAGTCAGGTCTTTGACAGTATCAAATATTATCTTGATGCAGTCAAGACTGAGTGACAAGACAACCTCATCATTGAATGAATGAATAGCTTTATTACAGTTAAAGTCAAAAAACCATCATCATCATTATCATTAGCAGGAAAGGGAAGGAATTAAAAATACACAGCATTGCATTTCAGATATGTTGCTTTCAGCCTGAAATGATACTGGCATCTTCCATATCCATTAATTCTCATAACATTTTGATTGACTTGCTTAAACTAAGTAATGGACTATACTTCAATTTCCTGTGTGAGGGAAGAGGAAGAGCCAACACTACTTAAGAAAATATCATATCAAGGCAGACTAAAATATCTTAAGCATCTCAATGTCTTTCCAGAAAATCAGCTCAGTTGGGAACTCCTGTTTTTTTTATTAATGTGATATAAATTTCCATTCCTAGCCTTTTTTGTGTACATAATCATGATTTTACAAATTCAGAAATGTCATGCAATCTTTGTTTGCATTTATCACATTTTATGTAACAAATATGGAAATTATATGTACTTGTTCATTATGAACATATTTATAATATATTATAACCTGGTACTTCTATTTCTTGATAGAGAGAGAGGGGGGGGTGAAGTTTCCAAGAATAAAGAAGCTGGACATCCATGGTATCAATGTTTCATTAACCCGGGTTTGAGTTAAGCAAAAAAGAAGTGAGTATTTTTGTTTTTATAATGTTTCAATTCCATCCAGTAGCCATGCAGCTATTCAAAAGGACGATGATACAAAGGTCTAGCAATACATGGATTTCTGCCTTGCAAAATCCTCTGCATGATTAGATGGGAAAGATGTACTGCCCAACAAAGAAAGATCATCTGAAAGTAGCTTTAAGGCTACTACTACCCGAATCTTTGTGATCTATGTATAATCATCTGTGTATTGTCCTAAAAACACAAAAAGCTAACTATCAGGTATCTGGCATACATTTCTTTGAACTGTATTAGACCAAACAGTGAATAAGTGCAAACAAAATTTCCATAAATTCTATTCATGTGATAATCTGGTTTTTCCTTCCCCTGTCTAAACTGGGCTTGTAAATTATACTTGCTAAATTTTTCATTCTTATTCAGTTTAGGCTGTCTCCGTTTGACAAAACACATTGATTAAGAAGATTCCATGCCTCCCTGCGACAGCAGGGCAAGGTGCACACTTTTTTCTCATCAAATTTGGCATGGAAGATGTTACTAGGAATACCTTCCATGACAACACTGCCAACATCCTATTATAATTTGATTTGATGGTGTGGGTGTGTGTGGGGGGGATGAATTGAAATGATCTGAACAGAAGTTATTGTCTTGAGTGGCATCAGTTTCATATTTACAGTAGGTAAGTAGGTTTCACCACCTTAATAAGACTCAAGGATGGGAGGGAATGTTTGTTATCGCCATGCATATAGGAGAGAACAGAGGCAGCTGAGTGGAAATGGGCCATAGGAAAACCAAAAATAGGAAAAGGCAATAAGAATGACAGTGAGAAGGAAACAACAACAAAAACATGCTAGTGTGGCAGAACAGGATAATATGTACCAAAAAACCAATGAGGCAATGGAGGAACAATGAAGGACAAGCCTAGAACTCACATATTGACTTGCATTAATCAGCCAAATAGGTTGGTAAATAGAAAATAATGTGGGACAGGATAGGACCAAGTATTGAATTGCTGCCTTTTAAAAAGTATTTTGATTTTCCATCTTTAGTTTCGTATGTGCCCAAGAACTACAAAAGAACTCACACTGTGATTTTTTCCAAATAAATCATTTAAAGGCTGGCTGCATAGCAGGCAGACCCAGAGGTTGGTAGTTTGACTCCCCACTGGGCCTTGTAGGAGAAGAGCTAACCTGTGTAACCTTGGATAAGCTGCACTGTCCCAGGGCCCACCAGAAGAAAGGAATGGTAGATCACTTCCTAGTGCTTCCTAACTAGGCAACTATAGTTGACATAAATTAGAATTGACTTGATAGTACATAATTCTTACAACTGATGAACTCGCATCATTATAAAATTTGGCATGCATATCTCAGATAGAATTACCTAAATGAATGTAATTTCGGAGACCAGATAATTGGAGTCAGGTTAGTATTCAGATGGGAGACTGCCATGAAAATAGTACTGTTTGGAACTGGAGAGTCTGTATGGGGATTAGAGATGGGCATGAAATGATCTTTTTTGTTTCATTGTTCGTTATTTGGTTTGTTACCTAATGAAATGAATAATGACCCTAGGGGCAAATTTAACACAAACCGAACCGAACCGAGAAAAATTGGTTCTGTTCGGTTCATTTCGTTAATGGGCAGAGGCGGATATGTCTCCTACCTGTACCTGGTGCTGCTCCGGGGAAAAATTGACTGCCGTGCTCTGGCCACATGGTTGGCAGTAATATAAAGTAAAAAGGAGTGACAACTGGGCCCCAGGGGTGGCCTGGTTGGCACCCTAAAATCTATAAAATAATAATAAAAACGGCACTGACAGGGCCCCAGGGGCTGCACTGTAGGCACTGAAAGGAAAAAAATAAAACAAAATAAAAGCCCCACACTACAGCTGTAGCGCGGGGCCAGGAATCCCGGAAGTTAAAAAAAAAAGGTTCTGGGTACTGTGGCGGAGGCACTTGAGGGACTGCAGGAAGGACTTCTTGGTTTTCTCCTCCTCCATGCCCATCAGCTCGGCTGGCTTGGCGGCGGTGGCGGCTGCCATCATGCTGGCTTTGAGGTGAGGACGGTGACTGCGACAAGGCACCCGCCCCTCCCCAGGAGTGAGAGAGGGGGTCACCCCCATCAGAGGAGCCACTGCCTGCCTTGTAGGCACGCTGCTGAAGGCTCCTGGCGGGGTCGCATTTCCCCGCTTCAGGAGAATCCGAGGCCTGGAAAAAGCACAGGAAAACTGCTGGAGGTGTGTGTGTGTGAGGCAGAGGATCACCCCTGTTGCTCCTCAGCCTCGAGAGCAGGAAGAGGAATCTGTGCCAGCATCAGGTGGCGGCGTCCTTCTCCTCCTCTTTCTCCTCCTCCTCCAGCCTGGCAGGGAAACACAGACCCTCCAAGCCCTTCACCCACCTCGGCCAGGTTGTTCCCGTTGGCTGCTCGCTGGAGTTCTCCTCTCAAAAATGTCTGTCCCTCTTTTCACATACAATCAGACTTGATTCCCTATCCTAATAAATGTTATTGGCATTGGATTTGTGACCCTTAGGGGTTTAATTGCCTGGTGCTGAGCCCAGTGGAACGGAGGTTGTGAAACCCACTAAACTCAGTCAGCAAGCTCCGGTGCAGGAGCCCGACCCAGCCCCTGAGCTGTACCATTGGCACTCTAAAAACAAAACAAAAAACACACACACACAAAAAACGCCCGGGTGCTGGCCCCAAGCCAGCGCCTGAAAAAGCCCCTGCTGCTGCTGCCGACTCCGCTGACGCCTTGATGCTGCCAGTCCAGTCTGTGCAGTTGTCAAGTTGTCAACTTTTTTATTTTTTTAATGTTTTCCGTCTGGTCTGCGGTGTGAGATGCCCACACGTGGCAAAAACGATTAATGAGGTAAAAGTGGTAAAAACGATTAACGAACTACCGAACCAACAAAATGATTTTTTTGGGGAAAAAATCATTAAAAATGAAACGAAACAAACCAATCTCTTAAATGAAACAAAATGAAATGAATTGCCATTTTTTTCTGTTCGTGCCCATCTCTAATGGGGATTCCTTACAATTACAGTGTACATTAAGCTTCTTTCTAATAATTCAGCTCTTACTATGGATGGGATTAATCTAGAGTAAACCCTTAATGTGTGATAGGACTGGAAAACCTTCTGGTGGTTTTAATTGGGCTGAAGCAGTAGCAACTTCTGCTCTCAAGTACAAAGTCTTTGTCTCCACACGCTTCAACCCTTCCCCTATGAAGTAAATAAAGGAATGTAAATATAATGTAAATAAAGAAATATAATGTAAAAAAGGAAGCAGATTATGAATGTAAGTTTCTTTTACCATTAGGTCCCTTGACTTCAGCTGGCATTTCCTGTTTGGTTAATAAACAGTGACATATGTAAACACAGTGTGATCAGGGGTGTCTTAAGCCTAAATTAAGAGAAATACATGATACAAAAAATACAGAAAATGTGGAGTGAAGCAGGAGGGTGAGTGAGGGAATGAGAACAAAACTTTACCTTTACCTTCAATAGTAATTTTTAAAAATTAATATAAAAACCCTAACAACTGAAAATAGCAAGAACAGTTATACAAAAGGTATCCCCTCCCTTTGGGACCACTTGGAAATATAACTGATTCCCTCCCCCCCCCCACACACACACACATATGAAAAATCATCCCCTTCTAAAATTGCATTGACATTTGTAAAGGAATGCTTTTATTTTGTACCTTCAATGGCTGTCTTTAAATCTTATCCAGGTCTCATAGCCATGGCTCAAAGTATAGCATCACTGGTGTCCTTGCCAGACTTCTTGCTTCTTTTCCTCCTTCATTTGGGAACTAGAGCTGCAGTCCTGGTTTCCTCAGAAGATGAAGTCTACTTTGCCTTGCATGCTGTACAGGAAGAGAAGCAGGAGGTGATTGTTTTGAATCCTTGGTGTTTTTACTTAATAACATAGCCAAAAATGCTGCTGCTTTGGCTTACTTTTAAGTAATTCAGCCCTAGAACTTCATACATGTTGAGTTTTGTATTGACTTGTATTGTGTTATGTTTATTTCCTATGCATTTTGCTGTGATGGGTTGCATTATGACAGAAAAATGTGCTGCAATGGGCCAATATGAATAGATTTAAAAAAACCTGTAGAAAGTGTGAGGGAGAACGTGATAGAGAAACAACATTGCCAGTTGCTCCTACAATTGTCCACCAACTTCCAAATCTGAGACACTGGGTCTAGACTGAGGAAGGAGTTAGCTAGAAGAAGTGGTTAGTTACTTCTTAGAGTCTTTGGGGATTGCAGGTTTGGGCCTGCATAGGTTTTAATGCAATAGCTTCACGGTTTCAATGGTTTAACTTTCTGCACTCTACGTTGCTTTAAGTATCTGACATTTTAAAGTTGTTTTACCTAGTTTTGTAGCCCACTCTGAAATCTTGTGATGTAGGGCAGGTTATAAATGAATGAATGAATGAATGAATGAATGAATGAATGAATGAATGAATGAATAAAGCTCTGCCTCCTTACTAAGGGGCTGGATTGGACTGGGCTGGACTTAACTGGACTGGACTGGACTCAACTCAATTCAACTCAACACAGTTGGTCAGGTATTCCCTAGTGGTACAGCCTACACTATTAGAAGAAAAGTGCATATCAAAAGAAACAAGATAGCTTGAATGATCCCTAGTCTGACATTTAGAGATGAGCACTAATCATAAAAAGGTGATTCATTTTGATTCATTATTCATCAAGGTTGATGAATCACCAATCATGAATTCATGATCACCTCCCTTACAAATAGATGTATCCATCTGTCAATTCATTTTTTGCATTTACAACTCTATAAAATGCCCCCTCCCAAAATTTAAAGACACCAAAATTGCAGGGAGACTTACCCTGAATCTCTTCTATAAGCTCTGTATGGTTGGTGAAGTTTGGGTTCTGGGTGTCTGAGTTATGCACCCCCAGGGAATTGCCCCCCCCCAAGGCACCAAGAGACACCAAAATTTCAGGGACACTTTCCCTAATTCTCCTCTACAAGTCTTTCTAGTTTGATGAAGACGTGTTTTCAGACACCTAAGTTACACACTCAACAACTGTAACCCACCACCCAGGAAACTGTCCTTTATCATCTGGCTTGGGAAAAACCATTCTCCACAAAACTCAGAGGGATTGCAGAGAAGGCATGAAGCATTCCTGCAATTTTGGTTTCTCTAGATGTTTGGGGGGGGGGCATTTTATAGCCCAGGACTGACCAAACATTGACCGTGGGCTACCCGGTCGACCACAGGGCCATTTGAAGTAGCCCGCAAGATCTCCATAGGCCTGTTCAAAATAATAATAATAATTGGCCCACCCACCCCGAGCATGCCTTGCGGTGCACCGGGTTGGGAGCTAGGGAGGGTCGGGGGAGGGAGGGACAAGGAGGAGGAGGGCGAGCCACCTTCCTCGGGCAAAAACCATTCGTGGAGATGGTGGTGGCGAGGAGGGACCGGGTGGGAGACCCCACTCCACCAAGGAGCCTTGCCCAGAAACCAGGGTGGAGGCAGCAAAACCAGACTGGATGGGGGGAGATCTGAGCGGCATGAGCCCCCCGTGTGTTGGCATAACTTCTTCCCCAGTGCAGCTGGCCCCACTCATACTGTGTTTGCCCTGTGTCTTCTGCCATTGCAACTCGCTCTCTTCCCCCTTTACCCTGCCCCCCCCCCTTCCTGGGAGCTACCAATGGACTGAGCCACCTGTCAATAAGAACCGGCCTGGGAGCCCCAGCCCAGAAAAGCCACCAAGTGAGGGGAAGGGAAAGACAGAGGGGAAAGGAGGGGGGCTGTCCACCCACCCCACAAGCTCTGCAGCAGGGCTGCAAGGAGGGGAGAAGAGGGCAGAGGAGGAGACAGCCTCTGCTGGGCCTGGGTTGAGGAGGCTGGAGCCTAACCCTCCTAGGTTGAGGAGGCTGGCCAGATGGCGTTTTAGGGTTGAGGAGGTGAAGAGCTGTCTCTCTTGGCAGTTGCAGTGGGGGCACGCGCAGAGACTCTCACCACTGTGATTTGTGTGTGTGCACGGTCACTCACTACTGCCACAATTTGCATGTGCATGCTGTCCCTTGCCACCGCTTCTGCAATTTGTGTGTGCACAGTCCCTCACCACCACTGCCACAATTTGTGCATGCATCCCTCACCACTGCAATTTGTGCACACACACTTTCATGCATGTACAAGTTCAGGAACTTTAAGATTTCTGACCATTGACAGCAGGGGACATTCGTGAGCATCTGGTAGGCCGCGGGCTGTTCAAAGTTGGATAGCCCTGTTATAGCCCAATGAATCAACAAATCAAAAATCACAAAAAATTGATTCACATTCATAGGGGTATCAATTCATATTAATATAAATTGATGCATTAGTGATTTTTGAATGAATTTTGCAGTTCATTTCTGAATATGTGCCTATCTCTGCCAGTGATATTCCACAAAATCTGCAACTGCCTCTGGTCTTGAACAGGCCTTAAACAGCTCCTTGGCTCCAAATTGTGAACTAATTGTCCCTTTGGATCTCAGTGTGCTGAGAAATCCCAGAGTACAAGACCACTCAGGGTTTTATTTCATTAGAAATGGTATAAGCAAGCTGCAGAATTCTGGACATCATACATGTCCATTCCTAGACATCAGAAGTCAGCAATTACCCTTGTAATTCAAAACATGATCACAAACTCCTGAAAGACATCCCTTGCACCTTCTGTTAGTACAACACGTAAGTGGCAGTGCATTTATTGAGGAGGGGGTGCTCGGGTTCCCAATAACTTTTGCAAAATTGTCCAAACACCCTCCAGATGACACATGGGAACTGTTTTGAGCCAAAATCTTTAGGCTATGTGCACAGGAATGCTGGGAAGCACTTGAGGTCCTGAGGGTGGGTTCCAAGGCCTTTGCTGTCTGTATCAGATTCAATCGCTTCCTGAAAAAATCATTTTCTCCACTTTATACATACACTTGGAAAGAAAGGGATGAGCGATCTCTTCCCAATACCTATGCTTTTTAGGCCATTTTCGTTCTAAAACACTTCACTAGAATGGCATAAACTGCTATAATGATGTCAAATTCAACAACTACTTCAAGGCAACTCTCATTGAAATGTATACTCATTTCTAAAGCAATTCTTGTTCTTTACTTACATGTAATTTTTTAAAAAAATATTTAGTTTGGATCCTAAAAGGATTTCTAGAAGTGGATAATATTTTGTTCTTCAGCTTAAATGGAGATACAGCAAGAGCAATGTAATCAATTTCCCCAATGATACATATATTGTTTTTTAACTGGATTGGCGACCTCTCTGATGAGAAGTTCTATTGAATATTTGGTTGGTCTCTGGAATGGGGAAATGAGCAAATCCATTGACTGGATTGTTCCTAAATGTCTCCTTTCTCAAAATAGACCCAAATTGGTCGTTTGGTATAGTGGGGAGCTAGAAAAATTGAAACAGGTGGCCTGTAGAGGTGAAAGGCATTGACGGAAAACCCAGATTGAAACAGATAAAGAAACAGTGAAGGGGCATTGGAAGGCTTATTCCAAGGCAGTGGAGGAAGTAAAGAAATCATTTTTCTCTACCACAATTCATTTGGCACAAAATTGTCAAGTGGAGCTTTTCTGAATACTCAAAAGTCTGCTACATGCTGACCCATGGGGGATGACACAGACAACTCTGTAACTCGCTGCAAAGAATTTGCGCAACACTTTGCAGACAAAATTAAACAGATCTGGGCTACCTTGGATGCTGTTACTAATCCGGAGCCGATAAACAAAATATCCCCCCAACTGTCCTGTATTAATAGATGACTTTCATCTCTTTCAGGTGGATGATGTGGTCAGAACCCTTGGGGAGGTGAGGGCCACCACATGACTGTTGGGCCCTTGCCCCTCATGGATCATAAAAGATACCAGAGAAGGTATGGCAGACTGGTTAGGAAGACCAGTGAATGCCTCCTTGCAACAGGGCAGGATTCCAGCATGTTTAACGGAGTCAATATTAAAACCACTGTTAAAAAAGCCCTCCTTAGAGACAATAATACTGAACAATTATTGACCAGGATCAAATATCTCATTCTTGGGGAAAGTACTAGTGTGGGTTGTGGCCTTACAGATCCAGAAGTTTCTGCACGAGATAAAAACTACCTGGATCCATTTCAATCTGGCTTCAAACCTGGCTATGGGACTGAGACGGCAATGGTTACATTGGTAGATGACCTACACAGGGAATTGGATAGGGGATCTGTGTCCCTTTTGGTTTTACTAGACCTCTCCGCTGCTTTTGACACTAGACCATAGCACCCTCCTGATTCATCTCTCCAAAATGGGAATTGGAGGTACTGCATTAAAGTGGCTTCAGTCCTTCCTGCAGGAAAGAATGCAGAAAGTAGATGGCACAGAAAGTAAATGATTCAAGTTCAACAGCACAGTTGCTGACCTGTGAAGTTCCCCAAGATTCTGTTCTGTCTCCTATAATATTTAACATCTATATGAAACCACTTGGGGAGATTATCAGGACTTTTGGGGTTAAGTGCCACAAGTATGCTGATGACACCCAACACTACCTCACCTCCAGATTCTAAGGGAGCTACTATTTTGACTTTACATAGAATCATAGAATCACAGAGTTGGAAGAGACCTCAAGGGCCATCTAGTCCAACCCCCTGCCATGCAGGAACCCCCATCACAGGACTCCTGACAGATGGGCATCCATCCTATGCTTAAAAACCTCCAAAAAGGAGACTCAACCACCCACCATGGCAGCATATTCCATTGCCGATTCATATTCATAGAATCATAGAATCATAGAGTTGGAAGAGACCTCAAAGGCCATCTAGTCCAACCCCCTGCCATGCAGGAACCCCATCACAATATTTTTGACAGATGGCCATCCAGCCTCTGCTTAAAAACCTCCAAAGAAGGAGACTCCACCACCCTTTGTGGCAGCATATTCCACTTCCGAACAGCTCTAACTGTCATGAAGTTCTTCCTAATGTTCAAATGGAATCTCTTTTCCTGTAGTTTGAAACCGTTGCCCCGAGTCCTAGTCTCTGAAGCCATGGAAAACAAACCTGTTCCCTCTTCAATATGACATCCTTTCAAATATTTAAACATAGCTATCATATCCCCTCTCAGTCTTCTTTTAGAGAGGCTAAACATTCCCAGTTCCCTAAGCCGTTGCTCATAAGACATTTCCTCTAGACCCTCAACCATCTTGGTCACCCTCCTCTGCACCCGCTCGAAGCTGTCAACATCCATTTTAAACTGAGGTGCACAGAACTGGACACAGTACTTCAGGTGGGGTCTGACCAGAGCAGAATAGAGTGGTACTATCCCTTCCCTTGATCTAGACATTATGCTTCTGTTGATGCAACCAAGAATCACATTGGCTTTCCTGGCTGCCGCATCACACTGCTGACTCATGTTCAATTTGTGGTCCACCAAGACTCCCAGATCCCTTCACAGGTACTATTCTCCTGCCAAGTGTCCCCCATCCTATATCTGGTGCAATTCATTCTTTTTACCTAGATGTAGCACCCTACATTTCCCTCTGTTGAAATCCATTCCGTTAGCTTTGGCCCAGCATTCTAATCTGTTAAGGTCATTTTGGATTTTCATCCTATCCTCTAGGGAATTAGCAACCCCTCCCATTTGGTATCATCTGCAAATTTTATTAGCATACTCTCTATTCCTTCCAAGTCATTAATAAAGATATTGAACAGCACTGAACCCAGAACAGAACCCTGGGGCACCCCACTGATCACATCTCTCCAAGCTGAAGAGAGGCCATTTATGGTCACCCTTTGCGTGCGATCATTCAACCAATTACAAATCCACCTAACAGTTGCACAATCTATCCCACTTTCTATTAACTTCTTAGCAAGAATACCATGGGGAACGTTATCAAACGCCTTACTAAAGTCCAGATAAGCAATATCCACAGCATTCCCCTCATCCACCAGTCCTGTAATTCTATCAAAGAAAGAGATCAAATTATTCTGGCATGACTTTTTTTTAAGAAACCCGTGTTGACTTCTTTTAATGACAGCATTGTTTGTTAAATAATTGCAGGTTGACTGTTTAATAATCTGTTCTAGGATCTTTCCAGAAATTGAAGTCAAGCTGACTGGGCGGTAATTATTTGGGTCCTCTTCCCCCCCCCTTTTTGAAGATGGGGACAACATTAGCCCTCCTCCAATCGATGGGGACTTCCCCTGTTCTCCAGGACTTCTCAAAGATTATTGCCAATGGTTCTGAAATTACTTCTGCCAGTTCTTTTAATATCCTTGGGTGTAATTCATCTGGGCCAGGAGACTTAAATTCATTTAATGTTTGCAGGTGTTCCTCTACTACCTCTCTATCTATTCTATGTTGCAATTCCCATCCTACTTCATCTACTCTTTGTCCCAGTGGATCTCTTTCTTCCTTTTTGGAGAAAATGGAGGCAAAGAAGGTGTTGAGTAGTTCTGCCTTTTCCTTGTCTCATGTTAGTACCTGTTTATCCTCGCCACACAGAGAGCCTATCATTTCCTTATTTTTCCTTTTGCTGCGGACATAACTAAAGAAACTCTTTTTACTATCTTTAATCTCTCTGGCAAATCTAAGTTCGTTTTGCGCTTTAGCTTTTTTTACCACCACCCTGCATATATTAGCTGTTTGCTTATATTCTTCTTTGGTGCATTTCCCATTTTTCCATTCCTTGTACTTGTTTTTCTTTATAGTTAGCTGAGTTGAAAGTTCTTTAGTAAACTATTGTGGCTTCTTTAGAACTCTCCCATTTTTTTCTTCTTGTTGGAACAGTTTTAAATTGTGCCTTTAATATCTCGCTTTTAAAGAACTCCCATCCATCTTGGACTCCCTTCTCTTTCAGTGTTTCAGTCCATGGAATCACAGCCAATAATTCCCTACGTTTACAAAAATTGGCTCTCTTAAGGATTCTTGTCTGACTTTGCTTAACTTCACCTTCCTACTGTATAACAAATTCCAAAAGAGCATGGTCACTTTTCCCTAATGATCCCACCACTTCGACCCCATTTACAAGGTCCTCCTTATTGGTTAAGACCAGATCTGAAATGGTTTTGCCTCTTGTTGCCTCCTCTACCTTCTGGACCATGAAATTGTCTGCAAGGGCAGTAAGGAATTTGTTAGACCTTGCATTCCTAGCTGAGTAGGACTGCCAGCATATATCAGGATAGTTAAAATCTCCCATTAGTACTACATCTCTCCCTTTTGACTGTATGGCCATCTGTTCACAGAAGGCATCATCCCACTCCTCCGACTGGCTCGGGGGTCTATGATATACCCCCACAGTGACATCCCTCCTAGTTTTTTCGCCCTTGATTTTAACTGAAATACTGTCAATATGGTTCCCCTGCTGTTTATATTGTATTTCTTCAGCAGTATAAATGTCCTTAATATATAAAGCTACACCTCCTCCTTCCTTACTTGGCCTGCTCCTTTGAAACAGGTTATACCCTCCAATGACTACATTCCAATCATACGTCTCATCCCACCATGTTTCAGTGATGCCAATTATGTCATATTGCTGTATTAAGAGTTCCAGCTACTCTTGTTTGTTCCCCATGCTCTGTGCATTGGTGTAGAGACATTTTAGGCTACGTGTGCTTCTTACATGTCCTTTGCTTAACCTGTTTTTCCTTGCACTGATGGTCTGCACTACTTCTTGTCCTGCTCCTATTGCAACATTTGGGCTAGTCCTCACAACCCCTTCTGGATCTCTACCATTAAGAGAATTTTCTCCCTCCCCCTGCAAACTCAGTTTAAAGCTCTCCTTATTAAATCTGCAATCCTCTTGGCAAAAAGATTCCTATCAGCAGTGGTGAGGTGCACCCCATCCTGGCCCAATATTCCATCTGAATGAAAAAGCAAACCATGGTCCAAGAATTCAAATCATTCCTGCCAGCACCATCTCCGAAGCCAATTGTTCACCTCCACTATTGTTCTTTCCCTTCGTGGGCCACGTCCTTCTACAAGGAGGAGAGAGGAGATTATCACCTGTCCACCCAGGTCCTTCAGCTTTCTACCCATCTCTTCATATGCCTTTGTGATATCTGGAAAGCTGCATTTTGAAGTATCATTAGTTCCTACATGGACCAAAAGAAATGGGTTAGAATCAGTGGGCTTGAAGAGTTTCATCAGACTCTCTGCTACATCCTGAATCTTTGCTCCAGGGAGACAGCAGACCTCTCGATTCATTTTGTCAGGCCTGCAGATGACCATTTCTGTTCCTCTAAGCAAGGAGTCTCCAATCACCACCACTTGCCTCCTTCGAGGCTTGGTAGTTGCCCCTTGTTGTACTGTTGGATTTCTCTGTGCAGGGTCTTCAAGCTGCCCTTGCTGTTCTAGGTGCAGTCCCTGTTTCTGGCTGATAAAGGAGATAGGTTGGAATCTATTGTGCAGTTGCAAGTTCTCTGTCTATTTCCTAGTTCTTCCTTTTCTGACTGTGACATTACTCCAAGTATGTGCCTCCTGTATTTGTGAAATGCCCTCACCCTGATTGAGAGTCTCCCTGTCACTAGTTTTGGCAAAGTTTTCCTCTGCTTCCTGCAACAACCCCTCCTTCTCCCTAAGGTTGTGAAGACTGTAAACACAGGCCTCCAGCTGCCTGACCTTGTCCTCCAAGAGGACTACCAGCTTGCACTTTGAGTAAATGTATCCCGGCACCTGGTTTGGCAGAAAAACAAACATGCCACAGGTGTTGCAAGTAACTACATCTGCCCCCTCCCCCTCCATCCTGACTAACTGGTCAGTTACTTGAAAATGGAAGAAAGAAAGGAAAAAGATAAAAAAAAATTAAAATTCACACACCGTTAGGTGCGCACTGCTGGCAATATTAAGATACAGCCAAACCATGTGGTCTCTGGAATTTCTGCAAGCAGTTTGAGAAACTCCTCCCCCAGCTCTCCTTTTTAAATCCTGCAGAAAAATGGCATTCATTTCCTTTGTTTAAAGCAAAACTGCTGGCATAAATATTAAGATATTGTTAAGCTACAGTAATGAACTGAATGAGGATGAACAAATTGAAATTAAACCCAGATAAGACAGAGGGGCAGCTTGTCAATCAAAAAGCAGAAAAAGGGACAGGGATGCAACCTGTACTGGATGGGATCACCCTCCAATTTAAAAAAGAGATGTGCATCTTGGGGGTGCTTCTGGACTCATCCTTGAGCCTAGATGCCCAGGTCACAGCAGTGGCCAGGATCGTGTTTGGACAATTAAAGCTAGTACGCCAGTTAGGTCCATTCTTTGATGTCCCAGCTGGACTACTGTAATGTGTTCTATGTGGGATTTCCAATGAAAATTCTCAGGAAACTTCAACAGGTCCAAAATGCAGCAGCTGGATTGCTGACTTAGGCAGGTTACAGAGACCACATTATACCCCTATTAAAGCAGTTCCACTGGCTGCCAGTCAGCAATCGAGCACAATTCAGAGGGCTCACTTTAACTTACAAAGCACTATTCAACCTGGGTCCTAGCTACCTCAAAGATCAAGTCTCATAGTATGAACAGGCTCGGGTGCTAAGGTCATCAGGAAAGGCCTTTCTCTCCATCCCACCTCTCTCAGAGGTACATCTTGTGGGAACATATGAAAGGACCTTCTTGGCTCCTGCACCCAGACTTTGGAACTCACTCCCTCTCTTTTATCTTTAATGTTGTCTTCTAATGCTGTAAAATACTCTTCAATTCTTCAATCTGAGGAAAGTTGGAGGGAGGCTTCCAAATTGTAGTTCATCATGGTTTTACCCCATCTGTTTTATTCTCAAGGCTCTTTGGAATTTGTTTTGGCTCTACTTTTGAACTTACCATACCTTTGCAAAGTGAGAGTGCTGCATTTGTATTACATAGCTCTTTCTCTGTAGCCTCCCTGGCTGCTCCCACTTTCTGATAATAAAAAAAATGCAGGAGTTATCTTAGGATGGCAAAAATACTCTTGTATAGCTAGACAAATGGTGTTGTCTTGGAAGCAAATTTCATAGATGTTATCCCTTCCAGATGGAGTCACACAATTCAGTGTCTACAGTGATTTCTTAACTTTGGGCAGCTGCTGGCTGTCACAGAGAGGTCACATGGAAAGGTTACAAATTAGGTAAACACAAGAATCCAGAACCTCACCATCAAAATGTTTTTCTGAAATTTCTTCTCCTTTTGAATTCTTTCATTTTCTATCTTACTGAATTTCAATAATCAAACATCCTTGAAACCCAATAGTCCTATGGGTTAATTATTCTGTGCAGCCCTAAGCTAATATAATTTCCCTTGGACTTGGCAGTAGTTGTATACGAAGACAAATTTAGGACGTGAATTCCTGTTCTTTTTTAGATTTTGGCCAAATGAGCTTGTTACTAATTAGTATTTATGTGATTATTAACATTTCTGCTGTGCATTTTCATATAAGGTTGATAAATCTTGTTTTGTTTGTTTGTGTAATGGATAATTTAATAGTCAACTCCTGCTGGCGCCAGTAATGAAATACATCATACTGATTAAACCATAACATGTTGGAAGAAATAAAAGATGATTAAAGTGTTAAAGTAAAAGGGGGAATGCACTATTTGGCAAAATCCATTAAGGGCCATCAGTAGAGACAAAATAAACAAATTAGGAAGACTGTGTCAACGATGAAAACAAACAGATAGTGACAGTAAGCAAATATATCAGGTAGATATCTGGCATGGAAGGTAAACAGCACAAGTAGAAACTCTCAACTACTTCATTTTTCCAGTTTGTTCCAAACTGTATTATAATTAAATCAGGGAGTCACAATCATTTCTTCTCTTCAGGGAATTTTGAAACAGTAACACAGAAAATACAATAACAAACAAATATAATACATTACTGAAGCATTTCATTACTAAATTTTACATTGTTGTAATGTTTATAAACAGAATCTCTGGATATCTGAGTGGTTTAGGAATGTGGCTGCAGAAACAGAGGATGAGAGGCCTTCTTGACAGTACAGTGGTACCTCACAAGACAAATGCCCCGTAAGACAAATTCTTCATAAGGCAAATGAAATTTCTGGGGATAGGCATTTTTCACAAGACAATGGTTTGCCTACCCAATGTCTTGCAAAAAATAATAATAATCATACAGGGCAGGCTTCTGAATGTTGCATGCCCACATCCAGAGGGGGTTCTGGGAGCATGAAATTCAAATGCCTCCCTGTTAGAGATGGGCACGACTTAGCGGTATTTTCGTTTTGTTTTCGTTTTTCGTTTTCGTTACGGAAACGAAACGAAAACAAAAATCGGCACCAACCTGGACCGAAAACGGAAACGAAACGACTAATTTCGAGCCAATTTTCGTTTTTCGTTACTGGAAAAGCACTCAATTGAGCTAAATGGGGAGAAACGAAAAATTTTTCGTTTTCGTTTTTGTTTTTTCGTTTTTGTTACGTAACGAAACGAAAACGAAAAATTTTGAAATTAGCCCACGAAAACGGAAATGAAACGACTCAGACCCTAGCCGAAAACGAAAACGAAAACGAAACTTTTTTTCTGAGTCGTGCCCATCTCTACTCCCTGTCCTTTTCTGCACATGTAGCATGTATCTGCAGGTGCTACACCATCAGGAAAGCCAGGATCAAAGCACCACCACCTCCTCTTTCCCTGGGTTTTGTCGCAGAGACTCAGGCAAAGAGAAGGTGGTGGCACTTTGATCCTGGCTTTCCTGATGGTGTAGCACCTGCAGATACATGCTATATGAGAAGAAAAGGACAGGGAGACATTTGAATTTCATGTGCCCTGTCTCAGTGCACTCATTCAAATGCCCCCTGTCTTTCCTGACCATGTAGCATGGATCCGCGAGTGCTCCACCTTCAGGAAAGGCAGGATCAAAGCATCACCACCTCCTCTTTGTGCAGTCAAACCCCAGCAAAGAGGAGGTGCTAGCGCTTTGATCCCTGCTGCTACTGCTGCCGCTTCTCTGCAAACAGCCCTGGGGATGGAGGGGATTCAAACATCAGGAGCAGCTGCCAGGAAAGAGGTGCATTTCCCAGGCAACCACTTCTGAGTATCAGCTCACTTCCATTGTCCGGGCTGTTTGTGAGGTAAACAAAGAAAGAGAAAAGCTCCCCCCCTTTGCTCAGTTGGGGATAAACCCCTTCAATCCTTCAAAAGTCCATCTCAGGTTACAAGCCATGTTGGGAATGTGTAATCTCCAGGCTTAAAAACAGGGTGCTTCAAGGGCCAGATGCAGGGGAGTGGTACCAGGAGACAGATAGCTAGTCTTGTGTGCTCCCAGAGGCATCTGGTGGGGCCACTGTGAAATACAGGAAACTGGACTAGATGGGCCCTTGGCCTGATCCAGCATGGTTCTTCTTATGTTCTTATAATCACCGGCAGCTGAAGGCTGCTCCACACAGTTGCTGCAGACAGCTTGTCAAAATCAGATGTCTTTCAGATGCAGGGGGAACAGCCTTCGGCTGTCCGTTGATTAAGGGGATTTGGGACAGCCTACTCATAGGAATGCATTGAAAACTTATTAATTCACTCCCTGTAGAATGGATCAATTGGTTTTGAAAGCATTGCTATGGGAAACTGTGTTTTGCAAAACATTTTTTTGTTGGTAAGATGAAAGGACCAGTGGAACAGATAAATTTCATTTTACAAGGTACCACTGTAGCTGGACTCAACCACAACAACCTTTGAAGTTCAGAATTAGAAGGGACCCTATGGATCCTTGAGTCCAGCCTCTGTTAAGGAGGCACAGTGAGAAATTGATCTCCCAATGGCTGGCTCCTTCTCCAATTACCTAAGACACTGAACGATCCAGCAGTTGATCCCTAAGGTTCACCCCAGCTTTGCAGTTCTAACATTATTCCTAAAAAAACAAAGATCTAGAGCAGTACTTCCAAACAATGGGTCCTCAGATGGACTACAACTCCTCAAAGTCCTGGTCAGCACGCCTAGTGATGATGGCTTCTGGGATTTTCTGTTCAAGAACATATGGGTACCCAAAGATAAGAACCATTGGTACAGAGGAAGGGAGAAGGAAGCTGAGATTTCCTGCTCTTTTTGTAAGAAGGACATCACTTCCAAAGTCTACATCCTTCACAAAAATGGAAATTAGGTTGGCTCTGTTCTGCTGTCCAAGCTTCAGCAACTTCCCTTAACTTAAAAATGCTCGAAAACACATTGGAAAAATGCAAATTAAAGTCAAATGTAAATTTTATTTATCCTATTAGCACCAATAAATGTATGTTACAATTTTACCTAAACAATAGGAAAAATGAACTGCTTGGGTGCCAAAGGTAAAAGGTGAGAAAAATGAAAATATTTATGGTAGGGGAAATATAAAAATTCCTGGAAGACTATTTTTCTATCAGTGATTGCAAAACCAGTAATTGAATGGACTGTGAAAAAAAATTAACATGGCTACCTTTTCTAGAATTACATGAGTGAAGTTTATTATGGAATTTATGTATGGTTTATGTATGCTTAAGCCTTCATTTACTATTGTATGGTTTTATTGCATGAATTGTTTGAATTGTTAATTGTTGTAAACCGCCCAGAGTGACCTCACTGCCAGATGGGTGGTATAAAAATCCAATAAATAAATAAATAAATAAATTTTTAAAAGCTAGGGAATTCAATTCTTTAAAAAGACAAAAAAAAAAAAAAAACCAAACCTCTTTTTTATGAATGTGTACTTCTATGTCTATCATTCAGCATGTCAGGAGCTGGACTAATATTGCTGCATGGGGCAGCCTGGATGTTGACCGCACTCTTGTCAGCATCAACATGGTCTCAGGATACCCTATTGTTCTCAATTCCATTCATAAAGGGAAACTAAGCAAGGAAGAATCCCCAAACCTGACGTCTTTCTTCATCAGTTAACCACTTATCACCCAAAAGCAATTGTCAGGATTGTTTTTCAACAAGTCAGCAAGATATTGATTGCTTGAACCCACAAAGTAATCAAATGCCTAGAAAAAATAGCACAGAGAACAAGAGGCTATCCTGTAGAGCATCTTGACTTCATGGCTGTCACCAGCATTCAGGCTGTCCTTTACTATGTAAAGCTTGGCATCCTTTTTCCTGCTGGCAACATGGGCATGATATGGTAAAGGAATATCAGGTCAGAGAATTAAAAAAATTACCCACATTCATAAACGGATGATGTTTTTGTTTTGTTTTTCAGAACTGATTTTTTTGGCTTTTTAAAATGGAGGTTTTGTGTGTGTTTGATGCCATCAATTGACTTACTTTTTTTAACCTAATAAGGTTTTTGAGGTACTATAATATCCAAGGATTGATTTTACCAATATTTTTCCTGAGATGGATTTCCAAAGACTGAGCAGAGATTTGCTAGCCCACAATTCTGTTCACTTCACAACACCGACTCTCTCGTGTTTAAGATGCCACAGGAGTCTTGTCTCTTCATAAAAACAGACAACACTTTCAACAGGCAGAGATAAACACGTGCGTTCCTGCAGTTCAGAATCTAAAGCTTATATTCTCCCCTCTTTGCACTTTTTTATTTGATTGACAAAACGATCAGATAGAAGACATGATATCAAGTGTTTTTTTTTTGAGAAAAAAATATGTTTTATATCTACAAACAGGGATTTGTAATTAATAATGCTAACCATGAAAGTGACATACGCTAGTGATTACCCAACAGTATAAAACATCAGCACTAAATAATATCATAGTATATAACTTCCCAGGTTTATGCATTTAGACAGTGATCTATATGCATTTTTAATGAGAAATTGTTCTTTAATATATTCATGTTTCAATACAGCACGGATGATGGGCCACTTGCTCCATAAGGTAATTGCAGTACTTGCAGAATTTGCACATAAAATTCTGTTTTCATATTCCGAGGTTTAATGATCTGTCATTCTGAGATGACTGCAATACTAGGATAGCAATAGGGAATTTATGAATAAATACTTTTATATAAATAAAGAGATCTGTGTGGTTCAGGCTCTTTCCCCTTATGCAATGCTGTGGCTAGAAAGCTTTATATGATCCACTGCATGCTCGTGAAATCTATCTGATAAAAGTTCTTAGTACAATAATGATTACATTTTGAGTTAAATATGTTAACTGTGCATCACATTTAAGCCAAATAATTCTAAATCAGTGATGGCAAATCTATGGCACGGGTGCCAAAATTGGCCCTCAGAGCCCTTTCTGCGGGCACCCGACATCACCCCTTCACAGCCACCTGTATTCAGGTTAAATTGCTGTACTGGCACTTTGAGAAAAATAGTGGATTTTGAATCACAGTTTCGGCACTTGGTCTCTAAAAGGTTCGCTATCAATGTTCTAAATTCTGTATTATTATCTGCTATTTAATTATTCACCTGATAGTGATTCATATTCCATTCCTCAAATAATCCTCTTGTTTATGAATCTATATTTTATTTCCTTTGATATCTTATCCATCTAGGATAGGTATTTTAATATTTTATCTTATAATTTACTGACTTTGTTTGTGCATTCCCAGTTCCTTGATGTGAAACACTGGGTCTTTCTCCATAAAAAGCTATGATCAATGTTGTACAGCCCTTCAAAAACACATCTGGTTCATGGATGTGCCAGATTGGTTCTGCATCCATGGTTCAAAACCCCAGGAAATCCCCTGGCATTGCCTTGTTCTATAATATCCAAGTTGCCCGCAACAAAAAGGAACCCAAGCTTTTTTTAATTCAGGTCTCTGTGACTATGGATGGTGCTAATGTCAGCAGGCAAAATGTTGTACAAGATCCCCTTTTATGATCACTCTCATATACAAATAGAGTCCAAGGAAGAGAAAATACAAAAATATGACTATTTTTTTCCATTAAATAACCATTTCTTGCCTAAATGCAATGGCTGATTAGCCAAAAGGGCCACTTTCCCCATGCACCTGGGGACTGGCATGTTTGGGGATAATATGGGGTCTTCCAGCAGGGGCAATAATTATTTATATGCTCACCACATGGCGTAGGTCCTCTTTGGATCTTGTCCATCTTCACTGCTGGAGCTTTGTAGCTTTTGCTGCGGCCGTCGCCGTTTTAGTGTTGGTCAAGGCATCCAGGGAGGTGAAGCGCGACTTGGCTTGAGTTTGCTTTTGCGATCCCATTGGGTGTCTTCCAACAGCAGCGCACAGTTTGATGGCTGAGCTTGGTTTGATCGGATAGCATTTCACCTATCTTTGATCCAATCAGTCAGCATTGGGACAGGGGGGTGCAAGGGAAATGGGTGCTTGTAATACAAATCACTAGTCAAACGTTTCCCAAGTGTTTAGGATTATGTGATGTATCGGCAAATTATGCAAGCAGATCGCAATAAGGCGGCTTTCTGCAGCTGACTGATGGTGACTTTGTCAACTCCAATTTCTTCTAAATACTTGCTTAGCTCTTTAGGCACTGCACCCAGCATGCCTATTACCACTAGGACCACCTGTACCAGTGTATGCCAGAGTCTCTCAAGTTCAAATTTCAGATCCTGATATCGGGTAATTTTTCAAGTTCATTCTCGGTGACTCTACTATCACCAGGTATAGCAACATCAATGATCCAGACTTTTTTTTCTCCACAATCACAAACCCTGTCTGTCCATATTCAGAAGTCCCAAAGTAATTTTGCATGCTCGTTTTCAGTCACCTTTTCAGGCTTATGATCCTACCAGTTCTTTGCTACAGGCAGATGATAGTTCTGACACAAATTCAAGTGGACCATTTGAGCAACTACATTATGACACTATTAGCAATCAGTCTGAGCAATTTACTTGCAACAACTCAATATAAGGTCAATAGTTTCATCTGCCTCTTTACAGAGTCTACATGTGGGAGACTCAGCTGATTTTTTTTTTCTAGCCTTAACTGCATTTGTTCTGATTGCTTGTTCTTGAGCTGCAAAAATCAGGGCTTCTGTCTCTTTTTTCAGTGTTCCATTGCTGAGCCGTAACCAGGTCTTTTCCTCCTCTACTTACCCTTTTATTTATTTATTTATTTATTTATTTATTTATTTATTTATTTATTTATTTATTTATTTATTTATTTATTTATTATTATTATTATTATTATTATTATTATTATTATTATTATTATTATTATTATTATTATTATTATTATATTTTGCATATAGCTCTGATGGTTTAGCTTGTTATTTGATTATTAAAATTTGCATAATTGATAAATATCTTTGTAAGAAGATTATATCTCTGCATTGCAAGTGATTATAATTTGCGTTGCTGGTTAGTGGCATCTAAGACAGCTCCCAAAAAATCTAAAAAGTAGTCTAAGGGAAACAGCCAGCTAAGAAGGCCAGACCTGCAGTTTCACTTCCTCATGTCCCTGGAGCCTGCCAGTGTTCCAGCAATGCCCAGGGGTGTGGCCTCGCCTGTGGTGCTAATGCCTTCAGTGCCAGTTGAATCAGCTCCTTTGCCTGCTTCAGATTATCCTGAGGTCGTGGACCTGTCTGCTGGCTGCAGTTCAGCAGGTGGCAGACCTGCGGCTAAGTTGTGCATGCCCTGCCAGCGAGTCCACACCTACACAGGATTTGGCACATAGGACTTTGGCTTGGCAGTGGGTTATAGGAAGACAAGGGGTGCCTGTTCTCACTGCCTTGCCTTTGTCCTCTGCCTTACCTCAACACTTAAGCACATCTGAGGTGTCAAATGTAGTGCAAGGGAGAGAATAGACCTATAGGATATAGACTGGGATTCAAGCAGGGCAGGAATAAATTCAGTCAAATTCTTATTAAACATTCCTAAAGCAAGGAGGCAAGTGGTGCTGATATTAAACTAAATTATTAGCTGGGTACTGATAAATTGCTCAGTGCCCTCCCAATTTATTTATTTATTTATTTATTTATTTATTTATTGTTGCATTTGTATCCCGCCTATCTTCAAATTTGAACTCTAGGCGGCTAACAACAAGGCGACATGCGCCAGCACACAAATCGACAATCAACAATTAAATAAAACAGTGTACAAATAATACAATATCAATATAAAACATATAAAAGCACAAACACACCCCAGAATCGCCCAAAAAGGCGAAGTACCTATGATTAAGCTTCGAGCTTAAGCTGTTAAGCTATTAAGCTGTTGATGGCGGGGGAAAAAAAGTTAATTAATTTAGGGCACGCCAAAGGCCTCCCGAAATAAGAATGTTTTTAATGCTTTACGGAAGGCCAGCAGGGACTCTGCAGAGCGCACTTCGCTGGGGATGGAGTTCCACAGAGAGGGGGCTGCCACAGAGAAAGCCCGGTTCCGCGTAACCGTCTTGCGGGCTTCTCGCGGAGTGGCAACCCGAAGCGAGTGCGCTCGCGACTGCCGAACGGGTCGGGCCGAGGTGGATCGCTGGACGATACACTCTGACAGGTAGTCCGGGCCCAAGCCATGGAGGGTTTTATAAACTAAAACCAGGACCTTGAATCTAATCCGGGCCGCAACGGGCAACCAATGCAGGCGGGCCAGGACTGGGGTGATGTGGTCATATTGACGCACACCAACCATCAGCCTGGCCGCCGCATTCTGTACCCTCTGCAAGCGCCGGAGAAGAGTCAAGGGCAACCCCATGTAGAGGGCGTTGCAGTAGTCCAGCCTCGAGATCACCAGCGCTTGAACCACTGTTCTCAGAGAGTCAGCATCCAGGTACGGGCGGATCTGGGCTATTTGGCAAAGATGGTAATAGGCAGCCCTGGTCACCGATGCCACCTGAGCCTCCATGGAAAGCGCTGGGTCCAGGAACACGCCCAGATTCCGCACACTCTCAGCGAGTTGGAGGGAAACTCCCCCCAAGCAGGGGAGAGGGCCTCCGTACCCAGGTGGCAAGCTCCCAAAGAACATAACGTCCATCTTCTCGGGGTTGAGCTTAAGCCTGTTCGCCCTGGTCCAAGTCAGTACGGCGTCCAGGCACCCATCAAGGATCCTCACAGCTTCCACTGCAGAGGTGGAAAAGGAGAGATAGAGCTGCGTGTCATCAGCGTACTGGTGACAGCAGACTCCAAATCTTCTAATGACCCCAGCCAGTGGCCTCACATAGATGTTAAACAGCATGGGGGACAGAGATGACCCCTGCGGAACTCTACAAGGGAGAATCCATGGGGCCGATAACTCCCCCCCATGCTGAACATACTGGGGACGGCCCTCCAGGAAGGATCGGAGCCAATTGCGAGCACTGCCACCGATTCCGACCTCAGAGAGCTGATCCAGTAAGATACTGTGGTCGATGGTATCAAAGGCCGCTGACAAATCCAGGAGAACCAACAGGGTAGAGCAACCCCTGTCGGCTGCCCAGATTAGGTCATCTTGCAGCGTGACCAAAGCTGTTTTGGTCCCCCGACGGGGCCTGAACCCGGACTGTCAAGGATCGAGGCACTGCCGATCCTCCAGGTATGACTGCAGCCGGACCACCGCCACCCTCTCGATAACCTTGCCCATAAACGGGACGTTTGCAATCGGGTGATAGTTTGCCAAATCACCCGACGCAAGGCCAGGTTTTTTAAGAATGGGCTTTACCACCGTCTCCTTCAGACGAGCGGGGGGAAAACCCTCGCTGAAGGAGGCGGTGGTGATGACAGAAGCCCATTCGGCCATACTCCCGCTGGCAGCTTTTATTAACCAAGCAGGACAAGGGTCGAAGGGGGTGGACGCAGGCCAGCAATGCACCATAGCCTTGGAGGCCTCAACAGGGGAAACAGGCCCAAGCGCATCCAACCGAGGTGACGAAGGTGGATCAGCGGCTGGGGATGGCGGAGCAGTGCTACTGCAACCGGAGTCGAAGCCGGCCGGGATGGCCTCAATTTTAGATTGAAAGAAGGCTGCAAATTTCTCGCTACTGAAATCAGTAGGAGGAGGCCTGGCCAGACTAGGATTGGTGAGGTCCCGCACCACATGGAAGAGCTCCGCCTGGCGGCTGGAGGCCTCACCAATTCTCAGGGAGTAAAAGATGACTGAGCCTCCCTGATCACTTTAGAATAGCGCCTATTCTGGAAAACAACTGCAGCCTTATTTGTAACCGTCTGGGTTCTTCTCCAGCTGCACTCTAGCCTTCTCCTCTCCTGCTTCATTGCGCGTAACTCCGCCATAAACCACGGCGAAGGCCGAGCTCAGCAACGGAGAAGGCGCTTGGGGGGCGATCCGGTCTATGGTACGGGCAGCTGTTTCAAACCAATGGTTGGCCACGACCTCGGCCGGAGCGCCAGTCAGACTGCCGGGAAGCTCCCCGAAGGCCTCCTGGAACCGAACCGGGTCCATAAGCCTTTGGGGGCCGGCCAGAACAGGAGGCCGATGGCCCCGCGGGGGGGCTGCGATCGACAGGGAGAATGAGAGCAAGTGGTGGTCTGACCATGACACAGGTAGGGAAACAATGTCCCCTACCTCCAGACTCGAAGCCCCCGACATGGAGGAAAATACCAAGTCAAGGGTATGGCCTGACCTGTGGGTGGGGCATACAAGATGCTGGGACAGTCCCATGGAAGCCATGGATTCCATGAACTCCAGAGCTGCACTGGAAAGTCCACCACCCACATGCACATTGAAGTCACCCACAACCAGGAGGTGTGGGGACCTCAATAGAGCAGCGGTGATGAACTCCGAGAGCTCTGGGAGGGATTGGGCTGGGTTGCGGGGAGCTCGGTAACCCAGCACAATGCCAAATCTGTCCCGCTGTCCCACTAACAGGTGGAGGCATTCTAACCCTTGACTGACCAGTGTCGAGGCCCTGCAAACATGAAGAGAATCCCTGTAAACGATGGCAGCCCCCCTCCCTTAAGACCCTCCAACCTTCCCACACCCTGAACCTGATACCCGGGTGGGCACAGCAGGGAGAGCGAAGCCCCCCCTCCGCACTCACCCAGGTCTCGGTAATACAGGCCAGGTCAGCCCTCCCATCTAAGATGGAATCGTATATAATGGGGATCTTATTATGGACTGACCTGGCATTAAGCAGGAGACAGGAAAGGTTGGAGGCGCTGGGGGAATGACTCCTGGACACATGGCAGAGAGCCGAGGGGTCAGAACGGGGGACAGGCAGGAGATGCCTGACCCGGGTTCTTCTGGTCTGACTAACCCCTTGACTACAAGCGTACCGCCCACGGTACACAACTGCTGCAAAGCAGGTGGCACAGGGGGAAATGGAGGGAGGGAAGGCGGCGGCATGGCTGCCATAAAGCGCACCCAGGAGGAGACACCACACTGCCGTAAAGACCGGCACTGCACCTCTCCCTCTTCCCTCGGCGCTGCCGTAAGTATTGAAGTAGCGGCACACGCTTTCCCGGCGCCCTTTGGCTGGAAAGAAGGCACCCACCCAGGGAAGCACGCAGGGGTGGGGGAGCTTTACTGGGCACAAGAAAGAAAGAAAGAAAGAAAGAAGGGGGTGAAGCCGCTTTGAAAAGTTCCCATTTCATAGAGAGCAAAGGCGAGGCTGGAAGGCTGGTCCCTGCTTCCCCCCTTGTGTGCCCCCTGCCTCGGGTAGATTAGTTCATTAGTTCATTCGTTTGTTCGTTCATTCATTTGCTTGTTTGTTCGTTCATTCATTCATTCATTCATCCTTCCTTCCTTCTTTCCTTCCTTCCAATCATTCAATCATTCATTCTCCCTTCTTTCCTTCCTTCCTTCCAATTATTCAAACATTCATTCTCCCTTCTTTCCTTCCTTCCTTCCAATCATTCAATCATTCATTCTTCCTTCTTTCCTTCCTCCCTCCCTCCCTTCCATTCATTCATTCATTCATTCATTCATTCATTCATTCATTCATTCATTCATTCATTCAGGGTTATTCCAGTCTTCAATTAAAAAAGAGAGAGAGGAGCTTCAAGGTTATGATTGTGCTTCCGTTCCCACAATTTCAATCAAATGCCACAGGCATCGCTGCGCAATGTGGTGTCCGGATTGTCAGCAGAGAAAAAAAGGATGCCAAGGTGGACACATCACAAAGGGCTTGCTGAAGGTTGGCCCCAGCAATGGCAGCTGCCAAGGTGGTTTCCTGCAGGACCACCTCCTCCCTACACTACCCATCACACTGGTTGAAAAAATAGCCTCTGAGTGGGAAGTGGTCTACCCCCCAAAAGGAGCCATCTTCTGGGATTTTTCCCCCTGCCTGGTGTCACTGTATTTTATTTTGAGTACAGAATCTCCCCACGGGAGTCCATTGCCCCCCCCACCCCTGGCACAGCCTCTGCACCCCAGCATCCCCGGGAAGTGCCTTCCATGGGTGGACTGGGCTGCATCCTAGAAGGCTCCCAAAGAGAAGCAGGCCTGACCTCTTCCCTGGTCAACCGACACACTTTGGCGCGACATCGGAACAAAGGGATCTCAGCCACGGAGCCCAGCGCTGGACTCCGCAGCTGAAATCCCCTTTGCGATTGTGCACCACTTGCCCGGACCTCCCAGGAGGCGCGGGCAGGCAGCGCAACATCAGAACAAAGGGATCTCAGCCACGGAGCCCAGCACTGGGCTCCGCAGCTGAAATCCCCTTCACGATCATGCACTGCTTGCCCAAACCTCCCGGGAGGTGCGGGCAGGCTGCATACCATCAGCCCAAAGGGATCTCGGCCATGGAGCCCAGCACTTGACCCCATGGCCAAAAGCCCAAGCGCTTGGCTTTGCCGCTGAAAGCCCCTTTGGCATTGCATGCTGCTTGCCCACACTCCGAGGGGGTGGGGAGAAGCGGCATGCAATACCTCCAAAGGCAAGCCCCAGGCTCCAGCTGGGGTGGGAGACAAAAAGCTTTTGTTTCTCCACCCCACGCCAGTCAGCTGGAGCTGGGGGCTTGGGGAAAGGGGGGGAGGTTTAAAAAGCCCCCAAACCTTCCCCCCTCCCTCAAGCCCTTTCTGGGTACTGTGGTCCCACAATATAGTGGGACCGCAGTATGTGAACCGCAAAAGGGCGGGGGACCACTGTATTAGGAACAGCGTACATATTGTGCCAATATTTCTTTCTTGAAGGTACCCAGTTTTAATCATCCCCCAAGTTGTGTTTTCCATCAAGATTTCTCAGATATTGTCCATGAAGTGGCTTATTTTTCCAGCTGCATTCATATTTTTCCACCAAACATATTATAGCAACTGATATTTCAAAGCTGGAAGGGACCATATGGATAATCAAGTCAAGCTCTGAAATGTTTCTGGGAAAATATGGTAAATATTGCATCTAAACTGTGAATTTGAGTTATTTTGACATCTGTCCTGGATGGGAGGAAGGAGGAATTGAAAGTAAGAATATTAAACAAGAGATAGATAGACAGACAGACAGACAGACACACACACACACACACACACACAGAGAGAGAGAGAGAGAGAGAGAGAGAGAGAGAGAGAGAGAGAGAGA
>JAHTLZ010000348.1:14967494-14981788 GCA_023846285.1 Phrynocephalus versicolor
GAGAGAGAGAGAGAGAGAGAGAGAGAGAGAGAGAGAGAGAGAGAGAGGAAAGAGCAGCCCTCTCTGAAATTTGGTTAGAGCATTGATGAGAATTATTTTACAATGTTCTGTGTAACCGTTTAGTTTTTTATTTGTGTACTTCATTTGTTTTAATGCCATTAAAGGTTTATGGAATAGAAATGGTACACACACACACACACACACACACACACACACACACACACACACACACACACAAATATAAACTGTTAATTGCTTTGTTTTATAACTATTAACCACAAACGTAGAAGTTGGTTCCAACTTGACATTTATTATATATAATATCTGTCAACATGGAACCAACTTATAGTGACCCTAATAGGGTACAGAACAGTTTGTATTAATGGAAGGGAAAAACATATCAATGAAAGGCAAAAATAAATCCAACAATCCAACACTGAAGCAAATTTGGAGAGGAGGAAGATGTTGCCATGCATAATTGAACCAAGGTGAATAAGTCAGGGCTTATATCTTTAATGCAACAACACAAGAAAACACAAACAAACAACAACAACAAAACCAAAATGCTGAGTAAATTAATTTGGCAAAGTGGCTATGCCTTCGGTCTTCCATACAAAGGCAATGTTGTTTGCATTCCATGATGATGGTAAGTAGGTAAACCTGGCTGTCAATGCGGTGTGAAATCATCATATATATAAAAAGAAGGCTGGATCATGCAGAGAAGGAGAACATAATGTCACCAAAGAAACACAACGAAGAGAAGACAAAATGGCTGTAGATAATCACTGGCATTGTCTTTCAACTAAGTATTTAATGATCCTTAGTAGAGAACTCAACAACTATTTTACTTCAGAAGAGTGATGGAAGTGAGCATTTGTGTTTTGACACACACACATTAAATCTTTTGAGCCATCCATCCATCCATCCATCCATCCATCCAGTCAGTCAGCTGGTCAGTCAGTCAGTCTGGGCAATCTGGGCAGTTTACAACAATGCAGATAAACAACAAAAACAGACAATAATTGAATGAGTTCAGATCAAATTAAATTAATACAGATATCAAACAATTAACAATACTTAACAGTTAAACCATGTGCTTTGTGCCACACCCTGATCCACTTAATATGCATATCGTTTTGCACACACACCCCTCATTTCAGATCTCTTTGGTCTCATTTAAGTGAGACTGTGGCCCTCATTTGTACCTCATCCCCACCCTCTGAAATTGGAACATATAATAAGTTTGGCCAATATCTATGGCTGATAAGTCTTTCTGAGAGTTGTAGTCTGAAAAGTAACTTTTCTAAACATTGCTATTTTCATACATTGCTAAGTGGACAGTGGACAGGAGGGATTACCATTCCTTGTTAGCAAAAGTTAGCTGTGCAAATGCAATATAATATCACCTTATTTTTCTCAATAGCAAACATTTGGAGTCCAAAAACAGTGACGTGGGTTCATATTAGAGCTCTCATGGCAAAATCAGCCAAATTATGATGATGAGACGACATGATAAGACTAAATTTAATGCACTTACAAATCACATCTTTGGACCACTGACAAATCATTCTTTCTGCATTTCTAATAAACACAAGGACAATTAACAATTGCAGATACTGCTTTTAAAAGAGCACTTACTTTTTATTATTTTATTGCCTCTGCATTAAAACTTTTTAACTGTATAAATCTGTTGCATTAAGGGGAAAAACAGGATCTATCTATCTCTGTTTTTTAAATCACAGCAGGATAAAACTAGCTGTTAGGACATGAGTCAGCTAAGTAGGTCAGTTGATGAAGAAAAAAGCATTCACTGAGACCTTACCACATTTAGACAGCAACTGTTCTATATAAATATTTTAAAGTAGATTTTTGCTTTTGATTGTAGATTATTTTTTTCCTAAACCCCTTCACTTCAGATGCAAAATGTGTAGATTGCTATATGCATTTATACCCAGAGCATAACCTGTAATCCTAAGGCATACTTGAGGGACATGCTATTCCATGCCAATTTTATATAAACCAAGTGTTCTTAAAAGCTGTTTATCCTGAAGTAGGCTATGCTTGCTATCCCACAGGACTTCATTATATACTGTGTTATACACATACTATATATAAAATCCTTGAAGAGTGCAAAAATGGATTGAGTGGAATCATCATGAAGTATAAAAACTGGAAATAAACAAGAATAAATTAATACACAATTCAGGAAACGTCTATTTTTAAGATTTCAAGTAGTGCTTTTCAAGAAATTGGAAGAGATGTAAACTGGAAAAGATTCAGCTATTGAGCCTATATACAGGAGGGTGAGAGATGGATTTTGCCATCTTCAACATCTCTTAAAGACAGAGGTGTCCTGAAGGCTTTCATGCAATTAGTGCTAAAGTCTGCAGCTGAGAAACTCCACCTGGTTAAGATTTCTCAATGATAGGAAAATGAATAAGCATGCTGATTTAAAAGTGTTTCAAATTTCTTTGCAAGTCTTCATGCTCAGTGAAAACCATCTACAGGTCAACTCGGCAAGTGAGGATGTAAGCAACATCTACACATGGGTCAACTCACAGGAGGGGTCCTAGTCTAGCAATATAACAAGGATTAGAGATGGGCACGAAATGTCAAAATGGCATTTTTTTGTTTTTTTTAAATTGTTTTTGGGTCATTTAAAATGAAAGAATATTTTTTTAAAAAAATTCATTTCATTTTACGTTAGTTTTGTTTTTCATTTTTTTATATTTTTAATTGTTTTTCCCCCCTTGTGCTGACCAGCCAGCCCACTGGCCAGGTCGGAGTGGTTTTTAATTATTATTATTATTATTATTTTAAATCCCCCTTATCGTGCTGACCAGCTGGCCCGTGGTACTGGTCAGTGTGTTTTATTTTAATTTTTTAATTTTTTATTTCACTTATTGTGCCGACCAGCTGGCCTGTGGGCCAGGTCAGCACTTTTTATATTTTTTAATTTGTTCACCCTTATCCTGCCGAGCAGCTGGCCTGCGGGCTGGGTCAGTGCATTTAATATATATATTTAATTTTTTATCTCCCACCCCATCATACTTTTTAAACTTTTTTCCCCACTGAAGCCCCACACTCTAGCTGATTGGTGGTGGCTTCAATGGGGGGGGGGGGAAGCCTGTGGTTTCATTTCATTTTGTTTTTCTTTGATGGCTCTGTTCATTATTTATTTATTTCTGTAACAAAACAAATATTAAATAACGAAATGAATTAAAAATTCATTTCATGCCCATCTCTAATAAGGACCAACTGTGTTAGAAAGCAATCAAGAATGAGAAATAGTTGAGGCTTCTCTCCTAGTCTAGGGCAGTCTATTCTCCTTCTCCAAGGCTTGGCCTAAAAGTAGAAATAATTTTTTGTGTCCCCATATATGGGGACTTAATAGGAAGTAAGAGTAGCTTGCTAATTCCTAATCATGGGGTACTTCTGTTAAGGCATCAGCCTTCTCTTCCAATTTGCAGACAATTTCAGTCTCCCAGAGGAAGAATCAGAGCCAGAATTCTGTTTCTGCTTTATGCTTTTGTAAGCCTTGACAGGAAATTGCATCTCATACCAAAGTACTGGTTGCATTCCTTAGCAGACATGGGCACGAACATAAAAAATGACGTTTCGGGTTTTTGTTTGTCGGAAAGGGGCCGTTTCGGGTCGTTTCTGTCTGTCACAAAATTTTTCAAAAAATTGTCGTTTTGTTGTTTTGTTTGTCGTTTGTCGTTTCCACCACAATTTAGCGCGATTTGACTTCCCAGAGCATAGGGGTGTCCCGCAATCAGGGCTGTGCTAGGTGTTTTTGCACCCTAGGCGGCGGGCGGGGTGGGGGGGAGGTGGTGGTGGTGGGGGGAGGTGCAGGCAGGCAGCAACAGCGGCAGGGGGGGAGGTGCGGGTGGGCGAGCGGGTGGGTGGCGGCCGGGGAGGGGCGAGTGGGCGGGTGGTGGCACAGGCGGACGGGCAAGTGGGCAGTTAGGATATCACTTAGGATAGAGGTTCTGCTCTTGGCTTCCACCCCAAATGTATGTGTGTGCAAGCAAATTGAAGTTGGGAAAATAGAAAATAAATGGTAGTATATAATATATTTTTAAAATAAACCCACACCTCCCACTCCCAGTCGAACATCCCCTTTATCCAATATCAGAAAAAAATCCTCACAAACTGCCAGAGAAGAAATAAAGAATAAACTACTATTCCCTTCAGCAGACAAAGCTGCAGGGAATCAAAGAAATTATTTTCTAAATTCAATTCCCTCCCTGCCTTAAATCCTAAATCCTAAATCCTAAAGCCTCCAGCCTCCCTCCTCAATCTCGATCAGATCACACCAGCACCAGCAGCCAGCCCTCCTCCCTCAACCACATCCATACACCTGACTGCGATTTCTGGAAGGTGCCTCGGCTTTTTATGCCCTCCGAGACATCCAGAAGTGTCAGTCAAAAACCTGGTGATGCCATTGGTGGAATGGTTCAAAAAAATTGCATGGTCCCATCCTATGCCCAGCCCAAATGGGCAGGTCTAAAAAAATAAAAAATAAAATAAAATAAAATAAAATCAATATGACGTTTTATTGCTATTAAAAAACCCACTGCTGCTACTATTAAAATTCAGGCATTTAAAATAAATAAATTTCACATGTTTCTCTGGTAGGTGGCAAAGCCTCAGGCAGGCATATTTTCGCCTGCTTATTTGACCGGGAGTCGGGGTTTTTTAAAAAAAACTTTTAAAAACTTTTTCTGTGCTTCGCATTGCGCGATCGCCGTGATGCAAAAAACGAAAACACAAAACCTGACCAAATTTTTCTTTTTTCGGTTCGAGTTCGAGTTCTGATGGCTTAATTATTGTTACCGTTTCCGTTACGTAACGGAAACGAAAAACGGAAACAAAAACGAAAATTTTGCCAAGTCGTGCCCATGTCTGTTCCTTAGTATGCACTTGATTACACAATTCTGAGCAAAAACATAATCAGCATCTTTTTAATAGGGACACATATAGATATGTAATTCCCTTACTCAAGCATAAATCAGCAGTAGGATATTAACCATTATTCCTTTGGACTTAAGCTAGTTTTTTTTTTAAAAAAAGTCTCCAAACTATTGAATTTAGCATGGCTGATAATACTTGCTCTTTTGCTTTAAGAAAGTGGCATCCAGTATTAGGCAGTGGAGATTATTATCAAATAATAATCATTTAGTTTTCTCCATTGCCATATCAGGCAAGGTATGTCTGTGCACCAAATTATGTGTTACTTAATGCTCTATGTGACTAACACACTTGGTTTAGCTATCAGTTTTGCACAGATTGCACAAAATGGAAGCTCCGAACAGCCAGAGTGCTGGGTGGAGCTACTTTGCTCCTGTCTCGCTAGTGTCACCTTTGTGCAGCAGGGGCCAGAATCTTCATAAGGTCTCACCACATGGTGAGAGGCCTCTTTTGTGATCTAGCCATTTTGAAGAAGGCATTCAGCCTTACTTCCCTGCCTCCCCCTCACGGGCCTCCACTTACTACTGTTGCTGGAAGAGCTGCTTTGTTTTCCTTTGCCTGCATCGGCTGTTTCCCTGAGAGAAGGGGGGGGGGCTAAGGACATTGCTGCGGAATGGGCTTGTGCTTCTGCCAGCCCAGGTGGTATTTTAAAAAAGTCATTAAAAGAGAGCTTAGCTGTCTGTATTGTTTTAAATAAAAATAAGCAGAGGGAGAGAGTCAGCATAAATAAGCTAACTGGGGAGGCAGCAGGGTACAACCTTTAGCTTTTAATTCAAATGTCAAACACACTTGCAACGAAGTGACTACGTATTTAAACTGCTGACCCTAACCCAAAACTGCCCTTTTAAAGCATAGCAAGGGATTTTCCAGCATTATCATTATTTCTTTCCTGTTTCGATTCTCTGTTTCCCCCTGTGCTAATCTGTCCCAATTAGTAGGAAGACCTTGAAAGCCTGGGGCATGAATAGGCATTGTAAATAGTCATTGCACAAGAATGCTGGGGAAATCTGAGTGGTGCTTTTGAAAATTTTGGAGTGAGTGATTCATAAGTTCCCTTCTATTTTATGCTGCATGGAACTGAAAATGAGCAACAGCTAGTTCAGGCTTACATTATAATTTATTTAGGGGGCTTTCAGAATGAAAAGGCTAATTCATGCTTTAGAGTTCAAGAATATTTAACACAATGCTAAAGCTAGCTTGAAAGCTCAGAAACAAGGGAAACTCAGGAACAAGAACAGCAAGAAACGAAGTGATTTCCCCAGGATGCTGGCAGAAGAGCACATGGCAATTGGCACAATACTTTTATATTTGAAAAGAACACAGGACTCTCTGGTCACTAGCCGGAAAACTCCTCCTTAGGCTGGGTGAAAAATAAAGAGGTAGACAGAGAACACTGCTTTTTAGAACTACAACACCCAGGATACATTGTTCTTAAAGGAACATTACTCTATCCGAAAGTTAGCTGTTACAGAACAGTTGGTGTAGATAAGGGTATGAAGTAAGTTATCCTTGCTGGTACATGTGAGTACAGTATGGTTGCAACAGCATCATCCTACTTTTTAAAGATAAGTTACTATTATTAAAACTTCTTAACAAATCTGGGTGGATAATAATTATTTTCTCCTTAGAGGTGTCCTTAATGAGAATGGTATATCACCAAGTTAAGCTTGCAATAAGCTTCCAGTTTCCAGTTTTCTAAGGAAAATGAAACAAAACAAAACAGAAATTTCTGTTTCATTCTGTTCATTTTAATTTCCCCCACCCCACCGGCATATCTTACCTGACGTCCAGGTTGGGGAGCTCCAAAGACGGTGGTGAGGAATTGCTGGGCCTCTGGAGGTGGTGGCAGCATGGTCCATTGCGGCCTGATGCCAGGACTCCAGAGGCAGCTGCCAGGACTCCAGAGGTAGTGGTGAGGCTTCCCACTGCTCAGCAATGCCTCATGCCATACGGCGCAGCCACTGCCAGGGACTTCCAGGCTGGTGCCGCCACCACAGCTCCGGAAGTGGCACTGAGGCCTACTGCTGCCCAGTGCAGCTGCTGCTGGGCCTCTGGAGGCAGTGGCGGGGTGCTGCATGGTGCAGCTGCAGCCGGGGCTCCAGAGGCGGCGGTGAGGCCTCCTGATGCCCGGTTTGGCCACTGCTTGGCCTCTGGAGGCAGTGGCAGAGCAGTCCACTACCACCCAGCATGACCATATCCGGGGCTCCAGAGGTGACGGTGAGGCCTCCCGCTGCCCAGCGCAGCCGCTGCTGGGTGTCTGGAGGCAGCGATGGGGTGCTCGAATGCTGCCTGGTGCAGCTCTGGCCAGGGCTCTGGAGGTGGGGGTGAGGCATCCTGCTGTCCTGTATGACGGCTGCTGGGCCTCCAGAGGTGGTGGTAGGGTGGTCCACCACTGCCCAGTGTGGCAGCATTCAGGGCTCCAGAGGTGGCAGTGAGGCCTCCTGCCATCCAGCACAGCTGCTGCCAGGGTCTTCTGGGCTGCCACTGTCACTGCCACTGCCAGGATTGCCACCACCACCACTGAACTAAGGGGCCCCCAAAACAGAGCCAACCAAACCATTGGTTTTCTGTTTTGTGTCCACCTCTAACTGCAACCATCTAGTAAAATAGCTACTCTGGCCATATTCAGATTAATTTGTCTTTTGGCCTGATTGTGCAACTCTGGGTGTTTATACATGACCCCTAAGCTCCGCGGCAAAGGGCTGCAAGCTCCGGACCTTAAAAATGTTTCCCCACCAGGTCCGGAGTTTGCAGACAATTAAGTGCGACCCTGCCCACCTAAGCGCGACCCAGCTGCACTTTTCTTGTACCTGCTCTTTGATGGTGAAAAATATTTAATGCGGATGTGCTGGGCTATCCTCACTTCTTTTTGTTTTTGTTCTTTGCCTCCCGCCCCTTTAAGAGCAAACAGGAAGTCACCGGTGGCTCGCCCGGCAGCTCCCACCACACCAGGGGAGGTAAGGTTTTCTTCTTTTGTCCTTTTTTTCCCTCCCTCCCTCACGCAGCCAGCAGCCAGCGTGGAGACGCACGAAGAGCGACAAACCCCTAAAATCGCTGGTCCGAATTTAAGGGACCAGCGGATCTTAGGGGTCGTGTAAAAGCGCCCTCAGATCTAATTTTTTTCTCCTCACAATGTACAAACAGTAAGTAGAAAATCCAAGTATGTTTTGCATTGAAGACTGACAGAGAGAGATAAGGAATCTGAACTTTTGCTTGGGGAACTTTCTGTCAACATGAACATGGACTGTATATTAAAGGTCTTCATGGAGTAAAACATTACATGAGGAGAAGTCAATCAAGAACATAGGCTTTTGCATATTTGTCAATGCAGTGCTTTGCGCTAGCCTATGTCGTTCATTGGGAAATATACAACACCAATCAAGCAGTGGTTCATAGTGCCATTGATGTGTCAGATTGTATACATATGTTGGATTCCTGTAGAGCTGCTTTACTCATTTCCAAGTTCTTTATAAGCAATCAACTGATTATTTATTTAGTTAGCTATTTATTTCCCACCTATAAATTTGAAATGTAAAATGATTACAACAGTTTACAATCAATCAAAGTACAAGACTAAAATATTAGACCCACATCCGATATACAGTAGATCTGTTTTGAACTATATCTAAGTTCTTCATAAACATTTATTTATTTATTTATTTATTTATTTATTTATTTATTTATTTATTTATCCCACCCTATAAATTGACATGTAGAATGATTACAGCAATTAAATCAATCAGTTTAAACACAATATTACAAAATTAAAACCACTGCACTTAAACATGGGGACTCTTTAACTGCATCCCCCTCTGTAATTCCTCCCTTTATATTACTATGGATGCACCTTGATAAAATTTGAACTTCTTTTCCTTCTGTTTTCACAGAGAACTGATATTGGATCTTGTAATGGATTTGAAGAGAGTGACAGAGAAAGAAACAGAGGGAGAGCTGTAGTGAAGTAAAGTCCCACATGCTCTGCCAGCTCAGCTGGGAGGTAGAAGCCCATCGTGGGCTTTTCGGCATGGCATTGGCTGTGCTGCCGCCAGTCCTCCCTCTGACTCTGGCAACAGCACTGTGGTGTGGCAGGGATAGGGTGGGCTGCTTCCCTCCCTCCAAGCGGATGGGTGGGTGGTCTAAGCCATGTGGTGGACTGCCCAGTGGGCTCACAGAGGAGGTTTTGGCCCAGTGTCATGGCCACTGGGGGTGGGCAAAGAAGGACATAGCACTGGAGAGAGCCATGCCTCTGCCCCCCCCCCCCCCCCGCTTCGGGGGGAGGCAGACTGGGGTTTCCCACCTGGTCCCTTGCCTGTGTTGGCTCTGTCACTGGCACTGTGATTTGTGCATGCACAGTTGCATGTGTTCACACCTAAAGAGTCAACTGACATTTGGGAGTGTCAGGTAGGCCATGGGCTGTTTAAAGTTGGACAGGCCTGTTCTAGGGGGAAGTACTCTTTTGTTCTTCAGATACTGAAACTGAAAATCTGACTTCAAGGACAAGCATATTCTGCTAAACAGCTGATACTTTCTTGATGACACTTCATTTTAGCATCAGTGCTCAAGTACATGACTTAAATGCTGACAGATATTCACGATAAGTTAAAAACTAAGTAAGCATGTTTTCATTTAAAAGATTCAAAATCTGAGTAATCATGCATTCGTATAGTCTTGTTTTTCATTATCAGTACATCATCCGATAATTTCACTTAAACCGTGTGAAAGCCAAGATTATGATGAGTATGTGACATCATGAAAAATGAGGGCAAGTAGAAGAGCCCTTTCTTTTTTTCAGCCTGGGAGTGGTATATAATGTATAAATCAGTAGTCCTGAAATCAAACTTGAATAAACTTGACATTATATTAATAGCCAATGTGCTTCCTGTGATTTGGACCAAACCAAGATCACATCAGACATCACAGACTAAATGCATTCTGATTGCTTGGTTCTTTTGCACACTTGAGAGTTTATACTGTTTTTGCAAGCATTGCTCATTTAAAGGAAATTTTTAAGGGAAAATATTTTTGGCACACAGAAGAAAATGTATTTTCTTTCATTGTGTTTTTCAGTTTCATTTTCTACAAGTACTTGTATTTTAAAAATTATGTTTCAGAACTGCTGTGTAATTAATTAAGGGCAACTTTTTAATTGCTGGAAATGTTTTAAACAGATTAATCATTTGAAAGATTTCAAATTTGAATTGATTGTAGAAGAGTGTTAGCTCTGTAGGGAGCCCATGTTTTGGATGGGCTCGGGTTTGATACCTGGCTTCTTCAGTTAGAAAATCTCTCTCTGCAACCATAAACAGCTCTGCCAATTTATTTATTATAAATTGTCTAAATTATATCAACTATCCCTGACAAAAGTATTTGACATAAAGTGCTTCCCAGAAAATCTGAAAGGAAAATTAAAGGAATTAATAAAAAATAATAGGTATTTATGGAACAAATGGACAAAATTGAAGATAAAATTCAAATAAGATAAATGCTGAACGAAGAGGAATTCCCATGGGTACATATAATCCAAATAAGAGAAATGGACCAAAAAATGAAGGAAGGGAAGGGAAGAAGGCTGAAGAATATCCAGGAGAAAAAGGAAGAATGGGGAAACAACGAAGAATAGGAAAGGAATAATAATAATCTCATGTGTACAATGAGATAGCTGAGCCTCTCTCATGCATGTGGATGTCCTGAGGAGATATTTGCAGAAAACTCCTCTAGAAGTATAGGAGTTTTAACCTGTGACCTGAAAACATTGTGTATTACAATCCACTATGTCAAGCAAAGTTACGTCGGAGATCATAAAAATTATTTGGCAATCACCTATTTCATTTCACTATCTGTACTCAAGAAACACGAAAATTGGCAACACTGACATCTGATGGGTATTTGGTATACAGGAGTGTAGCTGCTTCTGGGAAGATGTATGATGTGTATTGTTTTTATACCTCTACTTGTTGGCAACCATGGATGTTGGGAAATATGTAAATGAAATAACTGCCACTTAGTTTGGGGATACTTAGAGCTTTATAGCAGAATAGGTAAACATAACTTAGAATATAAATAAATACATAGTGATTTCTCATTCCACAATCAGAAGATGAAGAAACTATGAAAGACATATTATCGAAGCAAAAGTTAAGGAAGCAGCTCCAGAAAGTAAACAATGGCTATTACATAGACGTTAACTATAACCTGGTTAATTTTGTATGAGGATATCAGAATCAGAATCCTGTTATTGGCCAAGTGTGGTTGGACAACCAGAATTTGTTTTGGTAAAATATGCTCTCCATATATAAAAGGAAATATAAGAATCATATATTCAACAATAAAAACACAGTACAACAATACAATATAACCTATTATTTAAAAAGGAAGAAGAGAAGTAAAAATTAATTATTCAACAGTTTGATAGCACTTGGAAAGAAACTATCTTTATTTCTAGTTGTCCTAGTATGCAATGCCCTAAAACATCGCCCTGAGGGTAACAACTGAAACAGATTATGTCCTGGATGTGTGGAATCTGGGCCCGTCCCTGGGGACTCCTGGACCCTGAGCAGTTTTCGGAGGCCCTCGGGGATGTTCCAGACGGTTTGGATGACGATTCGGTCGACTCCCTGGTTAAGCAGTGCTATGAGGAGGTGGCCGGGGTAGCTGACCGGATCGCCCCCAAGTGCCTGATCCGATGCCGAGCCCGCTCTTCTCCTTGGTTTACCGAGGAACTGCGGGCGATGAAGCAAGAGCGGAGAAGGCTAGAGAGATGATGGCAGAAGGCCCGGATGGTTTCAAATAGGGCTGCTGTTAAGGCATCGACCGGTCGCTATTCCCGAGCGATAAGGGCGGCTAGGATATCTTTTGTCGCCCTGAGAATTGGTGAGGCCTCGAACCGCCAGGCGGAATTGTTCCGGGTGGTCCAAGACCTCACCAATCCCGGTCCGCCTGGGCCTCCTCCTAGTGATTTCACTAGTGAGTCTTTCGCAGCCTTCTTTAAATCCAAGATAGAGGCCATCCGTTCCAAGCTGGACGCCGGTTGCACTGATCCTGTCCCCGCCTTGGCTAGTGTCGGGCCACCTCGGTCACCCCAGTTTGTTGAGTTCGGGCCTGTTACACCTGTGGATGCCTCCAGGGCTCTGAGACATTGCAGGACTGCGGCTTCTCTGTTCGACCCTTGCCCTTCCTGGCTGATTAAGATCGCAGGGGGGAGCATGCCGAAATGGGCTTCACTAATTGCCTCAGCCTCCTTCAGAGACGGGATTTTTCCCAGTCTTCTGAATGAGACAGTGGTGAAGCCCATTATTAAAAGACCCGGCTTGGCTGCGGATGATATGTCCAACTACCGCCCCATAGCCAATGTTCCCTTTTTGGGCAAGGTGATTGAGCGAGTCGCCGCCCTGCGTCTCCAGTCGTTCCTGGAGGAGAACCATGTCCTGGATCCCTTCCAGTCCGGGTTTAGGCCGCGTCATGGGACCGAGACGTCTCTGGTCGCTCTGCACGATGATCTGTTGAGGAGGGCTGACAGGGGTTGCTCTACCCTGCTAGTCCTTCTCGACCTGACAGCGGCTTTCGATACCGTCAACCACGGTATCTTGCTGGAGCGGCTCTCGGAGGTGGGGATTGGGGATCTGGCTTTGTCCTGGCTCCGTTCCTTCCTTGAGGGCCGCACCCAGCATGTGAGCTTGGGGGGTGAGTTGTCGGCTCCCTGGACACTCTCTTGTGGGGTGCCTCAGAGGTCGTCACTCTCCGCAATGCTCTTTAACATCTATATGAAACCGCTGGCTGAGATCATCCGGAGTTTTGGAGTCTGCTGTCATCAGTACGCTGATGACACGCAGCTCTATCTCTCCTTTTCCACCTGTGCAGTGGAGGCCGTCCGGACCCTTGATCGCTGCCTGGCTGCGGTTCTGGACTGGACCAGGACCCACAGACTCAGGCTCAACCCTGGAAAGACCGAGGTTTTGTTCTTCGGGGGCGGCTTGGAGGGGTACTGTGGCCCTCTTCCCAGTCTGGGCCGGTCTGCCCTCCAGCTGGCGCAAAGAGTGAGGAATCTGGGCGTCGTCCTGGACTCGGATCTGACCCTGGAATCTCAGGTGTCAGCCGTGACCATGTCGGCCTTTTACCACCTGAGGCTTATCGCCCAGATTCGCCCGTACCTCGATGAGAGCTCCTTGAGGACAGTGGTACAGGTGCTGGTCATGTCGAGGCTGGATTACTGCAATGCTCTCTACATGGGGCTCCCCTTGAACCTTGTCTGGCGACTGCAGCGGGTCCAGAATGCGGTGGCCAGGCTGGTGGTTGGCGCGCGCTGTTATGACCGCGCCACCCCCATCATGGCTCGTCTACACTGGTTGCCCATTGCCTCCCGGATAAGGTTCAAGGTGCTGGTTTCGGTTTACAAAACCCTCCATGGCTTGGCCCCTGCTTATTTGGCAGAATGTCTCCCCTGACAACTAGATTTGGCCCGACCCACCCGATCTTCTCTGGCCCTCTCGCTCCGGACTCCGCACGTGCACCCCGAGGGAGGCCCGCAAGACCAGCACACGTGCACGGGCCTTCTCGGTGCCGGCGCCAACTCTCTGGAATAAGCTTCCGAGCGAGTTACAGCAGGCTCCGTCACTGGCGTCGTTCAGGAAAAATCTAAAGACGCTACTTTTTCGGGATGCCTTTGGCACTGATTAGTTTTTTGGGGGGGCGCCTGATTGTATTCACTTTGTGCTCTGTGTTGGTGATGTTTTAGCTTTTTAAGTTGTTTGTTTTGTTTTTTGTAAACCTCCCTGAGTCCCCTATGGGGGAATAGGTGCAGTATATAAGTGTGAAAATAAATAAATAAATAAATAAATAAATAAATAAATAAATAAATAAATAAATAAATAAATAAATAAATTTTCATCGCCCTCTTTTTAGCTTGTGTGGTATACAACTCCACAACAGATGGCAAATTAGTAACAATATTTTTTTTCTGCAGTTCCAATTATCCTTTGAAGTCTTTATCTGTCCTGCTTAGTCACAGAACTAAACCAGACAGTTATAGAGGAACAGATGATAGATTCAATAACACCTCTATAGAATTGAATCAACAGTTCTTTTGGCAGTCTGAACTTCCTAAGTTGACACAGAGAAAACATTCTTTGTTGTGCTTCCTTCATAATACTTTCAATATTAGATGACCATTTTAAATCTTGTAGTACCTAAAAATTTAAAGGACTACACTATTGACACTAAGTTATTTGTTGTATTGATTGTGACAATAGTAGGATTTTTTCTCCCCCTGTAACTTTGTGTGTGTGTGTGTGTGTGTGTGTGTGTGTGTGTGTGTGTGTGTGTGT
>JAHTLZ010000348.1:14988015-15001607 GCA_023846285.1 Phrynocephalus versicolor
GCAGAGGGGTGAAGGGGGGTCTGAAAGGGATCTTCCCCGCCCATGCTCTCTCCCCCACTTCCCCCCCTTCTGAAGCCGCTGGGTGCTAGCTTCGGGAGGGGAGAAGATTTTAAAAGCCCGCTCTCTCTCCCCAGCCTCGGGCACCGGAGCCGTCGGCAAGCCCGGCCAGGAGAAAAGTCCTGCAGCCACGGGAGCACTCTCCTGGCTGGCTGAACGGCGGCTCCAGTGGCGACCGGCCCCAGGAAGTCTCCCCGTGGCTGCGGGAAAGCTTTCCTGGTGGGTGCTGAAGAACAGCACCCAAAAAACGGAGTGGGCCCCTGGGGCCCGAAAAACAGAAACAAACTGAAGCAGGCCCCAGGGCCTGAATAACGAGCACAAAACGCCATTTTGGCATTTCATGCCCATCTCTACTGACTTGTAAAGCCCCTGTCTTCTGTCCAACTGCAATGGTGACCATGCCCATCACATATTATGGAGACAAAAGGGAGTACTGTTCATGATTATGACCAAAGAGTGTCCACCATAATGTTTCTTTCTCTGCCTTTGTGCAGAATGAGTTGCTTCTGAGCACCATGCTTTTAGTGCAGATGGCCGAAGGAGAGACACTGTGCCTTCCCTGTTCCTGGGGTGAAGGGTGCACTATTGCTTTCGTTTTCTGATATGTAAGATTTTGTTAATTAATAAATCATTAAAAATACTTTAAAATCTATTTTACTAATATAAGAACTTCAGAGGTTGTAGCAATGAGTTATATCACAAGTAATATAAGAGCATGGGGAAAGTCTGTGAAGCATGTTTTAAAATGGAAGTTATGATATTTCAACTGCCTTATACACAGGTCAGCATTAACAGCAACTGTGGATCTGACCCAGAAAGGCACATTAAACTGCTCCCCTGTGTACAGCCAATTAATTCACTTTAATAAGAGGCCAAGCAACTTTTCCTTTGCAGAACTGGAATGCTGGCAAAAATGCTTCACACTGTTTGCTCATTCATGTTGACTGGCTTTAAACTCTTATCATCTTGAGTATCTACGCCCATTTTTAAGCCACCATAATCAAAGTAGTGCAGGCTAGATTCTTGGGTTGGCCAACCCTAAAACACCTGCTGGAAAAACTAATTAGAACAATTCAGCTTAGTAGACTTTCTGTACAATTCCAGTAAGACTCAACCTAAGATCTTGACAGCTTTTGCTCCTTAACATTTTCATGCTGTTCCACTAGATTAGAACACTTTGAAATAAAAGTGAAAATTCAGCTCTGTGTGGCATTTTCAACTATGTAGAACATTATTCAATGAGCAATTAATACGTTTGGGGTGAAGGAGCCAGCATCCAGATCAGACAGAGAGAAAAATTATATATGTGAACTGGTTAACTATTATGATTAGGTTTTTAATTGGTTTAATAATAGTTATATTTTTTTAAACTAAAGCAAATTAGCCTTCTAGATGAAAAGCAATTTCAAACTGCCTTTTCTTCTAACGGTAGGGAACTGAAGTGAAATTAATGCTGATAAGTGGCTGAAAATCTGAGTATGTGGTGATATTGATGTAGTACTACTTCATAGCCTTCACATTAAGTTACTCTGCAGTACTGTGGTAGAGGAAAGAAATTGCCACATCATGGATAAAAATTTTCTTAGCCACAGTCTTTAGTCTGCTGCATCACAAACAACATATTCCAATTGGTTTAAGTCCCAGAATTGCTGACACCCAAAATCCACTTCTGAAAACTGATGATCCAGTGTGGGAGTTTGCTGGAAAGTTCCAAAGCAAACTGACATTGATTACAGAAATGACACACACAGAGAAAGTGTGTGTGTGTGAGAGAGAGAGAGAGAGAGAGAGATGCCTTTTCAGACACACAGACAGACAAAGACTGCATGAGCTCCTCCCAGAATGCTTGTTTTTATTTGTGTTATCTAAGTTCATAGCATACTTTGGAGCATTAATGAAAACATTGTTTGTAATAGGAAGCAGGTGCCCTTTACCCCCTTTACCCCTGATTCAAAGCAAAGGTGAAGGGGAAATAGAAGGTCACTTCCTTCCAGATATGTCAACATGGCAAAAGTCAGGGAGGTGTGCTCTCACTGAAACTTCCCCCAAAAAACTTACACCCTGGAAAGAAAGGTTCCCACAATCCAGGAATGCAGAATAGAGAACATGTCATAATCATTATTGTACAAGCTGGCACTGAACTCAAAAGACTTCAAATCTACGACTATGTTTTGAGAAAGTGGTAATCTCTGAAAGTGGCTTTCAATAAGCTCCAAAGTCTCATTTCTGTTGGTTCCTGATCTCAAAGCTTCTTACAAAGCTTGAGCAGTATTTTAATCACAGACTGCATCTATCAAACAACCTGAAAGCCCAGTCATGCTCTCATTACTACCTTGGATGATAATCATGTTTCCTTTCTCTTATATTTTTCATTTTGTTTCATTTTTTTTATTTTTAACATGGTGACTGCACCTTTCGCCCCCAACACACCCGATTGGGTGGGAGGTGTTAGGGTTTTTAAAATGTCTTGGAGCCACAGAGGCAGCCTCAGTGGCTCCAAAACATTTAAACGGTGCGGGGGGAATGGCATGGGGTTTTAAAACTTTTTTTTTCACCACCAAAGCAAGCCATGGCCATGGCCATCGGTGCTTGCTTTGGTGGCTAAAAAAACTTTTAAACCCCTGCACCATTCCCCCCAATGCACCCGATAGGAGGGGGTGGAGGTGGGTTTTTTTTTTAAAGCAGCCTGGGTGGCTCCAAGACATTTTAAATGGCCCGCACCATTCCCCCCCCATGCACCCGATCAGTGCAGATTATTTAAAGTGGTTTTCCATAGGAATGCATTGCTCAATGCATTCCTATGGGAAACCAATGAACAATGAAACAGAACAAACAGAAAATTTCCAGTTCATTTTTTGTTTTTCTTTAAAAATCATTTTGTTTTCCCCTTGGTTCTGAAATGAAATGAAAATTGAAAAGAAAAAAAATCATTTCACACCCATCTCTAATCAGGAGCCCATGGAGCCCACTTATCACAAATGTCTACAAAGTCAAATATCATCTTCTTTACCCTGCCTGACCAGTGATGCAGTAGTTTGCTAACTATAGGTCAAATATAAAGAGAAGAATCATCAACGTCAGGCCAGGAGTTGGTCCTTAAGTTACTCATGTTCCTCAGACAGTGGTATAGGTTAGGAGAAGGAGTTTGGATGGAGGAAATTCATAAGACCTCAGCCCATCTCCAGCCTTCAATAAAACAGGTTGTTCATTTGGATATTTCCATGATGCTTATACTTTCAGTCTTCTTTGCTCCTAATCTATTACAAGTGAAAGAGAGCTGATAACCTGGGCACCACCAACACCAAATTCCCTTGTATCAGTACCGGTGTGCTTACTTAGTCTGCTCATGGTTGAGCTCTTGGTGCCCCCACATTCTTCAATCTCCCAAAGTTTATGAAAATTGTGTGGATTGAAAGCATTGATATATGACAATTGTACTAATCAGATGTGAACACAGCCTTGCTTAAAACTTTCTTTGATATCAGCAATTCAGCATCAATATGTTATAGGAAAATTTTCAGCATACAGTGCAGCAAATTTAAAGCAAAGTCATATGCTGTGCATTTCTGTACAATTTTTAGTATCTTAAATGATGCTCTGGGGTTCTATAGTGTTCCTTGTACACCATGCAGGTGACTGCATATGTGCCACACTGTGATGAATGTTCTTGCAATGAAATCATATATACAATTTCCTGACTGGGAATGAGTCACCTTGAGCTCAGTGTGTGTTACCTCTGAGGGTATATTAGGATTTCAATATATGATTATTGTGTGCAATTTGTACAATGTTCTTATTTCAATGACATGTGAAATTGGAGTACAGTTGCAGCTCACTGGAAAGAGTATTTATTGAAATACCATGTGAAAATGAAGAAGGAAAATTTGAACAAGAGAAGAGGTTCACATCAAAAATTTTATTTATTTGGGGGAATGTGCAATGACTAATTAGATTGAGAAAATGATGCAAAATTAATAAATGCAACAATCATGAAATTTAGAGTGACTAGTTGTTTTAAGTGATGGATGTAATGGAGAACTGAGTAGCACAGAAAGTTGTGTGAAGTGTGCAAATCTTATTTATGTGATCAGTATGTGTAATCACAAAATACTGTTATTATGCCCTCTCCTTTTTCATTTCAAAATAAATGCCTGGGTTTATTTAGAGCTGTCACCAGTTTTTAACCAACTGTTTATCATCCAGTTTACACAAGAAGAGTTCATTAACTATGGTTCAGCTTAGATATACTGACTGTGTTGGGATGACTTATGCTTTTGTTAACGACAGACAATGCCAATGAACTGGTGAAAGGAAAAGAACACAGAGAGGAAAAGTGAAGAAAAATAGTTTAGACATACAGTATGGGATGGAAGCATTTGCTCTGAGATTAATGACACAGGGGCCTAATCATACTGAAAGAAGTTGAGCATTTCTCAGGCTCCATTTGGGCATGTTAATTTATTTTATTTTAATACCACCACATCTGGCCAATGGTCACTCTGGGCAGTTTACAAAAGTTAAGACATGGACAATACAATGAATAATAAAATTAAATGATATATGATATATAGACTGAAATAAAAACTAACCAATATAACAACAAAGCAAAAAAATAATAATGACTCAGATACATACAATACATAATCAGACTCTCTTTGAGGACTGCACTGAAAGCCAAAGGGTAATTTCACTGATTTTGGGGCATGGGATTGGGGAACTAAAGGAAAGCCAGTCACAGGAATGAAACGTGCAAGGACATACTCCTATCTGCAGAAACCGAGGCGGCACACTTCTATGGAGATTTGTGCTCCCACATCACCTTATTGCAATCTCCTCATTATTGAAGTGATTGTTCACTTCTGTGAATGACATAGTACATAACAAATCAGACTTATATTTCTTTTGGTTCAAATGAGGAAGAATAAGTGATCATCATGATCTCATGTTGGGTGAAGTCAAGGATGTCAGAATAGAAATCATTAGCGGATTGGATTCCTAATCGCTCCTCTTGGATTTGGTCAAGGGTTGGGGGACCATCCAGAGCTTCCAGAGAAATAAAGAGATGAAGAACAAAGACGAGCCAAAATCCACTTGCACAACATTGGGCTTCTCCCACAGGATGTATCTGCTATATTTTCATGAAGGCAGAGAACCTCTTTAGCATACACATAAGATCAGTATTTTGAATACTCAAATCCTTTTGATAGTCTTAAGCTTCTGTGCATTTGCACAATTAAGGCTAGTACGCAAGTTATGCCCCTTTCTTGAGAAATCAGCTCTGGCCATGGTGACAGATGCCCTAGTGACATCCCAGCTAGTCTATTGTAATGTGCTCTATGTGGGGCTACCAATGAAAAGACTCAGGAAACTTCAATGGGTCCAAAATGCAGCAGCCAGACTGCTGACTGGGGCGGGGCACAGATATCACAATACACACCTATTAAAGCAGCTCCACTGGCTGCCAATCAACTATCAGGCACAATTCAAGGTTCTGACCTTGATCTACAAAGTACTATATGGCCTGGGTCCTAGCTACCTCAAAAATCAAATTTCACAGTATGAACCGACTCAGGTGTTAAGGTAATCAGGAGAGGCCCTTCTCTCCATCCCACCACCCTCACAGACACGTCTTGTGGGAACCCATGAAAGGGCCTTCTCAGCTGCTGTGCCCAGACTCTGGAACTCCCTCCCACTAGAGGCCAGGACTGCCTCATCTCTGTTGTCTTTCCGGAAATATGCAATGACCTCATGTTCTCTTGTAGCTTTAATGTAATGTTGTCTATTAATGCTACAAGATAGAGATGGGCACGAATCAAAAAAATTGTGTTTCAGTTTTTTGTTTGTTTTTGAGAGGTCCATTTTGTTTCGTTTCCGTTTTTCACGAATTTTTGGAAAAATTTCGTTTTTGTTTTTCATTTTTTCATTTTTCATTTCTACCCGCATTTTGCATGATTTTTTAAAGCATTTCTGTGAAGGGGTGTCCCCCAATGCCCCACACCAGAGGGAAAACACTAAAAAAAATGATGCTGGCAGAGACACAGTATAGAGTCTAGACTAGGTATGCAGGGAGGCTGCAAAGGCAGCGGCGGGCATTGCCCAGGGTGCAAGGCAGCCGCAGAGTGACTGCACTGCAGGGGAGGGGAGGGTACTCACTGAGAGGTATGCACACACAAACACAGGTAGGCTGCAGGACTGAAGCTAGAGTCACAGAGCCAGCAATCCCACCCTAACTCCCACCGGGGACTGCAAGGAGGACGGGGGCTGCCAGAGCTTTTTATGCCCTCTGTGGCTGCCAGACCTGCCCAGTCTGCAACCTGTGCATGCTTTTGGTTGAAGTTGTCCAAGAATTTACATGATCCCATCACGTGGCTTGCCTCCATGTTGTGGCTGGAGTGGCGACATCCATTTTGTCATCCTTAAAGGGAAAAGAAAAATACATCACAATGGGAGAAGACAAAAAGAAATGTTTTAAGGCCCCCAACCCACTGGTAGGTAATAATTTCAAATAATTATTGCATTATTGCTGCATTTTTATGGATGTCCAGGGCGTTTTAATACCCAAGAAATCAATATTAGGCATCTGGGAGCCATTTTGGGTCGATGTTCCTTAACTCCCCTTAAAGGGGGAAAAAAAAATACAGCGATCTGAGAAAAGACATAAATGCATGTTTTAAGGACCCCAACCCCCCTGTAGGTATTATCAGACAGTATAAATAATTATCACTGTGTTTTTATGGATGTCCAGGGTGTTGTTGTTTTTTCATTTAAAATAAACAAACATACAATAAACAATACAGTGAACAAAAATATCACTACAAAGTGACCCCAACCCCCCAGGACCATCCAGTATTCCTTTATCTTCTCTTCCTTCTTCATCTTTTTTTTCCTAGTTGTCTTCTTAGAGTCCTTTTCTCCAGAACTGTGTTGGATTGTATGACAGTTGTATCCCTTTCCCTTTTAATAGTACATAATCTATAAATTTTCCCCAAATATCATAAAACATATCCTTGCTCATTTCCCCTCGCAAAACTTTTATACTACAGGACAGTTTGTCATTTAAAGCTATATCCCACACTTCCTTATACCAGTCAGCAATTTTAAAATCTAATTTCAGTTTCCAATTTTTAGCTATAATCAGTCTTGCTGCTGTCATAAAATTTGCAATTAATTCTTTTGTTTTTATATCATATTCATTAGTAAGTGGTAGTGATAACAGCACAATTTCTGGCTTACATTTAATATCAGCTTGTAATATTTCTTTTATCTCACTGAAGGTCTGTTGCCTAAACTTTTGAACTATTTCACATTCCCATCAAAGATGAATATAGGTACCTATATTTTTTTCGCATTTCCAGCAAAACTTAGATAATAATAATAATAATAATAATAATAATAATAATAATAATAATAATAATAATAATAATAATAATAATAATAATAATAATTTATTGTCATTGCGTGTATATACACAGTATACACATACAACGAAATTCAGACACCCAGAGACCAGATTCCACACACACACACACACACACACACACACACACACAAATCCCCAGACACTCTCACACACAATAAAAAACCCTTCAACACACACACATAAAAATCCCTGAACACTCCCCCACCCACCAACCGCCCCCCCTAAAAACACAAGCATCTACACAATAGGCTAGGTAATCCTGTCCAAGTGCTCACTGCTGGTGGTCCTTGAGTTCATTATTAAGTGCAATTATAGCTCTGGGATAAAAACTGTTCAGAAGACGTGTGGTCTGAGTTTTCATTGTTCTGTGTCTTCTGCCAGAAGGCAACAGTTCAAAGACATTGTGATCAGGATGAGTAGAGTCTCTCAGAATGTTGTGTGACTTCCTCAAACAGCGAGATGTGAAAATGTCATCCAGGGTTGGTAGGTGGAGCCCGGTAACATTCTGTGCAATTTTAATTATTTTCTGTAGAGCTTTTTTGTCCGCTACAGAGCTGCTCCCATACCATGATAGCATGCCATAAGTTAGGACACTCTCAATGGTGCTGTGATAGTAAGACTGAAGTAGATGCTGAGATAAATTCATCTTCCTGAGCATTCTCAGGAAATACAGCCTCTTCTGTGCCTTCCTCACAACCATATTGGTGTTTGCAGTCTTGAATTTATTCTATTCAGTCTGACTCGTGTCATATACCATCTTAAAATTGCTTTAAAATAATTTTCTTTTATTCTAATGGATAATAAGATCCTCATATTCCAAATTCTTTTCCATTCATCTTGTTTTATTTCTTTACCAATGTCTTGCTTCCACACCTCTCTTATTGTTGCTTGTTCCCTTTCCTCTATTGAGTCCTCAATTATTTTGTATATTTTACCTACTGCTCCTTTCCCTGTGTTTCCTTTCTCTGGTTCATATGTTAACACGAATTGTTCAAACTTTGTATATTCTCTGAGTTGTGTATTTCTCCTTATCCAATCTTTCGTCCAACTTTCTAATTGGGCATAATTTAACCAAGTTAAATGCTTAGCTTGTAATATGTGCTTAATATTTTGCTTTGTTCTCATAATGAAATTTTGCCAGTGCCTTCTTTCTGTTTCAGAAAGGCCCCTTTATCATTTCTGATTTAAAAGTGGAAAAAGAAGTATTGTTAAGAAAGTAGCACATGTTGCTCCAAACAGGGAAACAGCAATAGTTGTTTCCTAAGTAGAGACAGAAATGGTGGGAAAATAATCAGAGAAAGGTATTAGAGAAATATGGAAAAGTCTCCTCACAAATGTACAATCTTTTATAGAAACCGACAACAAAAAATCTATCTTCCCCTCCTGACACACTTTCTCCCTTACTGTGCCTAGATGGATGAGATCAGAATGTTTATGGCTCTGCTCAGAACTGACTAAAATCTCACCCTGATACCTCAGAGAGCTGTGTGTGGTCACTTTATCTGGGTGTTCTAAAATAGTAAGGAAGCAGTTTCCTCTGTTCCTCCATTTGTAATGCCATGCATCTGGTTTTGTTAAGAGAGGAAGAAGTAAAGCATCTTTGAGCAGCCCCTAATCCAGCAATGGAGAACATGTGGCATTTCAGAATTTCCCCTTTGACAAGTCATTTGGTCTTATATCTTGTTTTTGTTCTTGTTTTTATTAAGTAACATAAACCATATTTAAAAACAACATACTTGCAATGATTTACATCAATTCACTTCTCATATATATTACCTCACCCATATGACCTTCAGAGTTAGGTTCTGCTTTTAATATTCTTACACTCTGACTATTGTTTCGATGATCACTCACCATTGGGTTCTCTGGCCAGGATTAATGGGAGCTGCAGTCAAAACACAGCAGAGGGCCACACTGACATAAACTGTCCTTCCCAGCAAAATGTCACCGAGATCTTCCTCCCCCTCCTGAATATTTGTATAGATAAAGGCACTCAGCCTTTTGAAACCCACTAAAAAGGTTGATGTTAAGCTGAGCATGACCTTCAATGCAGCACTACAGTTGCTCAGTTTACAACATTTCGGCATGCATCCACCAAGAAATTTGTTCTTTCAAATGTTAATCTACTATTTAGGGGGAAATGCTGCACACAAATTGGTATTTGAATACATTTTCACTGTATTTCTATCCATATTTCCAGAAACATATTATTTCACATACAGTATATACTTTTTCTGAATCTATCCTATTTCATAATCCACATTTTAAAATATGTTTAGAGTGTTACAGAAAATATTGATCCCATTTTTCTTTCAGTATCTTTATTAGGCCTTATTAGTTTAGAAGCTTAAAATATACACTCTCCAAGTATGCCTTTTAGAGTGTGCTCATGAGACATCACAGCCTCGCTATGACTTTGGGGAAAATGTTTCTCTCATGTACACAAAGAGATAATGGAACAAAGCTTCATACACCCAAGGGCATGGGAAAGGATCTAGCCTGACACTGACAGAGGGAAGTCACGAACTCTTTCCAGATAAAGGTTTCCAACACTACACATCAGAATGGACATGTGAGAAATGAGTGACCATACTCATAATATGCCCTTGTTTTGCTAAAATCTACCTCTGTTCAAAGGAGGCACCAAGGGTAGATCCTTGGCATCTCAAATCACAAACAGTAAGAACATCAGAACATATATGTAACTATAGGTCAGGAAACATGTGCAAAAATCAGGACCTCATTCTGCTGTTACCAGCATTTCAAGTATCATACCAGTATTGCATGTGCAGCTTTTGGGGTGGTGGTGGTTCCCTGTAAAGTATGCATGCAATTATGTATTATTTGAGCTGCCTATATCCTTTAGTCTCAGATCATTAGTGCTCCATCTTACACAACCTCTCTCTCCCTCTCCATCCTAAAACCTCACTTTCCTATTTGCCTGTTTCTTGTGTGCCAGTGGGTTCTCTCCAGTTGTTTCTCTCATAGGACCTTCCCAGAGGAACAAAGAACCTTAAATATCATTTCTGAATTTCATTCACAACAGGAACCATAAATTTAACTTGGAAACCTTCATATTAGTTCAGGGGGAGGACTGAATACAGCGGGACCTTTGGAGTCATGTGAACAAATGTGGTAAAAGTAAAGGTAAAGGTTCCCCCCCGCACATGCATACTAGTTGTGTCTGACTCTAGGGGTGGTGCTCATCTCCGTATTCAAGCCAAAGAGCCAGTGTTGTGCAAGTCCATGGCCACATGGCTGGCATGGCTGCAAGGAAACACTGTTTTACCTTCCTGCTTTTTACAGTGGCACCTATTTATCCACTTGCATTTACATGGTTCCGAACTGCTAGGTTGGCGGGAGCTGGGGTTATCAGCGTGTGCTCACTCCACTATGTAGCACTGTGTAGCTGCCAACTTTGCAGGTGACAGTTTTGGGGGCCTTAGTCCGATGAGCCACCAGGCCCCATGAACAAATGTGAGTCCAATAAGTCTGGAAGTTCATAACGACAGACTCTCCAGAGCCATACTAGAGTCTTCGGTACCCAATACTTACCATACAGGTTCTTTTATATTACAGCTGATCATAGATTTCCATACAGTGAAGGTTAAAATTTATAAGCTTTAGTTTTCAAGCACACATCAAAACAAATGTAATTTTCCATAGGAATTGGGTTTGAGGTGTTAAATATGAGAATGGTAATTTATCGGATAATCAATAGGGATTTTTTTGCTGTTTCACATTGTTTGAAAGGAGTGTGATTCCTTAATTTCGCTTTAGTATAATATATTCATAGAGTGTGTCTGTAGTTTTTTATTTGTTACAAAGTCCAATGTATTTGTGTGAAAAATGATTTCCATCCCTTTAGATTGGTTTGAAACCTGTGATTGGATTTCTGTCCTAACCCTAATACAAAAGTAGAACAGGTGATACCTTTAAGGTACTAGAAAAATAACAAAAAGTTGCTATTATTTTGAGTGCAAAAACCCTCTTCTTCAGAGCTGTAGGAACAGGTTAAAACATGGCATAAGATGAAGTTGCCAGGAGTTATATGTACATGTTTGAAGGACTGGGAAAATAAAAACACTACCCTTTACTTCAGATGCAGCCTCAAAAGATCCAAACTCCGGGCCTCAACTAAGAAACTACTTGGCATTTTTTCCTTCTTGCCAAGGAGTTTACATCTCACCCTCCGCCTTCTTAGGTACCACTCCCAATGGTGAAATCCAAAATGCTGGTACTGGTGGGTCCCAACCTTCGTTAACCTCCTTCTGAATTTTGGATATTAACATTTGCTCCATTCCCATAACTGACTTCAAATCTTAGACAGCATGGCTGTCTGGTTCCCTAACATCAGGATACGAAAACCACAACTAAACCCCTGGCGAAGATAACCTGCTGCCTCCCTGTTTGGGTAAGACTGGAGCCACCTGTCCAAAACAGGCACCTTAATTGGGCTGGGCCCCTTTTGATGGATTTGCTGAATTAGGGGCAGGCCATCGTCCATTTCCCTGCTCTTTTCCACCAGCCGCGTTGACCCTTCCCCTAACACACTGAGCTGCTGGATGGGACCCACTGCATAAACTGCATTGATGCCACTACATGCTGGGCTTTTGATACCGGCCCCCTTTTTGTGTTAAAATCCCAGCAGACCAGGTGGGGTTGAACCACCTGAACCACTACTGCACAGGGAACAGCACCCTTTGGGGCCTTCATAATTAAATGTCCACTATCAAACCAGGCCCCTAGGATTGGCCGGACCGGTGTCATATATCACAGCCACAAAGCATTGTGCTGCTGTCCCCATTGCAGGTTCCTCTTGAGGGCTGCCTTCATTTGGAATCCCTTGTCATACAAAAGCCATGCATGACCAGGAAAATCCGTGTAGGCCCTATAAATCAGATCAAGGTACTGGAAGAGCAAAAAAGCCCACTCTGGGTGAGCCCTAACCACCATTCCTGCATATGTAATAAATCCTGGAAGCCAGTTCATCTCTCTGGCTTTTTCTTGGCCAGTTTCACCCAGTCTTTCTCTTCCTCTGTGTCTTTTCCTTTTGATTTCACCTGCTTGTTCAGCAGGTCAAATACATCTACCTGATCTCCCCTCCAAATCTGGCCAGCAGGTAGTGGTCCCCAAGGGTGAGCGACTCATCATCCTCTGGTAAGGCATCCCTGGGGACTGAATTGTAGCCAGTATGTGCAGTCCTTGTTAGGGGACGGTTGGCTGCCCCTTCTGGTATGTAGCTATATGCAGTTGACTGAGGGTAACGGGCTAGCCATGTTCCTCCCCCTCCAAGCCCCCATACATGTTGTCCCGGGCTACCTAGGGCCTGTTGAGTGCATCTACTGGGACTGCAGCCAGTTGGTGGGGCAGTCATTGGTGGCTGTGGGGGCATGGTGGGACCCCAAGGCCAAATGCCTGCTCCCCGTGAAGTTTTGTGTGTGGAGACCAACTTACCTGGTTTACTTGCCAGCACCAAGGGACCTGGTCTCAAACTCACTCCCTCTGTCTCGGGACCACTGGCTTTCCCTGCCTCTGCAACCGGAGTTTCTGAGCTGCTGGCCTCCGTCTCCCTCACAGACACCTCACCAGGGGTAGGCAATGATTGCACATCTTCACTAGGCCCATTCAAATTCTGCTCCTCAGCCTCTGGTATTCCTCCGACTGGCCTGTCCAACTCCAAGACATCAAGGTGAGACATTATTGTATCGGCCACCTTAATTCAGCTAATCTATGTGCCTTTGATCCTCTTCTGGAGCGTCTAACCCCAGCAGGGGGCGCTCCATTGACACCTGCTCTCTACTTTTCCAACCTATCTAGTCCAGCTAAAATGGGCCCAATATCTGTCCAGGCCTCCTCATCGAGGAAGAATTTGAGATGTAAGGTGGGGTGGCAGCTTTTCTTTTGGTGGTCTGCTTACCATTTGACTTGCCTTGTCCCTTCTTAGGCCCCATAATGCCTGTACTTAAGGAGGCCAGACTGGTTTGCCTCAGAATATTTTTTTGCTGCCTGGTGGCTGCAAAACAATTGCTGATGGGTCCTAGGTCCCCAAATATAATGCCTGTCCTTATCTATCTATCTATCTATCTATCTATCTATCTATCTATCTATCTAT
>JAHTLZ010000348.1:15009512-15028965 GCA_023846285.1 Phrynocephalus versicolor
GGTCTGGAGGGGGGGTGTCCCGGCTCCCCCCCCTCCATCCTGGGCTGCTCTGGTCTGGTGGGACTCGCCGCAGGCTAGCAAAAAGCCCACTCTCGCCGAGACGCCGACGGCCGCCGCAAACGCAAGCGGCACGGACGGCGCAGGAAAAAACTTTTAAACTCTCCCCCCACCCATTCCCGGGCCAAAAAGCAGGCGGAAAATGCCTGTTTGACTAAGGGCACTCACTAGGGCACCTACCGGAGGGGGGGTTTCTGGTCTGGAGGGGGGGTCCCGCCTCCCCCCGTCCTGGGCAGCCGGACTCGAGTCGCCTCGTCGCCATGCCATGCGGTGCGGGCGGGGGATCGAAAATGGGGCGGCGAATGCAATATTGTTTTTGAAATCGTGGTCCAAAAACACACAAGCACAACAGAAACACGCGGAAATGTATGAACTGCCAGATTTTTCACAGTAGCAGTGGGTTTTTTCTTGCAACAAAATGTCTCTCCTCTCCTCCTCTGTCCTCCATTGATTTTATTTTATTTTATTTTATTTTACACCTGCGCAGTGTGCAATGATGGGCTGGCCCAGTGGCCTGGCCAGCCATGTGGGAGGGGACGACCATGCAAATTTTTGGAGCCATCTCACCAATCGCATGGCCACTTGGCCACTGAGACTTCTGGGATGTGCCAAAAAGCCCCCTAAAACTTGCCCTAGCCCCGTAACCCGCTAACCCTAATCCTTGACTCCTTACCCATACATCACAGACTGTCTTCTTAGTGGGTCAGAGAGGCACCCAGAGGTGCAACCCAATAGCCCACCATAACCTTACCCGTCATTAGCCTAACCCTAGCCCTAACCCTAATCCACCTTAGCCCATAGCCAGATCTACTTGCATTGCACTACACGCAAGTACGATTCCCTTCTTTGTGGGACATGACAGGTGCGACCCGCTCGTACCAAGGGACCAGGTACTTGAGCAGGTGCAGTGGCACTGCCTGGCCTGCAAATGGTGACACGCTCATACCAGGGTATCAGGTACTTGAGCAGGTCTCACTGCCTGCAAATGGTATGCATATCCATATGGTTATGCATGCCATTTTGCAGCAGCAGCAGGTGAGGAGGGGAGACCCCCATGTTGAGGGGTCTCTTGGAGCCTGCTGCTGCTGTCCCTTCCTTTATAGCGGGCCGGCGGAGGCACCCACCCCAAAGAGGTGCCTCCAGGAGCCCGCTACCCCCCAAAAAAACCAGTATAACGACAACGAAAAAACAAAAAAAACGAACCGACTAATTTTTGCGAATTTTCGCAAAAAACGGAAACGAGCCGACACGGGCTGCCTCCGACATACGACAACTCGAAAACGTCATTTTCCCGAGTCGTGCCCATCTCTAGTTAAGTATATACAATAACTTCTAGGGTAAAGAGATAAACAGAAGATTATGGATGTCTTTTCCAGTTTTTAGTGCTATTAGGACTAGAGATGGGCACAAATTGAAAAAATGATGTTTTGGATTTTCATTTTTCATTGCGGGTCCATTTTGGTTCATTTTCATTTTTCGTGAATTTTTTGAAAAAAAATTCATTTCGTTTTTTGTTTTTACCTGCTTTTTGCGCGACTTAAAGCATTTCTGCATGCGGACGTCCCCCAACGCTCCAGACCAGAGGGAAAACACTAAAAAAATGATGCTGGAAGAGACACAGTATGGACTAGGTATGCAGGGAGGCTGCAAAGGGAGCGGCGGGCATTGCCCAGGGTGTAAAGCAGAGAGACACACACCTGCCTGGCTGGCCTAAAGTAACAAGTCGCAGAGGCAGCAATCCCACCCTAACTCCAACCGCAGACTGCAAGGGCTGCCAAAGCTTTTTATGCCCTCTGTGGCTGCCACACCTACCCAGTCTGCAACCTGGGCATGCTATTGGTTGAAATTGTCCAAGAATTTACATGATCCCATCACATGGCTTGCATCCATCTTGTGGCTGGAATCCATTTTGTGTCATCCTTAAAGGGAAAAGAAAAAATACATTGTGATGGGAGAAAGACAAAAACAAATGTCTTAAGGACCCCAACCCCCTGTTAGGTAATAATTTCAAATAATTATCACTGCATTTTTACGGATGTCCAGGGCATTTTAATACCCAAGGAATCAATATTAGGCATCTGGGAGCCATTTTGGTTGATGTCCCCTAACTCCCCTTAAAGGGAAAAAAAATACAGCAATCTGAGAAAAGACATAAATGCATTTTTAAGGAACTCAACCCCATGGTAGGTATTATCAGGCAGAATAATTATTGCTGGGTTTTTATGGATATTCAGGACATTTTTTAACATTTAAAAACAGCTCCTTTTATTGCGCATTGCCATTAACAAAAACGAAATGTAACGAACCTAATTTTTCTGGTTCTGTTTGGTTCATTCCAATTTCATCACAATTTACGTTATTCATTTTGTTATGTAACAAAATGAATAATGAATAACAGAATGATTTTTTTTTTTCATTTCGTGCCCATCTCTAATTAGGACCAGTAATATAATGACCTGAAAACATTTTCCACTGTATTAACTCATGTGGTATGAAGCCAGGAGTACTTTCAGATCATTACATATCTTTCCTGTCCCGGTATATCTCATAAATAGTGAATGTACAAATGGTGTGCTGTAACAAGTGCACAGTGGTTTTTCCAGCATGTGAGTAGTAACACAACTATAGTTGCTTGTCCCAGCCAAAGACTGAAATTACTGCAAGTCCACATGAGCATAAACCACATGGCTTCTCTGGATCCACACTAGCTGGGACCAGCTGCTGAATACAGCCTTGACCTTTAAGCAAGAGAGTCGGAAGAATTGCTTTGCCTACTGACTGTTGCATCCCCAATACAGGGAAAAGGGGTCATCAGACTCGCCAGCCACTGAAAGCATTGGGAGGGTTCTTGCCAGATTGTTTTTGCATGTGACTTTTTTTTGGTTCATTTTCTTTAGATGTTTGCTAGGCTAGGTCCTGCATTGATTTGTTTAGATGTAGTTTCATTTTGATTTACTAGAGGACTAAATGGCATTGCTTGCCTTGGGGTTTTTTGAATGGCAGTGGCAGCTTTGAATCATTAGGATCATTTTTTATTTTATTTTTTCATCTTAGCATACTAGGCCTTCTCTATCTTTTTTTTTCTTTATTTCCCTATGAAAGCCTTCCATTTGTCACATTGTACTTTGCTTCCAATGGGAAATTTATAGTGTCAAAAGTCTGATGCTTCATCAGATCCATTAATGATTACACACCGTATCAAATTAAGTATTTGGACTTTTTATAAAGTGCTGGTGTGTGTGTGTGTGTGTGTGTGTGTGTGTGTGTGTGTGTGTGTGTGTGTGTGTGTGTGTGTGTGTGTCCATCAGAAGAAGATGAATCTGACAAAGCAGAGATGGCGTGAGATCCTGTCAATTCTCTCCCCTCCTGTTGGGTATAATTCATAAAAAGGGAGCTTCCATTGTGTCAACAGCCAGCAAGCTGTGAACTCATTCTTTGTCCCCTGATTCTGAAACAAAACTGAAGGAGCCCTCCTTCAGTTTTGTTTCAGCATCAGTTCTCAGACAAGGGGCTGTTTCCAAGAAGTTCACAATTTGCAGTGTCATCTGATTCCACGTCACACTACAGTTGACATTTGGCATGAACATCTTTATCTTCTCTTCCTTGAGACTTCCATTTCCTGTGGGAAAGATTATGTGTCTTGCAGAAGGAAAGAAGGAATGAATTTATTAATAAAATAAGACTAAAAGATCAAGCAATTCAAGAAATAGCTATAGGCATATCACAGTCCTGTGCAGTGCAGAAACAAATGTAGAATCCAATCAAATGAGCAGAATCTAATCAGTGTGGGTGTGACCTCTTTGATGCGTGGCACCAAGTAGAAGGAGTGGGTCATGCTCACACTGATTAATTTTTTTTTCATTTGATTGGATTCTATATTAATTTAGGCTTAGCATAGTTCTGTAATGTATGTCTACTGCTACATTTTTCCTGAAATTGAACCCAAAGCAAGGACTGGGATAAACATCTTTCCTTTTTCCAAGAGGAAGGAAGGAAGAAGGAAGGAAGGAAGGAAGGGAAAAAAGAAAGAAAACAAAGCAAAAGAATCAAGTTCTTTCTACTTCTCCTATGAACAAATCCATAAACAAAAAATTCTAATTAATGATGAACTGAAAAGAATCCTCGTGCATTTACAACAGTCTGATCCCAGACACACAAATGTTCCCAGCAAGGGCTATATACAGTAGTTCACACTTTGCATGAAGCTGTTAAGGAGAGGAAACTTGTTAAATGTTAAAAGATCTAGAGTGGGTGGGGTAATCCAAGTTCAGCACTAAGATTAAGTATTAAGAGTTAAACATTGGAAAAGGCTCTATCTAGAATAGCGACTCTGTCAATTTTGCTTCTCCCATGTTCATTTATTGGAAGATTTTTCCCCCCATCAGATTTATGTAGAATTGCGTGCATTTTGAAACGCTTGGATTTTTTTAAAAATAGACAAGATCTGCTTTGTTCCTGTCAAAAAACTTGGCATTGAGCAATGATAAGACCTGGATACAGGGGAGGGGTGTTATGAGCTTATGTACTGTAGCACAGGTATGATGTGTAAATAATACCCTAGCTCACAAAACTCCATCACACTGATATTTTAACCAATATCTAAATTCCTTGTTTTATTATATAAAATAATGATAGCACTCACCCCTTGTGTTTTGTGTATTGTTTTCTAATGATTTTTAACATAGCCATGAGTCTTTGTTGATTGGAAGGTCAATCTAAAATCATTTTAAATGAATTGGACGAGTTTGAAGAAAAGACTCACTTATTTTACTTTGGCAAGACTATGTTTGAATATGAACTAGACCTTGGAAAATTTGTGGGTTTTGGATCAGAGCTTTCTTAATCCAACACCCACCACAGAAAAGCTCTGCTGGGACCTATGCTACCAGGAAGAAAATTCAAGTAAGGGATTCAAAAGTAAATGTTAAGCTCACTGTTGCAGTGGGGTTGGAGAGGAAGAGAGGATGAAAAGAAAAAGTCACACTCCAGAGCGTGTTTTGTTCAAAGCTATATGCATCACCAGTTATACCAGATGGTCAATACAACATAAAAGCAGATGCTTTGTCACTAAGAAAACATTTACTCTTAGCATAGTTGTCTGCTGTCCAAAACAATGGTGGGGGATAGTTGTCAACTTCCAGATGCTGTCACTAAATCAATGAGGCTTTCCCCCCTGGAAAATAAATTGCTATCACTCCTTTAGTATCATGGGAGGAAATTGGATCAAGACAATTAATATCAGCAAGTGCTGTAGCCGGAACCTATCCTTTTGATCCAGTAAGTGACAGATGCACTTTGCAAACACTTCTTGCTAACAAAACCTGTCAGAACAACTTGTGGTTTCTTCAGATTTCTCTAAAAGATGTGAGGAAAACCAAAGCCTCCATGCAGGATTCTTCTGTTTATCCTTAGGCAGAAGACAAGACATCAAAGTATTGCAGGAAGAGGGTTCCTCTGGTTCGTATCAAATGTTTCAGTTTGCCAAAATGTTCACATTATTTTTCCATCTCTATCAGCACAGCAAGCATGCGCTCTTAAAAAGAAATGTCAGACTGAATTGATGGACTCAGTTAGGGAAACACATTTGGTGTCTTACACAAAACATAGTTCCCGTTATTCACTTATCTACATGTTGCCAACTGCAGATCAATGGGAGCATGAGACTGAATTATAGCTACTCAAAGAGAAAAGGATCAATATTTGCTCCTAACGCATAGTGCCTTTTTAAGAAAGAAAGAAAGAAAGAAAGAAAGAAAGAAAGAAAGAAAGAAAGGATGCTCTAAGTTTTAAAGCAACGGATCCTTTCTTGATGCCTGAAAATAATAACCCATCCATATGGGCCTGTTTTAATGCTGTCTTCAACTGTTGAGATCTGATCTACCCTGGTACATCCCTTATTATTAATAGAATGTGGATTTTTGTCCATCTCAGTTTTCAGGTGGACACAAGATGAGGAAGCATGATCCAGATCTGGGTTGAACTAGAACCACATTGCATTATCTTCAGCCATAAAAAACAAAACAACAAAGAAACAGGCAAAGATCTTTCTCTTCAGACAAGCTTTCCCTGAACGATGGACTACCTATTATGTGCCTCTTATATGAATCTATATGATCACATAGACTTTGTGTTTTTATCCTCTTATAACCCTTGCATGATTGCATTGACACTATGATTGCAATGTTAGTTTCCATCACTCAAAACTTTTACGTGGAATTTTACTCTTTTTAACTGCTCACGTTCTCTTTTAGCCTTTTAATGCTGTAAAATGTCCCTCAATTCCCTGATCTCAATGCTTGAATATGTCTTAATTGTACTGGACTGTATGTTGGCCCTCATTACTGTAAGCTGCCTTGGGTCCTTTTCCAAGGAGAAAGGTAGGGTAAAAATTCTCTTAAAATAAATAAATTAAATAAATAAATAAATAAATAAATAACACATAGCTCTTACTGATATACAGTGTCACACTTTCAGATAGGCCTAATCTTGGAATTCAGGGTGAACATTCATTGCAGGTCAAAGCTGGGCAGCATGCTAGTCTTTCCTGTGAGTAAAATTAGCTGGGACAAGGCTTGGCTTTCTACAGTCTGCCATTCATGGGGCATAAGAACTCCAGCCAGCTGGCTTATATTGGTTTCCACAGTTCCACATAGTTTCCACAGTCCTTGAAAGCCAGTCAGTGACCAGGCCACCCACCTTCAAAGCTATGTATTGCTGTGGATCCTTGTGAAATGTGACTATTAAAAGCATGATGATTCCTCTAGCAGTTAAACCAAGCCAAATTCTGGTTGTGTCAAGTAAGATTTCAAGTAGAGATGGGCACGACTTGGCGAAATTTTCGTTTCTGTTTCCGTTCCTCGTTTCCATTATGTAACGGAAAAGGAAACGACAATTACTCCGCCAAAACTCGAACTCGAACCGACTAAATAAAAATGGGTCTGATTTGTCATTCTCATTCATGGCATCGCGGCGATCGCGCGTTGCCAAGCGGCACAGAAAAAAAGTTTTTAAAAGTTAATATATCTGGCCTGCCTGAGTGAGGGCACCTACCAGAGGGGTGGTTTCTGGGGGGGTCCCCGGCCTCCCCCCTCTCCTCCTGTCCTTCCTGGGCTGCTCTGGTGGAGTGGCAGGCAGCATCCTCGTCGTCCCGCCAAAGTCGCCGCCTTGCCGGCTCTCCGCCATTCAAGCGGCACAGAAAAAAAGTTTTTAAAAGTAAGAAAAACCCCGATTCCCGGCCAAAAAAGCAGGCGGAAATATGCCTGGCCTGCCTGAGTGCGGCCACCTACCAGGGGGGTGGGTGGGGGGGGGGGGGGATCCCCGGCATCCCCCCTCTCCTGTCCTCCTGGGCCTCAGGGCATCATCATCATCTCGCCAACTCGCCGCCTGCTATGCGGTGCAGGCGGGGGATCCAAAATGGGGTGGGCGACCGCAATCTTTTTTTTTGAAATCATGGAACACACCAAACCAAAGCACCACAGAAACATGAAAATTGCTATTTTAAAACTGCTAGATTTTTTACAGTAGCAGTGGGTTTTTCTTGCAACAAAATGTCTCCTCTGTCCTCCTCTCTCTCCATTGATTTTATTTTATTTTTTTATTTTTTTTACACCTGCGCAATGATGGGTTGGCCATGGGAGTGGACCATGCAAATTTTTGGAGTCATTCCACCAATCGCATGGCCACTTCGCCAGGTTTTGACCACATAGACTTCTGGGATGTGCCAATCGGGCATAAAAAGCCCACTAAACCTAGCCCGAACCCGAACCCTAACCCATACGCCAGTACACTGTCCTTCTAAGTGGGTCAGAGAGGCACCCAGAGGTGTACCCCAATACTCACCCTAACCTTACCTGTAACCCTACCCTAAGCCTAGCCCTTGCGATAAACCTAACCCTAAAGCCAGATCTGTGTACTTGCATTGCACTACGGGACACAAGTACGCTTCCCTTCTTAGTGAGACACAGTGGGTGCACTGAGCCCGCCATTCTCTCTGACTGACTGATGCAGGGAAGGCAGGCACCCCAAAGAGGGGTGCCTCTGTGCACTGCTGCAGCAAGTCTGCAACTTGGTATGCATATCCATATGGGTATGCATACCATTTTGTAGCGGGTGAGGAGAGGAGGCACCCACCCCAGAGAGGTGCCTCCAGGAGCCCGCTTTCCCTTCATAGCGGGCCAGAGGAGGCACCCACCCCACAGAGGTGCCTCCAGGAGCCCGCTACCCCCCCAAACCAGTACTAATGACAGACGAAAAACGAAAAACAAAATGATAATTTTTTGGAAAATTTCACGACAAACGGAAACAAGCCGAAACGGACCCGTCCCGAAAAATGACAACTCGAAAAAAAAAATTCCTGGTCGTGCCCATCTCTAATTTCAAGCTTTGTTTCCTGAAAAACAATTGGCTAAAACATGATGGAACTGCCAGGCAAGAAAAAGCCCTAATTTGACACATCTATGCTGTGTTATTGGTAGTAGAGATGAGCACGACTAGAAAAAATGACGTTTCGAGTTGTCGTTTGTCGGGACAGGTCCGTTTCGGGTCGTTTCCGTTTGTCGTGATAATTTTCAAAAATTTGTCGTTCCGTTTGTTGTTTGGTTGTTTGGTCGTTTGTGGGTTGGGGTTGGGGTAAGTGGGCTCTGCGAGGCACCTCTCTGGATGCCTCTGACGTCTGACCCACTAAGAAGGGAAGGCGTACCGGCGTACAGGTTAGGGAATGGGATAGTGAGAATGGGCTCTGTGAGGCACCTCTCTGGGTGCCTCACTTTGACCCACTAAGAAGGAAAGTGTACTTGCGTTCAGATCTGGGTTAGGGTTGGTGGGGTTAGGGAAAAGGCTAGGTTTAGGGTTACGGTTAAGATTAGGGTGGGTTATTGGGCTGCACCTCTGGGTGCCTCTGACCCACTAAGAAGGACAGCGTACTGGTGTATGGGTTTGGGTTCGGGTTTGGGTTCGGGTTTGGGTTTGGGTTAGTGGGCTTTTAATGCCCTCTCTGGCACACCCAGAAGTCTCAGTCAAAACCTGGCCATGCGATTGGTGGAATGGCTCCAAAAATTTGCATGGTCCCATCCCATGGCCAGCCCATCATTGCGCAGGGGTAAAACAATAAAAATAAAAATAAAATAAAATAAAATCAATGGAGACGTTTTATTGCAAGAAAAACCCACTGCTGCTACCAAAAAAAAAAAAATCAGGCATTTAAAATACCTAATTTTCAAATGTTTCTGTGGTGCTTTGGTGGGTTTTTGGACCACACGATTTAAAAAAAAATATTGTGGTCGCCATTTTGGATCCCCCCACCGCATGGCAAATGGAGACAACGATGCCCCCCAGCCTGGTACCAGCAGCCCAGGACAGGTGGGGGGGAAGGCCGCGGACCCCCCCCAGAAACCACCCCTCAGTAGGTGCCCTCACTGAGGCAGGCATATTTTCGCCTGCGTTTATGGCTGGAAATCGGGGGGTTTTTTTTATTTTTAAAACTTTTTTTCTGTGCTGCGCTGCTTGGCATTGCGAGATCGCCGGTGCCGTGATGCCATGAACGACAATGACAAATCAGACCCAATTTATCTTTATCGGGTCGGGTTCGAGCTGGAGTGGAGTAATTGTCGTTCTCGTTCCCCATTACGTAACGAGAACGGAGAACGAGAACCGAAACGACAATTTTGCCGAGTCGTGCCCATGTCTAATTGGTTGCATTTGGGACAGAATGAGTCTCCCATGGGTCTAGAGACAACACAGGACAGTGGTGGCAAACCTTTGGCACGTTTTTGACCGCAATTCCCACAGTCCTTTGTCACTGTTAATCTAGGCTCACAATTCTGTGATTTGTGGTCCAAAACATCTGGTGTGCCGAAGGTTCACCACAATTGTCATAAGACAAATCCAGTTGGGATTGAGAATTGTTTCTCAGTTACACCTGCCCGATCTCCCATTGTAACTGAGAAACAATACTCAATCCCAACTGGAATTCTTACATTGTTTCCGTTCAGTACTAAGATGTGATGCACACCAAGGAATATACACAGAAAACTATAACTGGTTTGTGTGCATATGTACACATTTTTCTTTTGACTAAAGCAGGTTCCTGTACACTGTTGATATGCATTTTAGTTGTGCACATGGCTTTGTGCACATTGTCCTCTACCACCCTGTAGAGGATAAAGAATGTGTTTTAGACAGGCAATTTGCACTAAAGGGGCAGCTTGTTGTTTTGTTTTTACAGTTGTGATCGATTCTTTATGACCCCATGCCCATGGAGTTTTTTTTGACAGGAATACTGGAATGGCTTGCCCATGGCATTTCATTGGCAGGAATACTGGAGTGGTTTGCCACTTCCTACTACAGGTGCCCACAGCACTTGGCATTCCCTGATGGTTGCCCATCCAATTACTAGCCAGGCCTAACCCTGCTTAGCTTCAGAAATCAGGCGAGATCAGATGTGCTCAGAGCATCTAGGCTACACTAAGGGGGCGGTATAGAAATATAAATAAATGAATAAATATGTGCCTTGCAAAGATGCAGATTAGACATGGGTGTTTCATTTTGGAAGTGGACTGGTTCTGAAATGAAGCACACCAGCACAGCTGGCGATTGTAATGCAGTTCCACCCTCTGGAACAAAACTCAAGCACTTTCTTACCTTGCTTTTTCTTGTGCAGGGTAAAAAGTCCAACTAGCTTCCGATGCATTGTCTTTCCAGCTCTCTGGTGCTGGCCAATCAAGAACTGTGCAGGACATGCATTATCCCACCTCCCTGTCTGATTGGCCAATGCCAGGGAGATGGAAAGATGACACATCGGAGGCTGCTTCCTGGTTGGAATTTCACACTGCATGTGGTAAGCCAAGGTAAACCCGTGGTTGATTTTGTTCTAGAGGGTGGGCCTGGGTTCTGAATGCCAGCTGTGTTGGCATGTTTTGTTTCAGAACTAGTCCCCTTCCGAAATGAAATGCTCATCTCTAATGCAGAGCTATCAGATAAGATGTACCCTGCTGCCTTGCTAATGGTGGATTACGAAAAAATGAGTATTTCTGTAGTCCCCATCAACCAAGGAAAATTGGAAAAATGTGTGTGTGTGCATGCACACGTGTGTGTGTGTTTTAGACAGGCTAAAAAACAAATAAAGAGGACCCGAAGAATACAAAGGCATGAATAGTCAATGAGTCAGGGATCTTTATAAAATATTGTGATTTGTTCTTTTATTTGTCCCCATATCTATGTTTGGGTGCATTTTACCTTGAAAACACTGCAAAGGGTTGCCATAAATTGGAATGAACATGATGGCACACAGTTGTTGTTGTTGTTATGTCTGAGTTCCTCTAACACTGTGGATTCACAGTTGTCTAGTGCCATAGCCAAGATTTTTATAACTTGCTTAGTACAACAGCTTTTGGTAATATGCAGTTTTGCACTACTTAAATTTACCCATTAAAATTTAAAATCTAATAACAAGATTTAATGATGTTAGTTATTAATTTACAGCAACATGATTTAAGTAAGATATTTAAAAGAAATCCCTGTTCATGGAAATGATTACACAATGAGCTTATGTTTTCTATAGTAATGGAAGAGTTAGCAATGTTGCTGTAAAGGGGAAAATGAGGCAGGATGCCTCAAGGATCCTGTCAATGAATGAATTGAGAACATAGAGTTTAAATAAGAGAGGAATGATGGCAACTTTTCCAGACAGAACATTGTTTGCATGAGCAAACAAGTATTTTGGAAAGCCAGTGCAAACAAAAAAAGTGAAATGATTTAAAAAAAAATAAGGAGTTATGGAGGGCAGAGGTATACATTTTTTTAAAAAAAAAAAACCTGCTTTCTGAAAATCTGTGCCTCTTCCTCAATTCACTCATTTCTCTCTTTTCAAGCTCAGTGAATCTCTCACTTACATTTTTACTCATTCACTGATACGCAGTTGCATTCACAAAGTCATCTGGGCATATACACAGTGACATTACACTCACTGTGTGTTGCCACATCTTCTCAATTCTAGTTATCCGGTAGACAATGTGGCACTTTTTGTTTGATATAGGCAGAAAGGAGAGGAAGGCTAATCTGTTTTGTTTTTTTTTTGTAGGGACAGATGGGAGGTGATTGGGATATTGAAGTCCTGCCATATTCCTGTCTCTGCTATTCCTGGTTTTGGCTTTGGCCTCTGTCCATAAGAACCCTAGAAGAACTATGTTCTATTGGAACAAAGGTTTATCTAGGACAGCAGTAACACAGTTGCCAACAAGTAAACCATGGAGAATGTAAGGGTAACTTTACCCTCTGCTTCTAGTCCTCTGGACATTGATACACAGATTATCATTACCCCCATTTCATAGAATGTGCTGCAAAAGCAGAAATAAGCAGTTTCTATGTGGAAATTATTTTTGTCCCCATGTTCATTCTGGGATATGTTGAGTGTGTTTTTAAGGGGAAAATAATCAGAGAATCAGAGAACCATAGGGTAGGGCCTATAAGACATCATGTCTACCCCCTGTTCAGTGCAGGAATCCAAATGAAGTATGTCTGACATATAGTTGTCTATTTTTTCTCTTGAATACCTGCATTGTTGTAGCTCTCGCCACCTCCTGAGGTAATTGGTTCCATTGCTGTACTGCTTTGCCTACCCAGATGAGGTGAGACAACTTTGCTGGATTTAAAATGGGCTTCAAATTTATTAAACCATAAATTTCCATCTTTCATCTTTTAGACCTTCCTCAGGCAAACGGGGCCTGCAGGTAGTGCAAGTGGATGTTAGCAGCTGGAATCCCAGTGTCTTCCAACCCATCTCAGAATTGTTTCCCTAATTTGTGAAGGTGCTGCCCACCTGTTCAGCACCTTCCCGAAATCTAGTTCTCATAAAGCCCCAAGCAGCCCTCCTTTCCATCTCTTAAAGTGTCATATTTCTTTTCTTATTGTTTCTAATTCTTCTTATTGTTTCTAATTCCTAAATCTACCTTATTTTACCCGAGGGCTACCTGGCACCTCAAGGATACCTTCCTATGGGCATACTGAATTCCCTTGCACTACTTGCCACAAGGAAGGTGCTACACTGTATGCTCCTTTCATGCCACCTGACTGAGTATCTCAGCATTAAGGCCCTCTTGTAGGTCTCTTAAGAAAATATCTAGTCCTAGATTTGACAGATGGACACCATCCTCTCTATACAACTCAGGATGTCTAATCATTATCTCAGGGTATATAATTACAGACCCTAATCCTTCCTTGACTGCCATTGCCACCCTCTCTATTCATGCCTTTGCATGCCTTATCCACCTGCCATGAGTCATGGGCTGATCTCCACATGAGACATGGAGCCAACACGGACCACACTAAGCTGGTCTCAGAAAACTTGTGTTTAATGTTATAAAGTCAGCCATGACTTTGAGAATCAGAGCTTTTCCCGGCATCGGAGCCAAATCATTGCCACCAAGGTGTATCACCAAGATGTCTGGGGGCACATACGGAGAACTGTGGGACTAGATTTCACCAAATCCATCCCAGAGCATGCCCCTCTGTCCTCTCCAATCAATTGTGGCCTGTGCTCCAAGGCCCAGTTCCCGGCCCCAACTAGAATGAGTTGCATATCTGGCAGCCCAAACATAAACATATCATCACTCTGGCATGGACAGTCGGCAGCATACCTGCAACAAGAAGAACAAAGAGCATGGCCAGCCCCCTAACACTTGGGCAACTGACCCACATAAGTACAATATTTTTGTGACTTCCATCTACCAATGCTTTGGGTGTCTGTCACCTCGTACCCCATGGCTGCTGCAGTCAAAGCAGCCCCAATCTGAAAAGAATGAGTTCCAAATTTGAAATTACCCCCTGCCTGTAATTGTCCAGTGGGCTTCTATCCTTAGGCTCAAACAAATGACCCTTTGCTTTGTCTCTCAGGCTAATATACTCATCCATGGGTCACACAGGACAGAGTGCCACTATGCTACAACGAGTAAGCAGAACGTCTTGTCCCTTCACCCTCTGATCCATTTGAAAACACCGAAGCTTCAAAAGTAGCTGGTCATGAGAAGCTGCCGAATCAGACCTGTGCAAAGAGGATCTTGATTTATCCACCCTCAAGCCAGCCACCAAGTTACTTACTCTGAACGCTCCAAAGAAGGCAGCTAATGCTGTAGCTTTAAACAGATTTACCTCAAAAGCACCAAAACATGCCCTATGCCAAACACTATCTAGATTAACTAATATGTCTGGTGAAATTGGCACTCTTGTGTCTTTGGGCTGACCCCTTTACTTGGACCAACCGTCTATCATTTTAGCCACTCTAAACTCATTCACAGGATGTGGCAATTCCCTAGCTTTTGCATAAAATGTCAAAGCAGACATCTTACCCTGTATTGTTCTAAGGGCCAAGCCCTTTCTATACAAATGAACTGCAAATTGCATAAGATGATCATATGATGCTGACCAAATTACCTCCAGCTGTTCCTGAATGTAAAAATCTGCATTTCTGGAGCATACCGCAGTGCCTAGTCCCTGGGGCCAGGGCTAACAACATAGCCCTTTTGGCTTCTATCCTCCAAGCCTCCATCCAGAAGCATCCCTTGATGAACTCTCACCTGTGAAGCCATTGCCCTGAAGCATTCCATCTGTTGACGTGACAGGGTGTCAGCTATCTCATTTGTCATGGCTGGAATATGCCATGCATGAAAAACAATATTAAACTGCAGACACTTGAGTGTCAATGCCCTAATTAAATTCATAACCCTGCGGGAATGTGTCCATAGTGAATTAACTATCTCCACTATGGCCTAATTATCACACCAAAATACCACTGCAGTATTGGCCCAAATTTCACCCCACAGCCACAGTGCACCCATAATTTGGAATTATTCCAGAAAAGTAAGATCCCTGGTAATTCCTAGCTAAATGCACTCTTCAGGCCATCTACAAGCACACCATCTGTCATGGAAATATATTCCGTGTCCTAACCCTCCTGATGTATCTGTTTGAACATGCAGATCAGCATCTAGCTGGAGCTCTGCCCTCCAAATTGAAACCCATTACATTTCTCCAAAAATCCTAACCAGATTTTCAGGTTTTCTTTCATATCAGCTGACATGCTAAATCAGGGGTCCACAAACTATGGTCCATGGGATGGATCTGGCCCATCAGGCTGCTGAATGCAGTATGCTGGCAATTGCAGAACCCCCCAGGGGAGGGATGTCTGGTCTCCCTGGTTTGCACCTTCCATCTCCTCCAGCATGACTTCCACCAATCAAGTGCAGACAGTTGGTGGGTGGGTGAGTGGGAATGGGGTGGGCAAAGAAACAGTGGATGGCTCATAGATTCTCGGCAGTGTGGTCTCCCCAAAGGAACTCCTCCAAGCCCAGCATCCTTCTCTGTGTATCGAGTCTGGGACAGGGAGGGGTTCTCTTTGTTCCTCCTACTCCAGCACACTTTGGTGGAGGGGCAGGAGAAGGTGAACCTGCGAGTGGCAAAGGAGCGAGGGAGGGAGGGAGGCCTCCAGGCTGGCCAAGGACCACAACGGCCCCTTGCCTCTGGCCTCCCACTCACTCTTTTTGTCCCTGCTTGGTGATGGGCAGGCCACCAAGCAACTGAGTGCCGCAGCCCAGTTTGGTGAGTGAGTGGGGGGCGGGTGGCTTTCGGCAATCCTTCCTGCCCCCTCCTTTCCAGCCCTTGCTTGCTCCCTCCCTCCCTCCCTTGCAACATACCAAGCTGGGCTGGGCCGGGCCAGGAGAGGAGGCAGCTTTCCCTCTGAAATGTAGTGAGGGTGCAATGGCCAGGATGCATGGCCAGATCTGTGTGCAGTGGTGCACACCTCACCGCCCCTGCCATGGCTGCTGCTCCTCATCCTGAGTGGCTTCCCAGCAGGTGAGAAGGGGCCCAAATTTGCCTTGGCTGCTGCCTCCTTCCAGAAGCAAGGAAGGAAGGAAGGAAGGAGAGCCACTCCAGCTGACGAAGATGCCACCACTTACCCCGACCCTCTCTTTGGTTCCCTTGTGGATAGCTACATAGCCACTCTGCCAACATGCCCAGCTTAATTGGGCTAGGTCCCTTTATAAAAATTGCCCATTCCTGGGGCAGTGTCCCCCCTGCATCTCTAAAATTACACAACCTGGTAGCTCTCTGCCAAACTTCAATGTACCATGCAGTCCACCATATGTGGAGCATTGATGTCTATACCTGCATAGTCTGTGACGGTATACCCCTTTGAACTGAAATCCCAACAAATGAGGTTGGGTTGAACTGCCTGGCCCGCTATCATGCAGGCAAAATCGGCCTGTCTGGGCCTTTGAATTAAGTGACCACTGTCAAAGCGCTCAGCTAACAAGGGACTTGATGGAGATATTACCCTCATCCACAGAGGGCCATGTGGCATGTCCCAATGCATCTTTCGACAGCACACTATCTTTGAATACAATCCCTCATTTTGGATCCATTCAGGGCCTGGAAAATATAAATGTGCTGTGTATCATGTCCATATACTGGATCAGAGAAAAATTTCTCTCAGGCTGAGCCCATATTATACTGCCTGCATGGATCAAAAAGACAGACAACCAGTTAAACCAGCAAGGGTCTGCTTATTTGCATATTAATTTTTTCCTTTTCTTTGTCATCCAATTTATCAAAATTTTTCTCTAGCTCCCTATTTAGCAAATGAAAAATAGCCACATAATCACCACTTAAAATCTTGTCCACTTTAGCCTGGGATAGATGGCCCCCTAGTGGCAATGACTATTCTCCCTTGAGCAAATCCTGACTGGACACTGCAGCAGCCCCAGTAGCCACTGACACTGTCAGGCTTCTTGAAGCACCACCCTCAATTAGCTTGGAGACGTGTGCTTACATCCATGCTAGAAGTTTGAATTGCTACAAATTGCACTCTTGGTTGACTCCCATCAAACCTGGGCTCAGCTATACACATGTGCAGGGGTGAAGCTGGGGGGAGCGGCACCACATGGCTCACACTGCCCCATGGCCATGGCTCTGGTGGCATTGTGTCAATAGGTGTGGGTGCAGACTCACCTGGCTGCAACCTTGCCAAATCCAACATTGCCACCTGATCTCTTCCCCTGTGGGAAGCCATCAGGTCCAGAGCTCCATCATTCCTGGTTCTCACCTCACCACATGCCTCTAGCCTCACGTCACTGCTAGTCTGTGTGGACACCTGCAGCTTCTGGAGAGGTGTGGCCATCTGCTCCACTGGCAGTGCAGCTGCTGGCACTGATGCAGCCACACCTCCTACAGACCCCATTCATTTCCCCTCCAAAAGACCAATGCAAGAGAACATTAGTTCACCCATTTTCTTCAGTTCAGCCACTCTTTGTTTATTTGTTTTACTCTCTGTGAGATCTCCTAGTTTGAAATGACCTAGATAGCCCCCTGACCTGTTCCTCTGTTCCATCTTGCTAAGCTTCTCCCAAATGGCCCTGTAATCTGGCCATTCTTCCTCATCCAAGGAGCTCACTACTGGGGAAGAAAGTTTTGGGGACCTATGAGTATGCTTGGTAGGCTGCTTCCTTTTTGATGCTCCCATACCCTTCTTAGGCCCTATCTTACAGCACAGTAAGTGGTCAGAAGAGAGTTTGCACAGTGCTGGAGCTTATCAATTTACTTTTCTACTACTGGCTATGGTATCACATCTATATGAACTGAGGTGTTTATTACTGTAAATTCTATCAGTTAGAATTACCAACCCAGCACACAAGCTCTATAAATAATAAGATGGTAAAGTATTTAGGGGTAATGATAACTAAAAATGTGAAAAAATATTTGAATATAATTATAAAAAATCTGGAGTAGTATTCAATCAAAGCTGAGAACATGGGAGAAAGGGAAGGACTCAATCAGCACAAGAATTGCTTTAGTTAAAATGTTTCTGCTACCCAGATTAACTTATCTTTTTTATGTATTGCCTTGGCACATACCAGAACAGATTCTGAAGGGGTGGCAAGGGACAACTGACAGATTTGTTTTTGCATCCAAGAAACCAAGGAGAGCTGGTAGATATAGGTACCATAGGATCCAAGACGGAGGATGGGGGATTCCCAATTTGATTTTATATTATGAAGCTTACCAGCTGAGACATCTTATGATTTGGTTGGAGGGAGAACAGGGGGATGATTTGGGATGTATAGAGCAGGAGAATTTGGAAGTAGTAGGAAGGAAAATAAAAATGTTCGAATGGAGGAAAAAGAAAATAAAAGAAGAAAAATTATCAACATTTACGGGGCCCCTTTGAGTATGGGAAAAGTGGGGGGGGGAGCTTTTTCCTGACCTCTCTCCCCTTACAAAAATATGGTATTATGATAAATTCACCCCATTAAGGAAGCTCATCCCAAAAGAGGTAGGGGATAAATTAAAGGAGATTTCAATCCAGGATATGGATGAAATTTGGGAAACAGAACATATGATGGAAGAGGAAACTGGAATTTGGAATAAGATCAATTGGTTACAAAAAAAAAACAATTCTCCTTGTTGATGGAGAAAGAAGTTAAACATTTTGGTAAAAGAATTATTACCCCCTTTGAGGAATTAGTGAAAGGATACAGGAGAGATAGGACCAAAATAGTTTCAAAATTGCACAAGGTTTATTAAATATGGGGAAATCACTAAAGGAAAGCTTGAAATAATATTGGGAGCTAAATATCCAGGAACAGATTTTAGATGAAGATTGGGATAGAATCTTTCAGCAACCGCCCTTTGTTACGACCTCTAGGATAATCCAGGAGCAGGGGTTGAAGCTGGTACAAAAATGGTATTACACACCAGTAAGGTTGTATCATATTACAAAGTCAGGAAGCAAAAATTGCTGGAGGAAGTGTGGAGTAATGGGAACGTACAGTCACATGTGGTGGGATTGTCCTTTAGTTAATAATTTCGGGTACAGATTGGTAGAGAAATAATGAAAATTGTGGAAAGGAAAGTGGAAATATCTAAATTAATAGTTCTCATTAGCCTGGGTAGCACAGAGTTAAAAACAAAATAGGAATGTAAATGTGTAAATCTGATGGTAATTGCAGCCAGACAGGTCATGGCAAATAATTGGAAAAATGCAGAAGAGCTAGCGGTGAATCAATGGAAGAAAATATTAAACAATATTATAATTTTAGAATAACTAACTGTGAAGATATGCAGAATGAAAGGGTTTAAGGTCAGTGAGAAAGAGTAGGAATGGTTTGAGAAGCTACTGAATTATTTGAGTATGTTTGATCAATTTGGGGTAATGAAAATTTTAAAAGCTAAATAAACCTTGTGGATTGTTAATTGTTAATTTATATAGAATTGTACATATTGTTAATTTGAATATGTTTCATTGTTAGTGTATATCCAATGTATTGGATGCCTGCAGGGGGGTCACTGCTTTTTATCTAGATGATAGATAGATAGATAGATAGATAGATAGATAGATAGATAGATAGAT
>JAHTLZ010000348.1:15028975-15042735 GCA_023846285.1 Phrynocephalus versicolor
ATAGATAGATAGATAGATAGATAGATAGATAGATAGATAGATAGATAAACCTACCACTGACACTCAGTTACCCAAAACACTTACAATATTAATTTGTATCACTATTCCCTCCCTAGCTGCTCTCCAAGAAAGTCTCCAGAATGAAAGAGACCGAGCTCAGCAAGGGCAGCACATTACATAAACTGCCCTCCCCCCCAAAGAGCCAGCTCCAAAACTGGCATGAAATTTTCACACCAAACCTGCTTGGGTGGACAAAGTCCCACCCTGAACAAGTCCAGGTGAAGCCGCCATTAACAGTTAAGAAGTTTTTTTCTGATATTCAGACAAAATATAATATAAGCTCCCTTAGCTTAAGCCTATTATTACATATACTGAATTCTGGAATGACTGAGAACACATTCTTCCTTTCCTCTTTAAACTCCCTCTTTCAGGTATTTGAATAGTGCTATCATATCTCCCCTCAGTCTTCTTTGCTATAGGCTAAATATGCTGAGTTCCTTCAGTCTGTCCTCATAGGGCTTGGTATTCAATCTCCTGATCATTTTTGTTGCCCTTCTCTGAACTTGTTCCAGTTTGTTGGCAACCTTCTTAAAGTGTGGAGCCCAGAACTGGACACAGTACTCAAGATGAGGCCTGGCCATTGCCGAATAGAGGGGGGGTAGGGACTGCTGCTATATGCCTGAAGAAGTGTACGTGTCCACAAAACGTTATATTAAAATATGAAAGTTAGTCTTTAAGGTGCCACGTGTTTTGTGTTGTTTGTTTTGTTTTTCTTTTCTTTTTGCCTGTAAGACCTGGAAAGTATGCATCAGTTAATGCAGCCCAAAATAGCACTGGCCTCTTTTGAAGCTACATCACAGTGCTGGCTCATATTAATCTAGTGAGCTACAATATTATAAAGTTTTGATGAGAAGCATTTCTCACGGTACTGCAGTTAGATTGGTTCCATTAAATGTGGATCAAATTCTCTTCAGGTATAAAGGAAACAGCCATTTCCCCCCATAGCAAAAGGAGTATTGGGGATGTTTCATCATGGGAGCCCACCACAGTCAATTCACAGTCTGCATCCACTTGTGTCCCTCCATTCATGCAGTTAAATGTTAAAACTAATATAAAGAATCACTCTTCTTTCTCTCTCTCTCTCTCTCTCTCTCTCTCTCTCTCTCTCTCTCTCTCTGTTATGATCAATCTATTCAAAATATGGTAAGGGTGATGGGGAGAGAGAGAGAGAGAGAGAGAGAGAGAGAGAGAGAGAGAGAGAGAGAGAGAAGACAAGTCTCTTGACCCAGAAATGACATTTTCCATTCAGACCATTTTAGTTGAGAGTTAAGTACAATATTATTAATAGGATTAAATAATTTCCCCTTGCTCGTTTCTTCTTTCCCTCCTCTCTCTATATGCAGCTGAAGGTTTGCAGCCAAAATATCACAATTTAAATGCATATCAGCATTTGGAAAAACAGAGAGGTACTCTATAATGTCACTAATGGTAACCAGTTAATGGAGAGCAGTGGAGTGGAAAATATGTTCATTACTGAAAAGGTTGTCTTTGTTCTTCAGAATCTTAGAGTTACCCAAAAGCAGATGATTACCAAGTGGGTGGATGGGGTGAGAGTTTGAAGTCATCTACAACTACACATGTCCTTCCTTTTAGAATTTAATTGCATAATAACTTTCGAGATATTTGCATTCTTTTATGAAGGAGCTTAATTATTTCTCCAACAAGCCAGCATGCAAACTTGACGAAATGTCTTTAGAAATGTTTATTTATCATTAACTACCAGTTAATGGTGGATTATTTTTGACTTTTTAATGCAAAAAGGATTTGCATAACCCTTTTGGATTAAATTGTCACTCTGCAAACAAAGGAAGGACAATTATATTGTAAACAATGGGATAATATTGATTACATTGGCAGGGAATGAAAATATATTCATTATTATTATTTCTTTGAAATATTTTACCATCTTTCATATAAAAAAATTACCTGACTTGCAATATTATAAAAGAGAATACTGAAAGTTAAAAACAGCAAGTTATTCAAATACTGAAAAAGAAATAACACTCATTATATTTAATATATCAGATAAGAGCATTACTAAAATAGTTTTAAAAGCAATAAATATGCAAGCCATCCTGTTTGAAACCCTCTCATAGACAGACAGTCCTTATGGGGCAGTGTAGTGCTGCTTGTGAATGGGCAACAAAAATGGAGTCAGTCAGTTCCAAGATCTAAGATAAGCAACAGAGAAGGCTCTCTCTCATGTTCCTGTCAGACTCACCTGTGAGATGGTGGGACTGAGAGATAAAGCTGTTTTGATGACCTTAAAACTCAAGTAGGCTCATAAAGGGAGTTGCAGTCTTTTAGATAGTTTGGACCCAAGCTGATTGGAGCTGTGAAGTAATTGTCCCCAGAAATGGATTGGTAGCCAGTGGAGTTCTGTAATGGGTTATGTGAGCACTGCAACAAGCTCCAGTTAATAATCTGGGTGTAGCATTTCAGACCTGCTGAAGTTTCCAAACACTTTTTAATGGCAAGCCATTAGAGTAATCCAGCCAGGATGTAACTAAGGCATGTGTCACTGTAACCAGATGAGACCTCTCCAGGGATGAGCCGAATGGTTGCACAAGTTTGAACTAATGCAGGTACACTCCTGGCCAGTACAATACTTTGGCATCCAGGGTCAGAGATGGATCCAGGAGCACTCCCAAGTTACATACAATTTCAGGAAAAGTATAACCCCATCAAACTGAAGCCCTACTCCTCAATTTGCAGTTTGACTGATCAGAACCACCTTTGTCTTGTCTGAATTAAGTTTTAGTTTATTCACTTTCATTCAATCCATTATTAGCACCAAACATTTATCTAGAACTGAAAAAGCTTCCTCAGATCAGCTTGGGTCCAAACTATCAAAAAGACTGCAACTCTGTTTATGAGACTACTTGAGTTTTAAGATCATCAAAACAGCTTTAGATGGAAAACAGTGATTAGAAATCATAGTAATAAGACATTATGACTAGACATGGGCAGGACCAGAAAAAATGACGTTTCGAGTTTTCATTTGTTGGAACGGGTCCGTTTCGGGTCGTTTCCATTTGTTGCAAAATTTTTCAAAAATTTGTCATTTCGTCATTTCGTTTGTTGTTTGTCATTTCCACCGCGATTTAGCGCGATTTGACTTCCCAGAGCATAGGGGTGTCCCGCAATCAGGGCCGGCGCTAGGTGTTTTGGCACCCTAGGCAGCGGGCGGGGCGGGGGGCGGGCAACGGGGGGAGGTGCGGGCGGGCGGCGGTGGGGGGGGCATGGGCGGGTGGGGACAGCAGCAGGGAGCGGCGGCCGCGGGCGGGTGAGTGGGCGGGCGGCGGTGCAGGCCACAGGTGGGTGGCAGCGCGGGCGGGCGGGCGAGTGAGCAGTTAGGATATCACATAGGATAGAGGTTCTGTTCTTGGCTTGTACCCCAAATGTGTGTGTGTGCAAGCAAATTGAAGTTAGGAAAATAGAAAATAAATGGTAGTATATAATATATTTTTAAAATAAATCCACAACTCCCACTCCCAGTCAAACCTCTCCCTTTATCCAATATCAGAAAAAAATCCTCACTAACTGCCAGAGAAGAAATAAAGAATAAACTGCTATTCCCTTCAGCAGACAAAGCTGCAGGGAATCAAAGAAATTATTTTCTAAATTCAATTCCCTCCCTGCCTGCCTAACTTAAATCCTAAAGCCTCCAGCCTCCCTCCTCAATCTCGATTGGATCACACCAGCACCAGCAGCCAGCCCTCCTCCCTCAACCACATCCATACACCCGACTGCGATTATTGGAAGGTGCCTCGGCTTTTTATGTCCTCTGAGACATCCAGAAGTGTCAGTCAAAAACCTGGCAATGCCATTGGTGGAATGGTTCAAAAAAATTGCATGGTCCCATCCCATGCCCAGCACAAATGGGCAGGTCTAATAATAATAATAATAATAATAATAATAATAATAATAATAATAATAATAATAATAATAATAATAATAATAATAATAATAATAATAATAAAATCAATATGACGTTTTATTGCTTTAAAAAAACCACTGCTGCTACTATTAAAACTCAGGCATTTAAAATAAATAAATTTCACATGTTTCTGTGGTGATTTGGTGTGTTTTTTGACCACGAATTCAAAAGAAAAATTGTGGTTGCCATTTTGGATCCCCCCCCACTGCATGGCATGGCGAGACAACGAGGATGCCCCCCCCCAGCCTGGTGCAAGCAGCCCAGGACAGGAGAAGAGGGGGGGAAGGCCGGGGACCCCCAGAAACCACCCCTCTGGTAGGTGGCAAAGCGTCAGGCAGGCATATTTTCGCCTGCTTTTTTGGCCGGGAGTCGGGTTTTTAAAAAAAATCTTTTAAAAACTTTTTCTGTGCTTCGCATTGCGCGATCACCGTGATGCCACAAACGAAAACGAAAAACCCGACCAAATTTTTCTTTTTTTGGTTCGAGTTCGAGTTCTTAATTATCGTTACCGTTTCCGTTACCTAACGGAATCGAAAAACGGAAACGAAAATGAAAATTTCGCCGAGTCGTGCCCATGTCTAATCATGACTATAACCATATAGGAGACATATTGGTTATTTGAGCTTGCAACAGCACCGTGCTGGGCAACACATTTGTTGCCACTGTTTTGATATGTACTCAGACAGGGAGTATCTCCTCTCCTATTATTTATTGTCACCATCATTTTAATGGTGGTATTTATGTTGGGGCTGTATGGTGGGATTTTCTTAGTCTTTTACAACCACAGAAGGCTTGATTATGTGTGTGGGAGGGTAGATTTTTTAAACTATAAGGGCAAGAATCCTACTGGGATTTTTTAAAACTGACTGTGCAAAGGTATAAATTACCGCAATAAATTTCCACTAGTTGATGAGTTGCCCCTTCATTAGAATCAAATCGTGAAGTAGGTGGCTATTTGTTAACTAGTTAACTAGTAGCATTTTGCCTCTCCAATTTACATTATTACACTTAGGCTGGCATAAATAACCAATTCCCAAATGAGGAGATACAGAAAAGGAGGAGGTGGAGGAGGAGTACTACAAGTACCATATCAGTACTGTCATTACCAAAATAATTAGTAGGAGAATGAAAAGTAGGAGAATTAATCAAGGGGGAGATGATGCAGTCAGCCTTCAAACAAAAAGTATTTCTGACCAGAAGTTCAGCAACATATATTGTGTAACAAAGCAAACCCAGCATTCTATAAGGCAGGTACAAAATGGGGACACACCAAATTAAAAACAAAACAACACACAATTTGATACAGATGTAGCAGAAATTGTGCTTGTCTTGCTTCTGTCCTCTCAGCAATCAAAGCATAGATCATGTGTTCATCTTGTGAAATGCTCTAGCAGTGGATAATTTTACACGAGTGAAGCTTCTATAGAAACCTATGTCATACATTTAATTTAAACTCTCATTTAAAAAGTCAAGGTCTACACCAGGCATGTACAAACGTTGGCCCTCCAGATGTTTCGGACCACAACTCCCACATTCCTTTGCCTTTGGAAATACAGGCTTGGAATTCTGGGAGTTGTGGTCCAAATCATCAGGAGGACCGAAGTTTGGACATGCCTGGTCTACACGATACCCTCCTGTGTTCACTAGCATTCACCAAGTGACACCACACAAGGGAAAATCCCAGGACCTTTTTTGTTTTCCCATCAGTTAATCTCTTCTTACCAAAACACCAAGCAATTCTTAGGGCTGCTTTTCAACAAATGCTACCAGTAGGGAGCAGAATAAGTTATACCATAGAGTCTAGACTGATTAGAGCTGTAAAGTAATTGTCCCCATCTTGACTGCTGCCATTTGTAAAGGAACTGAATAGGTTATGTAGTACTTTCTTGGACTTCTCCCCAACAGCATACACAGATGTCTTATCTCAAGGGGCGTGGTGTGGGAGAATCAGATCTAACCAGCGGAAGGAAGGCTAAATATGTTGGACACAGTTTCTCAGCACATAGTTGGGAAGAGTTAAGAGGGAAAGATGATGAAGGAATGGAAAAGTACGGAGTGTTGATTGGATGACATCCTGGAAAATGGGAAGTGACTGAGGAGCTAACTAGCAATAATTTAACATACCTTTAGAAATGGTAGAGAACACTTTTCTGTAGTTATTTGAGCTTTCGAATTAGCGTTAGTATGTAGATTGATTGCTATGGATTTTGTAGTCCTTAGAGAGATGATCACCTAGCTACCTTGATTGTTTTCTCGGATAGCTTTCCTGAATTTGTTCCAACTTTAAGCTGAACAGTTTGCCTTGCATTTGCAAACATTTTACTCTGTAACTGGTATTTTTATATATTTTGCTTTTTATTGTTTTTAATAAATATTTTAATATCTCACTAGAGGTGGGCACAAAACAGAAAACCCATAGTTCAGGTTCTTCTGTTTTGGGCCCACCCTTGGTTCGGTTCGGTTCGGGCTCATACAATTAAAAAAAAAATCATACAAACCCGAACCGAGCCGAACCGGTTCGGGTCTGAAGTATCGGGTAGTGGCGGTGGCGGCAGCAGCAGTCACATCACTGGCGATCCTGGCCACAGCGGCAATGGCAGGGGTTTTTCAGCCACTGGCTTGGGGGCAGCGCCTTGTGCTTTTTTATTTTTATTTATGTGTTTGTTTTAGAGCGGCGACCAAGTCCTCCTGGGGCCAGGTTGGCACTCCTTTATTATTATTATTATTATTATTATTATTATTATTATTATTATTATTATTATTATTATTATTATTATTATTGGTTTTAAAAGTCCCCAGCCAGGGGCTTTTTGAGGCACTGGCTTGGGGCCAGTGCCTCAGGGTTTTTTGTTTGTTTGTTTTTGTTTTGTTTTTGAGCACCAACCATGCAGTCCCAGGGGTCAGGTCGGTGCTTGTTTTATTTTATTTATTTGTTTGTTTGTTTTATAGTGCTGACCACGTGCTCCTGGGGCCGGGTTGGTACCCTTTTTAAATTTTTGTTATTTTTGTTTTTAAAGCACCGACTGCACGGCTCCTGGGGCCGGATCAGTGCTTCTTTTATCTTTCTTCTTCTTCTTGATTTTAGAGTGCTAACCACACAACACTTGGGGCCAGGTCATTGCTCCTTTAAAAAAAAAAAAAAATTAAGCGCCAACTGTGCGGCTCCTGGGGCCACATTGGTGCTTCTTTTATTTTTGTTGATTTTTTTCTTTATTTTAGAGTGCCAATCACACAGCCCCTGGGGCCATGTCGGTGTTCCTTCTTTAAATTTCATGGGGAGGGGGTTAAAAGTCGCCAGCCTGGGGCTTTCTGAGGTGCGGCTTGGGGCCAGTGTCTCTACAGGCCTACGTTCCAGGACCAGGAAGATTGTGGCGAGGACAAGGTAAGGGGGTGGGATGAAAAACAAAGTGAATGAAATGGAAATTGATGGGTTGGTTTCATTAATTGATGGGTTGGTTTGTTATTTGTTTCGTTACCTAATGAAACAAATAACGAATAATGAAACAAATTAAAAGTTCATTTTGTGCCCGTCTCTATATCTCACCAAGGTGTGGTCTTTGGGGGAAGAAGGATGAGTGGCTAGAGAAGGTACCTTGGCCTGAAAGGCTGTATTGGTTACTTGAATATTTTATTGTGTCCTTCCTTGCAGGGTTGGTGTGTTAATCTTTTGTCTTTGGACTTAAGACAGCTTTAACTTAGAGTCAGAAGAACCCACTGGTGCTAAGACACAAGATTTTAATAATTCTGGCATGAAGGGTGGTGCTTAATGTATTGTGGCAGAGGATATTTGCCTAGTGAAGAATTGAAGCCCAGTTTAGGGCCCAGGGATTCCCTTACACCATTGAGGTTCTCAGCATTCAATCCGCCTTTTGCGATGTAAAGCTGGGATTCCTGTTTCCTGTGGGCAATATTGCACAGCAGTATTGAGACTTTTCCTGGTTTTTTTTTGAATTGTGGATAGCACAACATTCATAAAATGGGGTGGGTAGGTGGGAGGTCTGAAGAGTAGATTTTTTTTTTTTTTGCTTCTGCTGAAAGTCTCTTAATCGTTGAAATTCCATTGCCTTTGACACAGCATGAAGTTATGAAGTTATATCTGGAGAGGTTCACCATGAGTTATGCTGAGGCAGTTGCTAGCTGACAGCGTAATTGATCTCGCAGTTGATCATGCAGTTAACTGCTCCTATGAAACTCTTTATGTGGGTGACTTCTATTGTGGCATGGATTTTCAAAACTGCTCACCCAACATCAAATTGCATAGACTTGCTGTTACCTCCTGTTTGGCTGCTGGATTTTGGCTGACAAGCTTCAGGGTGTGTTTCCTATTAATGTGCTTGGAGATGCTTCAACTTCTTCAGTTGGTGTACCCTAAACCATTCCACCATTATCTATTACATCAGCAAATAGAGAAGGCTGCTCCATCCCCATCTTTGTTGTTGCTGTTGCTGTTGCTGTTGTTGTTTTAAATAACCTCAAGAGATAGTGAGAGGTGAAATCTGTGTAACAAACTAGAACATTTCAGAGAACACATTTTCATCTCACTCACAGCACCTGCAGACAACAGAACAGCTTAATCCATCTTCTACCTCCGTTGCTTTCGATTTTCCTTCACATGGTCTCTGCATTTGTGTCTATTAAACATTACCTTCTTAGGTTTTTACAACATTCACTTCTCCTTTAACATACAGGGCCACACAGTAAGAACTGAAGGCAAAATCCAGTCAGAACGTTAAGAACACTTAAGCTGCATTGATTTCAAAGTAAGAGTTAAATACACATTCAGTTCTCCCATTGCTTCTTGAGATTCTTCTGGTTTAGAAAGCTCTTGCAACTTATCTTTAGCATGAAGCCACAGATGATAGATTGCAGTTTAGGCTGAGATAAATCATGTTTATTTGTTTGTTTAAAAGGCAGTCTATGAAAGAAATGTAGTCAGGATATTGTTTAACACAGGCTATAGTTCTGTGCATATTTGATTGGACATGTTCTGCTGTGTTTGGCTGGACTTGCTTCTCACTGGACAAGTCTGTTTAGAATTGCAGCCTTGATCTGAAGAAGATAAGAACAGAGATGGACACAAAATGGAAAAATTGTATTTCATTTCATTTTGCCGTTTGTTTTTCTTCATTTAATTTCATTTCGTTTTAAACAAATTTTTAAGTAAAAATTCATTTTGTTTTTCATTTTGTTTCATTTTTTTGTTTCTTACTTAAAACACTGTCTCTCTCATATGGATTTTTGGCAGAGAGAAAAAGGTGCAGGAAAGTGACTTTACCCCCAAAGAAGCAAGCCACCCACAGAGGTAGAATGTGTGTTTTGGGCTCCAAGTCACCCAGAGCCAGGAAAGTGACTCTAACCGCTTAGAAGCAAGCCATCCATAGAGGGGTGGGCCTGGGAGCAGAGAAATCCTCCTCCCTGCCTGCTGTCAGGTCTTAAGAATCCTCCAACTCAAGATGGACTGAGCCCTCAAGCAATGGGGCAGTAGGGGTGGCGGTGGGGGTGATGGTGGCATTTTCTCTGCCCTGTTGCCCACAGTGGCAGGGTCAGATGCTTCTCCTACCTCAGCAGTGCTGCTGCCGCTAAAAAATAGAGAGGGAAGGGAATATCTTTGCATTAAACCTTATTTTTCCCCTTGCACAGTAACAAAATAAAATATTCTTAAAAAGTAAAAAAATAAAAATAAAAATGATAAATATAAATCAAATAGTACCATGTCCCCCCTTGCACAATGATAAAATATTCTTTTAAAAATATTTTTTTAAAATTGGTCAGAGTAATCACAGAACTACATGTTTTATGCACTGGACATCAACTTTATAGGGATGATCAGCCATATTTATTAAATATTTAATCATTCTTATTTGATTTAAAGTTGGTTTTAAATTGTTTTTAATCCTTTTATTTTACATCGCACTGCAACGCTGCTTTTAATGAAAAATGAATCAAAATGAACAAAAAAAAATTCCAGTTCATTTCGTTTGTTTTTCTTTAAAAATCAGTTCATTTTTGTTTCATTCTGAAACAAAAGGAAAAATGAAAAACAAAACAAAAATTCATTTCATGCCCATCTGTAGACAAGAAGTTGTTAGGCTTTGGGCAGGCTACTGTGCATATGTGCATGCAAACACAAACACCCACCTGCCCCCCGACACACATGCACACATGCGCACTGCTTGCTTTGCCCCTCCCACCCTACTGAGCCACAGCTGCACCAGCTCGCTTCCTTTCCTCTCCAAAGCTGCCTGAGCTGAGAGCACTGTCAAGTGGGCACACCTTCTTCCTGGCTGTGGAGGAACCATGGGAGAGCCATTCAGGCAAGGCAGCATCTCAGCGTCAGGAGCCTTGTCCCCCTTTCCACTCCACCTCCTGCCTGCTGTGTCTCCTCCACACACACCACACCACCCCTGCTCCCACCAAGGCCAGCTTCCTGGAGAGCAGCCCGGCCCCGCCGAGGCTGGCAAGTGGGAGAGTGGCCTGCTTAACCCTTTACTGCCTGGCATGGGAGGGGGGGAGGGAGGGCAGCTCCCCTGGGCCTGAGAGGGAAGAAGAGGAATGCCAGCACCCTGCTTAGGTGAAGGAGAAGCACTATGCAGCTGGCGCGCTGCTCGCTCATTGTCAAAGCAGAGGGGTTGGGGGGAATTCGGGATATTTCCATGAATATCAAAGACCTGGGCAAAAAAGTGAAAGGGAATGACATACGGGGGTTTTCCCGGCCAATTCAGGAGAGTTGACAGCTATGGTAGAGACTGTTCAGGGCAGGTTACTTTTTTCTTTTCCAGACAGACAGAAAAGGCTGCAGCCTGAGAGATTGTTTGCATCCATTCGAGCCTACTCAGGCATTAAGACTGTGGTTCTACAGCAAGGGTGCCCAAAATTTTTGTAAGTAGGGCCAGATTTGGTGGCTGAGAATGTGTCAGGGGCCGCTTGCTCCCTGACCCTGCCACCCCACTGCAAGCCCCACCCACTGACCCATTTTTAATTTTTGTTATTTTTGTTTTTAAAGCACCGACTGCACGGCTCCTGGGACCCTGTCGGTGCTTCTTTTATTTTTGTTGATTTTTTTCTTGATTTTAGAGTGCCAATTACACAGCCCCTGGGGCCGGGTCAATGCTCCTTTTTAAAATTTCATTGGGGGGGTTAAAAGCCCCCAGCCTGGAGCTTTCTGAGGTGCTGGCTTGGGACCAGTGCCTCTACAGGCCTACCTTTTTCTGCTGAGTTCCAGGACCAGGAAGACTGCAGCTGCCAGGACCCTGCCTGTCACAGAACCTGACTCTGAGTGGTCAAATGGTGAAGAGCTGCTGGAGGAGCCTTGCAGTTCAAATCAGCAGGCAGCTGAGTCTGATGACTCCGCTGAAAACATATCTTCTCCTCCTAGAAGGGCCATGAGCAGGATTCTGCAAAGACGTGCTACCAGAAGAGCTAGGGAAAGGGTCTTTAATGCTAGATGGGGAATCAGGTTGGGAAGCCCTGAGTACTAGCAGAAGCCTTTCCAGAAGTAAGGGTGTGTTCCCTGTTTTGGGATAAAGCTGGTAAGCTCACCTTGAGCTCTCTGTGGAAGCAATGCATCATTTGAACTTGCAACCATGTTCCTGTCTGTGACTTTAGCTCTGTTTCCTGACTTCGGACTGGCTTCCTGGACAACGGCTTGATCTGTTCCCTTGGGTTTGGCATCTGGTTTCCGTGAGATATTCTGGTTTTGACTTGGACTGTTAATTGCTGGGATTTGGATTCTGTTATTTATCTGGCACTTGATTGTTAGCAAAGGACTTGAACTTGCCTGACTTTCTACTAAAGATCTTGGCAAAGAACTGAACCCTGTTTGTGTGTGTGCTCTGTGTGTGGGGCTTGACAGCAGCGAGGACAAGTTAAGGGGGGTAAGCCCCACCCACTGACCCCTTGAAACCCCACCCACAGGAAGGAAGGCGGGGACCAAGGGAGGGATGGACGAAGGTGGAAACCAAGACAGGAAGGAAGGAAGGTGGAGAACAAGGGAGGGAGGGAGGGAGGTGGGGACCAAAGGAAGCACAGGGAGCCGTGGCCACAGGTCGCCCCTTGGAAGAGATAATCGGTGTGACCTTGCACCGCACCCCCAAGCTCCCCAGCGGTGGCGATGGCTTGCCCACCAGCCCACCCCAAAGCTCCTTGGTGGTGGCAGAGGCCCACTGGCCTACCCACCCCCACACATTCCCCTGTGGTGCTGGTGGCGGCAGACTGACCGTCCGCCCAGCCACCCAAGCTTCCAGCGGTGTCAGTGTTGGCAGATTTTTTTAAAAAAAAATGGGGCAAAGGAGGGGGAGGGAGGGGCGGGCCACTCAGAATGGCCTGACGGGCCAGATTTGGCCCCCGGGCTGGACTTTGGGCAGGCCTGTTCTACAGCCTAAAATGAGCTGTACTAGAAGATATGTAGCAAATCAATCCTGCCTGTAAGGTATGTTAGATACCCAAATTATGAGCAAGCACATAAACCTTTTTCTGCCTTTTCAGAAAATTTTATCCCATAGTAATAAGCAAAGCATTTGACTAATTTAAAACTTATTTAGTAGATCAATAACTTGCCTTTCAGGGAAAAAACACAGAGAATATTTCAAACTCAAATTATCATGCATAATCTTACAAGTGTGTGAGATAGATTATTGTCTGTCATTGCGTATAATGTATGTTATACGAGATGCCCTTGGAGTGTGGGGGAGCCACCACTACTTTTTTCAACATCTAGCATGATGGTGCTGCCATGTGAAGCCCCAGTCCAGCCCAGCACGGGCCTCTAGCATGGCCACACCCACCCACACACCAGATGCTATGGAACCAGCCTCTTGCCCTGTGCTTACCCCTCAACCCAGCTTCTTGGGCCAGCGAGGTGTTCTGGGGTGTAGAGGGGAAGGAACAAGGGGGAGGACGGTGGCCCCACTAGATGTTGTACCCTTCATAGGGCCCATGGGGTATGCTTAGTGAGCAGAACCCTGGCCCGATGGGATGGTGTTCAACCTGCAGTCCAGGCACATTTAGAGACAATGTTCCCATCATCCCACACCCCCGAACTATGCTGGTCAGTTGGAGAAATATAAGTTCCTTTTAATATCCGCTTTTACCATCTCCCCATATTTAGCCAGTCTTATCTCATCTAATGCCAGAAGGGATTTTACAACGGCTATATTCAACGAACTACCTTCCAAGCTTTTTGAGGGAAGGTTTCAAGGTTTGCTTCCATCAGACTGTATTTGCCCATAAAATAGTGACCAAGTTGAAACAGTTGAATATGTGCTGTTATATTGCTCTTGCTATTGAGATCTCTGCATGGAGTTTTTATTTCTTATTATCTTAAAACTTCCGGGGAGATCACAGGAATTCTGTGTACAATTGCTACTTTCTGACAATATCCATCATATTACCAGACAAGTGGCTAAGTTCTGTGCTGTAGCAATAGTGACTTGCAAACAGGTGTATCAGCTGCAACCCAAAACAGATAATAATACCTCTACAACATAACCCTAGATATGGTTTTATCTTATTTAAAGGATATGGTGTCAGATTAGTTATGTATGTAAATTTATGGACCTATAAGCAAGTGTTGATTTATTATTATCTTAATTGAAGTATGTTTAATTTTCTATTTATTTCAATTTTCAAATTGTATTAATTTATTTCAAATTGTTTGATGTTTTTGGTCTCTGACAGTAAAAAAGATTATTATTATTATTATTATTATTATTATTATTATTATTATTATTATTATTATTATTATTATTATTATTATTATTAT